>MU968551.1:26749220-27349220 GCA_034641835.2 Pinus albicaulis
TAAAAACAAAAATAAAATTGTATTTATATTTATGTGTTTTGGTAAATATGAGTGAAATCTTACCATTATATTTCTCAACATGCAAATATCCAAAAATAAGCATCGTTGAAACATAATGTAAGATAAATTTGCATTCCAGATACTTATTTTTCCTAAAGACATTGCCTTAAACAGCATGGCTACAAAGAATTCGATCCAAGATGAACTCAAAGAAGATGATACAGTCTATAAAGACGTTGCCTTAAACAGCATGGCTACAAAGAAATCGATCCAAGATGAACTCAAAGAAGATGATACAGTATATAAGGGGAAAGAAGATGATACAGTCAATGGAAATTAAGATGCAGAACTCTCATTATACAGAAGACAGTCAAGGTGTACACCCATGTATGAGTCAACCTAGAACATTTACTATTTAATTATATGCTGCACTATCCTTTTACGAATTTCAGAGGATTGTTTTTGTATAATCCAATACACCAAACAACCCCACATATATCGGTGTTAGCCTCTGCAGCCTTTTGATTTATATAGTATATTTCTGTTTTGGAAAAACATCCTGCCCCACTGCCCCCTTCCCCTGCCAAAAGTAGAAAAATAATGAATTGACTCACATGTTTCGTCAAGTTTCACTTGTGATGAAACACTCCAAGCTATTCTAAAATTTGTCAAACGTGGAGAGATGAATGCCTATTAGATGGTGTTGATTCCATTGGTCCTTTCCACCACTGAGGGGTTCGGTGTTGGCACTGCTTTTAAGTGAACACTCTCTATAGTATCCAATTCAGTCGTCCAAGGAATTCCACTATATACGATTTTTGTGTTTTAGCTTAAATATCTTTATAGTGGGTTTCAAGTGTATATATTCTGAACATGAGCACTCACAGTAGGTTCAAATGTAGCATTGATGGGCAAATATCTGACAACTATATGAATTGGCCCCCCAGAATGTGAACATTTTTTCCTCTTCACTATTCCATCTAAACAAAATTTTGATGTTACAATGAGCGGCTTCAGCTAAATGGCCTTCTCAAGCCCAAGAAATCCATGACAAGAGAGGAATGTCCATTTCTCTTACATCCCCAATCGAGCAGAAAAGGTAACCTGTTTAGAAAACAGAGTTTAAGCCTTACACCAGAACACTATATATATCAAACTCTCTGTACTCACTGCCAACTCCTTCGCAATACTTTCGAGTCTTAGAAGAAGGAGGACTACAGGTCCAAATCGGTTCATCCTCTCACAAAAGAATAAAGCAATAAAATAATATGCAATCTGCTGCTGCACTAATATAGTTCACATTCTTCTGCATTTACCATTTCAAGCAGCTATTCCACCAGCAGTAGCCTCTTCCTCCTTTTCATTTTCATTTTCTGCACTGCAATGGAAAGGGTGTCAATCCATCTTGAGAATGAACGGGACATGTCTCATCCACTGAACTGGTAATGTGATCAAGTTGAGAAGATCACGACATTTCCAAGTCCTTGAGCAGTTGAGTGTTTTCATAAATCTCAACAATTTTTCCCTTTTGCTTATAATGCAAGGTAATAAACTCATCAACACTAACTTTTTTTTTGTTGGGCTCTTGTTACTTGAAACTTGTAGGGGAAAATTTGTGATAATAAGAAGAGAGAATAAACCAGCCTAGATCCATCTCTAACTCTGGATTTATCAAGCTCCCAGAGATGCAAAACTCTCTTTTAAGTGCAAAACTTAGGAAAGGTTTGCACCTCTAGGTATTTGATCCCTTTGGGTGCTTGATAGATCAGGAGTTAAGATGAATCTAGGCTGGTTTCAGCTGCCAAAGAAAATCTATTGAAATATTTTATCAATAATATGTAAATATATCTAATATTAATATAATAATTTTAAATATGTCTAAGATTAACCTCGTCATTTTAATTTTAAATTTGCTTAGTTACCTCAGTTTGTTGAGATGATAAATATTGTTAATAAATTTAATGATGAAAAAGATGAAATACAAATTTTGAATGCAAGGTGACAATAACGGTGTTGAATGAGAGAAAATGTGAATAATAAGAATGTTGTCAATTACAAATATTCTTCATTGTGATTAATCTCAAACTATTTTCTTCTACTATTCTTATTGTCACCCTTGTTAGATTTGTCATATTTTCATATCCTAAACCATTTAAATCTTTAGCTCGAGTTGTTGTAGTAAACATTGTACCTTGTCTCTCTTTCTCTCCAATATTAATAGGTTGAATTACTATAACACAAAAATCAATGTACATTGTCAATAATTTTTTGTGCTTACACTGAAATCAATGCACATTGTTAATCCAATCACTTTTAAAATTAATGTACCATCATACATCCAATTACATCAAATAAAAAATCAACATCTACACTAAAATCAATGCATCTAATGAAAGCAATCAAATATATTAGAAAATAGCTTCTACACTAAAATCAATGCATCTAATGCAAGCAATCAAATAGGATTATAAATCAACATTTCACTCAAATCAATGCATCTAGTTCAAGTAAGCAAATAGGATTAGAAACCAACATCTACATTGAAATTAATGCATTTAGTGCAAGCAATCAAATAGGATTAGAAATCATCGTCTACACTGAAATCAATGCATTTAGTGCAAGCAATCATATTGGATTAGAAATCATCTACACTGAAATCAATGCATCTAGTGCAAACAATATAAATTATAATTAGAAATGAACATCTACATTGAAATCACTGCAATCAGTGCAACCAATCAAATATGATTAGAAATTACCATTACACTAAAATCAATGCATTTAGCGCAAGCAATCAAATAGGATTAGAAATCATCTACATTGAAATCAATGCATCTAGTACAAGCAATCAAATATCATTAGAAATCAATATCTACACTAAAATCAATGCATCTAGTGCAAACAATCAAACAGGATTAGAAATCACCATCTACACTAAAAACAATGCATCTAGTGCAAGAAATCAAATAGGATTAGAAATCACCATCTACACTGAAATCAATGCATCTAGTGCAAGAAATATTATTTCCTCTCTCCCCACTCCATATATATATATATATATATATATATATCCTTGTTTCTCTCTTTATCTCAACACCGCCACCCCCGCCTGCAAACATACACACTTTCCCACACCATATCTATCAATTTCTATGTGCCTCCCTTCTTCTCTCCATCTCTCTCTTCTTCCGTCTCTTCACCTTCCATCTATATCTCTATCTTTCCCTTCTCTCCCTCTCCCCGGCTTCTATCTCTCTTTCCTCCTCCCATCTTCCTTATCACTTGCTCTCTCTCTCCACCTTTCTCTCTCTATGTATTTCTTCTTACCTCCCTCTCTCTCCCCCTCCAACTCCATATCTCTTACCCTCCCTCTCTCCACTCTCTCACATCCTCTCTCTTCCTTCCTCTCTCTCTCCCTCTCTCTCTCTGTCTCAAAATTTGTTACTATATCCCTCCCTCTCTCCACTCTCTCACGTCCTCTCTCTTCCTTCCTCTCTCTCCCTCTCTCTCTCTCTCTCCAAATTTGTTACTATATCACTCCATCTCGCCTTCACTCCCCCCTTCTCTCCATATCTCCTTCTTTGTCTCTTTATCTCACCCCAAACATACACACTCTCTCTCCATCTCCCCCTTGTCACTCCCTCTCTCTCTTCACTTCTCGCTCTCTATGTCTTTCTTTTTCCCTCCCTCTATCCCCCTCCAACTCCATCTCTCTATCCATCCCTCTCTCCCTCCCTCTCTCCTCCTATCTCTCAAGTCCTCTCTCTCCATTTCTACCCTATCCCCCTCTCTCTCCTTTGCTCTCCTCTTCTCTCCATCTCTCCTTCTTTGTCTCTTTATCTCACCCCCAAACATACACACTCTCCCTCTTCATCTCTCCCTCTCTCCTCCTCTCTATCATGTCATCTCTCTTGTCCTTCCTTTCTTTCCCTTTCTCTCCTACCTCTCTCTCTCTCTGCCCTCCAACCCTCTCATTATTTTCCTCTCTCTCTCCTTCTCGCTTCCCCCTCCGTCTTTATGTCTCCCTCTCCCTCTCTTACCACCCTCCTTTATCAGTGAAAGTTTTGAGGGAAAAATTTTGCCAGTCTGTCAAATCTTACTCATGTTCAAAATTTTAGTTAGTAAACTTTTTTTTTTATTGTAATACATTTTTACAAAATTTAACAAACAAAATATACTTCAACCATAAATATATTATATACCAGTCAATTACTTTTTTAACCCTAATAATAGATCACCTGTCCAATTCCATCCTAAAATGTTTAGATGGAGATTCTTCCTAAAATTGTCCAGAGGTGTAGTGCACACAGTAATTCACCTTACAAGATTGATGAGTCTTCCATTTCTATATTTTTCCACACTGCAGTTTACCCTTGGATTAATGAGTCTTCAATTTGGGTATATTTTAAAGCCATGAATACATTTGATGTGAAATCTAGGGCTCCAATAGAGTGTGATGTTGCTCATTGATATGGCAAAGGTAGAGGTTCATTTGTTTTATCAAAATTGAAGGCATGAAAGTGAGTCTGTAGCAATATATTAAAAAGAAAAGGAATGACTTCAGAAAGACGCTGAGCAACTAGAGTCTATCAGTATAGACAATATTATAGAAGCATTGGATAGTGTTTGAAAGAGCCTTGCTACAAGTTCCATGATGGTGGAATCCCTTGCGGTGCCATTTTTGAGAATTTGCAAGTCAAATATTGGGAGGCAGTAATAAGCTCTGTAAATTGTCTTGTATTGCATTTTCATTTGCTTTGCCATTGCTGATAAAAGTTTTTCTAGTCTTAGTTTCTAGCCTGGGAACCACATCAATGTTCATACCAGGCTTTATAAGTTATAATTTTGTTGTAGAGGCTTTTTTAAGTAGATGAACCTTGTTGCTATAGCATATATGTGGAAGCATAACATACTACAGTAACTCATTACACTCTGTTGTTCTCAGAGATTGTCTTGCTAGCAGTGACAATAATTCAATAGTTGCCATTTTGGATAATGTCACAAGGGAGCATAAAGCATAAAGACAAAGAAATTGCCTAAATTATGAATCATAATTCTATGGGCTACAACTAGATGTGTATTCTATCACATATAATAGACTAGCCATTGTACCATTATCAGATTTTGCAAAGGAAACATCTTAAAATTCTTAAAGAGATCCAAGATCCTTGTCCCAATTTGTATTTGTAATTAAAAGCAAAGTTATAGAAAAAAAGAATAACATGAGACGAAGTTTCTATCAAAATGAAAAATTCCCTTGCTATCAAAATGAAAGATTTCCTTTATTTCCAGTGATTAAAGTTCAACATTATAATAGTTACACACTTAGTAGTTCAACATTATAATAGTTACCTACTTAATTATAGTTACTTTGTTTGGCCTCTAAATAGTGTTATACACCCGAGTTTGTACAACTTGTTCTTACAATTTCATTGGAATTATGTGTTAAGTGATTTATCTAGATCATTGTTTAAATTTATAATGAAAATGGCACTTGCAATTCATTCCACAAATGCTAAGAAATATGTACTATATTGATCTTGGAATATCTATTCAAAATGAAGGTGCCACAGCCAGAAAGGAAAGTGGTGTGTAGCTATGATTCATGTATAGTTACATTTGATTTTCTAGTGACCAGAAATCTAAATCTTGGGAGGCTGTTGCGGATTTTTCTTATTAATAAATGAAAATGAGGGAACCTTGACAGAGTGTTGCACACTCTTCTAATTAGCACTATGCATGTTATCTAATTAGTAGTATGTATGTTACATAACTGTAAGTACAATAATAATCCCCATAATAAACTAAACATTGTACTTAGGCAAGTCAGGACTTGGAAGTTGAGATGTTAGTTACACCTAAAATAGTAAATTGCACAATATATGTAGTACCCAATGAAGAAAATTCCATGTCTCAATATATGTAAAAGCAACAGGAATAATTAGGCACTGATTTCGAAATTTTAAAGTAAGAAGAACCAGATTTTTCAGGAAAATTATATTCAGATTAACTAAGTAGAAACTGAACAATATCAATACTTAATTTTTGGGGGGACGTTCAAGGTTTTTAGATTATAATAATAAATGGAATTTTAACAGTTAAATTGCATTTTGGTTATCAAACAACCTCTGAAATAATTAAATAATTAAATTGAGATTTCCAAACTCTCTTTCCAAACTCCAACAATACTGCCTTCTCGAAATTCATCACTTGGTTTTCAACTAAGCCATGCATTTATTATCCAATCCTTAAAAATGGAGAGTACCCTTTACAAATGTATAGAGAAATGGGACATGGCTCGGCTCACAGAGACGAGAAGAAGAATATCAGCAACATGGATATTTATCTATCTATATGATATATCTCACTCTTTACAGAGGAATCATTGTTTACAGAGGAATGACAAGGTCCACAACCAAATTATACAAAGTTGCAATCTACACGGTTTGATAGTTCAGCCATCGACTTTCGGCTGAGGTGGTGACAACAGTTATAGGTAGAATAGCGGGCTGTTGCAACTAAGATTCATGATCAAGCTCGCCTCTGTTGCCGCCATTCAAGCACCCGGAATGTTTTCAAAGTTATTTTCGAAAGTTCTGGTACTAATTTAGGAGATTTCTTATAGAATTCTGGTATTGAACAACTACGAAATATAGTGAAATAAAACATAGGATCATGAAATCAATTGAACTGCTGCAACGTTGCAAAAGTCTCCTAGAATTGCCAATTTGAAGGAGCAACGTTGTAGAAGATAATGGAATTTCCATCGCTGGTGGTCACCTAAAAGGACAGGCTCTGTCCATTGAGGTACAAGTTGCTCTACCAATTAGCTCCCTAGTTCCTGGACATGGGTTGCCATCCAGTGTTCGAACCCTTGATAGACACCGCACTAATATCCCCTACTCCGCCCACATTCGAGATCAGACCAAGCACAAAGTACGAACAGTCGTTAATGGTGAATCAAACACCTCCAGTAGGCGTGCATGGGACTCTGCACATTATGAAATTTATTCATTCATTAATCAATATTTTCGAAAATTTAGCAACTGCGTAGCAAATGTCGCAACTGTGAACTACCATAATTCGAATCAATGGCTGATCATGATCCAATCATCTAATAAAGGATCTAATAGCATAGATTATGACAGAAAAGTAGTGAGGAAAGTTGTTTTCAAATAAAGACATCTTACAACGTAAATATGTAAATCGTAAAGCTTTATTTGAATAGCACGCCTCCCCATCGACCTTCCTCTTTCCATCTCCAATTACGACATGCTCTATCAAAAGCAAAAAGCTTGCCACTTGTTAGCCCTACAACGTATTTCACTAGGCGAAACGAAAGCACCTCGCGTAACTACAAATTCCAGGGAAAGGGAAATTCCTAGAAGAACCAATAAGAAAAAGAGGGCAGGAAAAAATTAATGTGAGTATTTTTTCTCGCAAAACCTTGTTCTTTGCTCTAATGAGTTATTTTATCTCACAAAACTTTAAACTTTAAATTATAGATATACAGATCTAACATGTGTCTAGAAGAATCAAATTTGTTGGTGTGTTAATTTTGTTAGAATGTAAAATGTGCAAACTTTTTTATAGTGTAAAATACAATGAGTTATTTTTCATTGTTTAAATTGTATTTTTAAATGTTAAATAATCAATTTTTATTAAAATATTTTATCCATAACTAAGTTATAAGATTTATTACTCATATTTTTTATTTCTAATTATTTTACAACATATTCATTTTTTTTTAATTATAAACTATATTATTTTGGAGTTCTTAAAATCCATGATATTTAAATGTCTATGCTAACTTTTACCCAATCTGTTGTAACTAGACCCATGAGATCTGGATTGGAATTTCAAAACAAACTCACCTATTAAAATTCACTGTTTTCACACCTTCCCAACCATTTCACACCCATTTCAAATCTTCAACAAAAAAATATTGACAGTTTAACAAAAAATTTAATGGTATTTGACAAGAAAATTACCCTATGACCAACAATTTGCCCATCAAATTCCATGTCAAATACCTTGTGACCGGCAATTTTCCCATCAAGTTCCATCCATGCAAGATCAGCTCCGACTCTAACACCGACCTGCCTTGGAGCTGGTTCCATGACACATTTCTTTTGAAGAAAATCATCAGCGCCATCCTTGAGAAAATAAAGGTGTCGGCTACTGAGAATTTCGTCGCGTAATTACGTATTTGACTATTTCAATCTGCATCATTGGCATTATGACAATCTAATAATAATAATAGTCTCAATTTCTATTCGTAAAAGGTATCCCCATTGACATGCCAATCAATATCTTTCCCAATACGCAACTTCTGGGTTTGTATTTTTCAAGTGCTATTATCGGCATTCAACTGATGATATCAAGTGATTCTTGTTGATATCAAGTGATTCCTTGGATTGTATTTTTCAATCAAGTAGCTATGAAATTCGATCGATATCAATCGGGATTGTGATTGCCCCTTTTGATCAATATACTGTCTCAGATATTGATCGATGTCTGCAAATAAAATAGTAGAAAGCATCAACATCTACACTAAAATCAATGCATCTAATGAAAACAATGAAATAGGATAAGAAATCAACATTTACACTCAAATCAATGCATCTAGTTCAAGTAAGCAAATAGGATTAGAAACAAACATCTACATTGAAATCAATGCATTTAGTGCAAGCAATCAAATAGGGTTAGAAATCATCATCTATGCCAAAATCAATGCATTTAATGCAAGCAATCATATAGGATTAGAAATCATCTACATTGAAATCAATGCATCTAGTGCAAGCAATCTAAATTATAATTAGAAATGAACATCTACATTGAAATCAATGTAGACAATGCAACCAATCAAATAGGATTAGAAATTACCATCTACACTAAAATCAATGCATTTAGCGCAAGCAATCAAATAGGATTAGAAATCATCTACATTAAAATCAATGCATCTAGTACAAGCAATCAAATATCATTAGAAATCAATATCTACACTAAAATCAATGCATCTAGTGCAAACAATCAAATAGGATTAGAAATCACCATTTACACTAAAAACAATGCATCTAGTGCAAGCAATCATCAAATAGGATTAGAAATCACCATCTACACTGAAATCAATGAATCTAATGCAAGAAATGTTCTTTCCTCTCTCCCTAATCCATATATATATATATATATATATCCCTCCATATCTCCACCCCTCCCCCCAAACATACACACTCTCTCACGCCATATCTATCAATCTCTATGTACCTCCCTCTCTCCATCTCTCTCTTCTTCCCTCTCTTCACCTTACATCTATATCTCTATCTTTCCCTTCTCTCCCTCTCCCCCACTTCTATCACCCTTTCCTCCTCATGTCCTCTCTCCCTCTCTCTCCATCTTCCTTATCACTCCCTCTCTCTCTCCACCTTTCTCTCTCTATGTATTTCTTATTACCTTCCTCTCTCTCCCACTCCAACTCCATATCTCTTTCCCTCCCTCTCTCCACTCTCTCACAACCTCTCTCTTCCTTCCACTCTCTCTCTCTCTCTCTCTCTCTCTCCAAATTTGTTACTATATCCCTCCCTCTCGCCTTCTCTCCCCCCTTCTCTCCATATCTCCTTCTTTGTCTCTTTATCTCACCCCAAACATACACACTCTCTCTCCCTTGTCATGCCCTCTCTCTCTTCACTTCTCACTCTCTATGTCTTTCTTATTCCCTCCCTCTGACCCCTCCAACTCCATCTCTCTGTCCATCCTTCTCTCCTCCTATCTCTCAAGTCCTATCTCCCGTCCTTCCACTCTCTCCATTTCTATTCTACCCTCCTCTCTCTCCTTCGCTCTCCTCTTCTCTCCATCTCTCCTTCTTTGTCTCTTTATCTCACCCCTAAACATACACATTCTCCCTCTTCATCTCTCCCTCTCTCCTCCTCTCTCTCCCTTTCTCTCCTACCCCCCTCTCTCTCTCTCTGCCATCCAATCCTCTCATTATCTTCCTCCATTTCTCCTTCTCTCTCCCCCCTCCATCTTTGTGTCTCCCTCTCCCTTTCTTACCCTTCTCTACCTCTCTCACTCCTCTCCCCCTCTCTCTCTTCATTTCTCCTCTCCCCTCTCCTTCAATGTATCTTCATCTCTCCCTTGTCACTCCCCATCTCTCCACCTCTATCACTCTATGTATTTGTTCTTCCCTCCCATATATATCTAAAGTTAATATATATCATGATATATTAATATATATTATAATATAACAAATTTAATATTGTATTAATCAAAAGTTATTAAAATTAATAATATTAATATGAATATTAAATTTAATAATAATTATAATCTTTTGATATTAATATTAAAGTTAATAATGTTTTTTTTTTTTCATGGTATAAATAATAATTTGTGTTAGAATTCTACATTACTAGTGTAGTCCCTTATTGTTGTTAGTGTAGCTCTCTTATTGTTATTGTTGTACC
The DNA here is from genome assembly GCA_034641835.2 of Pinus albicaulis. Classification (NCBI taxonomy): domain Eukaryota; kingdom Viridiplantae; phylum Streptophyta; class Pinopsida; order Pinales; family Pinaceae; genus Pinus; species Pinus albicaulis. The sequence goes on from MU968551.1 coordinate 26,759,681, forward strand.
CCTGTAACCCCCATATTGTTATTATTGTGCCCCATAAAAGCCACCATTGTTATTAATGTGTCCTTACATTATTATTGTTAGGTCGGCTAGGATTATACTGTGACCCCATGGACTCCTATATATAGAAATGAGGTTTTGTCATTTGTATTATCCAAGAATTTTTCATTTATATAATGTAAAGGAAGTTGCCCCTCGAAGTGGTTGATTTCTAAGGCATTGATCTCTCTTTTCTTCTATTTTTGGAGTTGGTTTCATAACATTTGGTATTGGAGCTTTGGATTCTAGGGTTTCGCTGCTTCAAACAGGTCATCGTGGCATTGTCGCTATAGCTTTTTTTCTACAAAGGATCAGAAGCTAAAAAAAAACTTTTTGCGAAGAAATCCTGAGAAACATAATGTAAAAATGTCAGAGCTTGGTTCGCAATATTTTCGGAGATATGATCTGTGGAAGTTAGGGTTTTTACAAGCTCCCAAATTTCATCTCAAACAAGCAACCTTGGGAAAATTGTCATAACTCTCTCTGTGCATCATATTGAAATTATGTAAAAAGTGGCCGAAAGTACACAGACTGTAGTTTCCTATGTATCAAGCTCAGAGCTGAAGGAGGAAACAATGACACGTGGCATTCCGTACAAGTTCGCTCTACTGAACCAGTGCATAATTAGGTCATTGTGGGAGATTGAGCATAACTTTGTCTTGAAGAATCCAAATCAGGTCAGACCTGTGGCACTGGAAAGAAGATTCAAAGAGCTATTAAAGATTGAAGATAAAATCTCAGGGATCTGAAATTCCAGGACAATAGTTGCATTAACTAAGGTATCTTTGTAATTTCGGACAATAGGTCATTAATATTTTTGAATAACTAATATTTCAAAGTTCATCAAATCCTACCCTATGGCCTGTATCTGGCGAGGTTGCTATGTCTGCATAAGATTCTTTAAGATTCTCTACGAGAAGAACTTGCTGAATCAAAATCTACCGACAAAAAGAAAAGACCACCAAAACAAGTGCCCAAATTTGGCATGACATGTAGATACCATCCTGTGGAAAGGATCATTCCCACACCAAATTGAATCCTCAATTATCTTAGTCCACTCCCATGTCTGATAAGACTTTGAAGCTTTGCTTATTCCTTTTGTCATGTTCTCCTTTAATTTTTCTTCATAAAATTTGAACTAGATACTTGTGCCATATGTTTCTTTGATGTTGATAATGTTTAATGTGTTTTTATTCCTTTTCTTTTATTTAAATATTCATACTATTGTGATAAGAATCTTAGTGGCACATTTTATAATTACTTTGTATGCAGAGTGGTACATTTAGCACATGTATGCACCTTGCATTCTTTGTTTGCATCTTGGAAATTGCTTTAATATGTGATGCCTACATTTGCTTTCTTTTGGATGATTCACCTCCCTGTCACCTTAATAGTCAGATCAAACCATGAAAAGGACGATTCACTTTTTAGATGCATTTTTCAATGATGCATCTTTTCTCTCCAAGTACGACTTACCATCAGAAGGAACAAATGTTTTCTTGGAGGTATCTTCAAGCACAACTTACCATCAGAAGGAACAAATGTTTTATGTTTTCTTGGAGGTACTTTAACTCAAAGTAAGTTAACTTTAGGTCTTGAGAAAGAATATAGTATGGAGCTAGTACAACGCTTTGGAGGTGAAATTAAATTTTTTACTTCTTATCTCACTATTTAAGTTTTATATCAATGATTTATCTGGCTTAAGGTTATAGAGTGAACAACTAATGTGCTTGCTTCAATTTCTCTAGTATACCCACTAGAATTGCATTACCGTTTGTTTCAATACACTCAACATTCTCACACTCTATGTTGAATTTATTGCCTATAAGCATTGTAAGTTTCTTTGGTCTCTCACTTTGTTTCATCCTGAATCTCAGTGTAGGTTAATTGATTAAACACAGGGCATAACGTGCACCTTACCTTCTTCAGTGGTTTTGGTATCTGCAAGTTTCGACCCACTTGCAAATTTGATTATTTCATAGGACACCTTGGTTGCAGTTAATCAATCTCTTGACCAATTGATATTTGTGTTGGTTTTCTTCAGTTGTGATCAATGTTGCCTGCTTGTGCTTCAGTTTTTATCTTCAGACTTAGCAGTTGAATCTGGTGGAGGAAAGTCTATAAAATTGCTCTTCAATGTTAGCAGCTGGTTTGTAGTCTTCTGATATTAAAAAGCTGGTTTGTAGTCTTCTGATATTAAAAATTTAGGAAAAGATGCATAATGTTCCACTTCAAGAAGAAAAGTGAGATTTTATTTTTTTGCAAGGTTGCAAGAGTCCATTGTTTTAAATGTACTCAGATGTCTATTCAAGTTATCAACAAAGCAGCAAAAAATGTCACTTGATCGATACAAAATTTGAGAGAAAAATTTTGTGAATTAGTAAAATCTGAATCATGTAAAAAATTTTAGTTGGTAAACTTTTTATATTGTAATACAATTTTACAAGATTTAACCAATAAAATATACTTCAACAATATACTATATATTAACCATACTTTTTAACCTTTGAGATTCATCCTAAAATTATCCGGAGGTGTAGTGCACACTGTAATTCACCCTAGAAGATTGATGAGTCGTCCATTTGTATATTTTGCCGCACTGCGATTTACCCTTGGATTAATGAGTCTTCAATTTGGGTATATTTTAAAACCATGAATGCATTTAACGTGAAATCTAGGGCTCCAATAGAGTGTGATGTTGATCATTGATATGGCAAAGGTAATGTTCATTTGTTTAATCAAAATTGAAAGCATGAAAGTGAGTTTGTGGCAATCTATTAAATAGAAAAGGAACGACTTCAGAAAGAGGCTGGCAATATTATAGAAGCATTGGATAGTGTTTAAGCGTTTGAAAGAGTCTTGCTACAAGTTCCATGATGGTAGAACCCTTGCGTTGCCATTTTTGAGAATTTGCAAGTCAAATATTGGGAGGCCAGTAATAAGCTCTGTAAATTGTCTTGTATTCAATCTGCATTTGCTTTGCCATTGCTGATAAAAGTTTTTCGAGTCTGGGAACCACATCAATGTTCATATCAGGCTTTATAAATTATAGTTTTGTTGCAAAGGCTTCTGTAAATTTCGAGTCTGGGAACCACATCAATGTTCATATCAGGCTTTATAAATTATAGTTTTGTTGCAGAGGCTTCTGTAAATAGATGAACCTTGTTGCTATAGCATATATGCAGAAGCATTACATACTGCAATGATTCATTACACTCCGTTGTTCTCAGAGGTTGTCTTGCTAGCAGTGAGAATAATTCAATAGATGCCCTTGGGAGCCCAAGCACCCTCTACCTATGTTAGGCTTTTTGGGAACATGGGAGACATTACTACCAGCTTTAGTACTCTATACCTTTCTTTAACATATGGCAATGTTGATGTCTAAACTCTAGATAAAATGCAACAATAGATATAATCAGGTTAAATTTTAACAAAAGAAAAAAAAAAACAAATTGTTTACAGCATCATATTAAATTTACGTTTTTGTGTATTTTATATGTATATATATAGCCAATATGTATATGTTTTGAGATAATTATATTTATATTCTTATGTTGTGGTGAACACTGAGTAGACCATTAGCGAGCTGGTTAACCTGAGTGTATATGGTGTGTCCCTTTGAATTGGTGGAAGTCAATCACCACAGAGGACGGCAACTCTGGGGACTTTGAGCCATTTGAATAGAAGATGGAAATGACTTTGCCCATTGCACCATTAACAAAGCCTGCTTCACCCCCACAAGTTTGGTAAAAGATGAAAGAATGAAACGAACATTAACAATGCAATGAAGATTTGGTGAACACTGAGTAATCAAAATAATGTTTATATATCACACTATTGCTGAAATTCTACATGAAAACCTCAGAAGTAAATTTTTTAATTTATACATAGGGTACAGAATTAGATTTTCAACTTGTCAAAATAACAGTGAAATTCAATTCAGATCTGGTGGAAGTTAATCATTGCAAGTATTAAGTACTAAACATACATAACATGCTTTCTCTTATCTTGTGAGAATAAAAGAAAAAGCCCTGGTACATGATTGGCAGAACAAAACTGAAAAATAAAAAACACAGTAAACATATGGCCATATTGCCACATTCTTGAGTTGAATTTCAATAATAGAAATGTAAAATTTGGCACCCAACATGGCGTATGCTGTTAAGAGAAGTCGTTGTTAACTGAACCTGGATTGGTTTGGAGAAAAAGGTAACCAGTCTCTGACATCTATCTATCCATTCCACAATGAAAATGTTTGATGTCATAATTTCATTATTTATTTAAATTAGTTGTTATGATCTCATCACTCATCTAGTCTTCAAAATGAACCATACTAGTTCATACTAGTTGGTTAGTCAAACAAAATCTTTTTATATTTGATTTAAAAAATAAAATATAAAATAAAATCTATATATATAAAAAATTTATTACAACTACATAATCAACTCAACCATGAAGTAACCATACCTAGAACAGGCTTTTTAAGCTACCAGAAGGCGGTTACAAAACTTGAATTACTCCAACTTGAATTACAAAAGGGCATGTGGCTCATAGGTAGGTAGAGCAGATCCTGGGTTATATTCCCAGCCTACCCAATTTGCAACGGAATGGATTTGTAGAGAATGCAATAAAATAACTTTAGACAAAGAATACTCTACATTGATGCCTCGCTTACTAAACTACTCAGATCAACGACAAAAGTAGCCAACAACCACTTTACACCACAGGAACTGCTTGCAACAAAGAATTTCATTGAAAAAGAGAACGTAGTTACAAAAATAACAGATTTTTAACTTGTCAAAATAACAGTGAAATTAAATTCGGGTCCCGTGGAAGTTAATCACTGCAAGTATGAAGTACTAAACATACATGACATGCCTTCTCTTATCTTGAGAAATCCGTGGTGCATGATTGACAGACCAAAACTGAAAAATTAAAAACACAGTAAACAAATGGCCATATTGCCACATTCTTGAGTTCAAAGCCCGAACCCTCAACATGGACTTCTATTCTCATCTTCAAAACTTATTTTCCTAAGCAGGGCCCACACTTAACAGGTCAGCGAAGCCGAATTTCCTGAGTTGCGCCACTAGACAGACAGGATCTGCTGACCCGATCACAGTTAAAGTCATCTCCTTTACATTCACACTAATAGAATCCACACCTGCAATAAAATATCCGTCCATATGAGTATTCAAAACCCAGTTAATGATAAGATAATGCTTCTGGGGATAGCCTTACTGAATGAATTATACCTTTAATGGTTGTAATGCCATGTAGAGCCCTTTTCTTGCATTTGTAGCATTTCGTGAACTCCCCTGCAAACCGGACATTGAGATCCGTGATTGATTTTCATAATTGCAAAATAGAGAAATTAACTCCAATAGATTTGATGAATGACTAATTACCTTAATGGCATGGCTCAAATCATTAAACTCCTCTATTCCACCATTAAACCCCTCCTCTATTCCACCATTAAACCGCTCTATTCCACGCCGTGTTGGAGACACCAGTCCTATACACTTCAGAAAATGAGCTCTTAGCTGAGCTCTGACTAAGATTTGGCTTTCAACACTGTTCAACACCAATTTAACCACTTCATCCATCAGCGCCCCCTCATCCCTGGGTATTCACAAAAGAAATATATAAAACCATAAGTTAGAAAATAAATAGAACTGTAAATTAAGTAGTATATATATAAATAATTAAATAGAAAGTGGTGTATATAATTTATAAATGAAATTGTTTTTTTTTTCACCAATTTTTCTGGTTAATTTTAGTTAAAATTAAAATTCTATTTATATTTTTAAAAACTTGAATCTGCATAATTTGAATTTCATATAAGTTTTGAATCTGTATAATTTGAATGTCAATTGAATCTGTATAATTTGAATGTCAAATAAGTTTTTCACAGTATTAAATTCATTTATGAATTCAAAAATGTATTTTAAATAACAAAAGATCTTAAAAATATATATATTGTTAAATTTTAATGAATTTCTGTAAAAAAAACTTGAATATACATAAATTTGAATGCCCAATAAATTTTTCAGGGTGTTGAATTCAATTATAAATTCGGTTAAATTTTTTAGAGTGTTGAATTCATTTATGAATTATGTTAAAATTGTATTGCTAGATTTTAATAAATTCCTATAAAAAAAAATATATTTCTGGTATAAATTAACCTACCTCTATAATGATGGTGCAAGCACTAATAGAGTATGGGGATGTGGTGCTGTTATTAATCTAGAAAGGGGAGCAAGCACTAATAGAGTATGGGGATGTGGTGGGGGATGTGGTGCTGTTATTAATCTAGAAAGGGGAAAATACTTTCATTTCTGATGGAAAAGAGAAAAAGGGACAAATAGCAGAGCTGAAATCATCTCATTAATGGGGAGTTTTGTGTGTGACTATGTATTGACCAGATCCAAATTTTGGTGATGCAAAAAGAATCATTAATAAGATGAAAAGTAGCAATGATTTTAACCTGCCTATTCTAAATAATTGGATGGTACTCATCAGCTTTGGTAAAGACCTTTCAGAATGTGAGTTTTGATCATTTATACAAAAAAAAAAAACAGAATAGGTCAGCTCATTTACTTTGGAATAGAATTATTGATGGAAAAACAGATAAGTTTTTTTTCTCTGCTTACCATAGTGGACTGTTAGTAAATGTAAGTACCATCGATTATTCGTAAGAGAATGAAGGAACACAGAGCGCAGCAGGGCGATGGATCGAAGAGATAGGGAAAAACCCAAGCCTCACTGTTAGAGATAGTAGATAACGAGAAGAATTCAGAATTACTGTGCTCTCTGTCTTATTTTGAAGCATTTTAGCAAGAATACTCTGGCGTTAAATATGTATTTGAAATTTTTTGAACGATTGGGATGTAATTCTAGGCCTGGTGGAAAGAATGAAAGTTCGAGGACATATATGTATATAGAGTTTTTTTTAATATATATATAAACGACCCACAAAAAAACAGGATTCGAACTCTTACCCGTTAAACGCGTCCAGATGGAACCCACTAATATCTGCAGCTCTGGAAAGAGCATTTCTCCACTTTCCAACGGTGGTGGAGTTGCAAAGCAGTTCGTGGTTCTTTAAGGCTTTGGCATAGGCTCCTCTGTTCTCCTGTGCCCACCGAAGATCATCAGGCTCCACCTTGTAAAATATGGGAATCATGGGTTTTCCGGACTCCAAAATTAAATGTAGTTCCTCCAAACACCATCTTGAACCAGCGTATTCTGGAGAAAAAATAACAACATGGAGAGAGGCGGATGCAATAGCTTCTTTTATTTGGGTATATATGTTTAGCCCCCTTACGAGTTCCTTGTAATCTAGGAAAACTTGCAGCCCATGGGATCTAAGCCAATGGTAGAGACAACTGGCAGAGGTCATTTTAACATCGGGTCCTCTGTGACTTATAAATAAATCGAACTTGTATTTTTTGTTGGCCAAGGTAGCCCTAATCAATAGAAAAATAAAAAACAAACATGGGAAGGCCAAGGTAGCCATAATCAATAGAAAAATAGAAAACAAAAATGGGAAGGCCAAGGGAGCCATAATCAATAGAGGGAGGAGCTGAGCTACTAGTTTGCAGAGGCCGCTTCAATTCGGAAAACCAAATTGAAAATGAGGTGCATACATACAACTGCTTAAATCCTTTACGCTTAGCTACTATGCGGTTCTCGATCCCCTGCCATACCCTTCGTCCATAGTTATTTATTTACGCGGTTCTCGATCCCCTGCCATACCCTTCGTCCTTAGTTATTTATTTACGCGGTTCTCGATCCCCTGCCATAATTCTATTTTGATTTATGTCTAGATACATTGAACGAAAGTGAGGTAGCACCTCACGTAACTGCAAATTCCATGGGCTAACTGCAAATTCTATGGGCTACAGCTAGATGTGTATTGTCCCACATAACAAAGTATCTAAATCGGAAAGCTTTATTTGAATGGCACGCCTCGCCATCGACTTCCTCTTTCAATACCCTGCCATACCCTTCGTCCATAGTTATTTATTTACGCGGTTCTCGATCCCCTGACATAATTCTATTTAGATTTATGTCTAGATACATTGAACGAAAGTGAGGTAGCACCTCACGTAACTGCAAATTCCATGGGCTAACTGCAAATTCTATGGGCTACAGCTAGATGTGTATTGTCCCGCATAACAAAATATCTAAATCGGAAAGCTTTATTTGAATGGCACGCCTCGCCATCGACCTTCCTCTTTCAATACCCTGCCATACCCTTCGTCCATAGTTATTTATTTACGCGGTTCTTGATCCGCTGCCAATTCTATTTAGATTTATGTTCAGATACATTGAACGATTCAGCCCTCTTACCTCACGTAACTGCAATCATACTTCTCTGCAAATTCTATGGCTACAGCCAGGTGTATTGTCCCGCATAAATCCACAGATTAATGGCCCCATACAAAAAAACTCATTTACAGAGAAAATGAGTCTCGTAACTCGGCCATCCATCATATCTATTGACAGAATATAACAATATATAATCTACCATACAGACTATGTATAATGAGCAAAGAGGAATGAAAAACGCCCACCGAGATCTGGGGGCACCGCATAGAATATGATGATACAGCTGATGCTATAGACCGGTCACCATGTTACCAAGTGAAAACTGTGTCGTCTTCAGCATCCCGAACTGCACAAAATGATTTGTGATATATCTGACAGCCGAAAACATAATTCAAAGCATCTTATGCCCCAATGAGCATCCCAAAGTTCATATACTGTAGCCATCCCTTCCCGCTCGCTTGTCCGTTGACTGGCTCGCTTGAAATATTGCATCGACCCTGTTGTAATGTCGTAGAAAATGAAACATATGCACTGATAATGAATATGATGCGACCAAAAATGCTGCCAGAGCTCTGTACCAAAAAGGGGATCCTCCATATCCATCCAAAAAAACTATAAAGCTTATAGAAATATAAAAAGTAAAACTCTGTACTATGGGATGGGAAAGGAGAAAGCCTCAATCTGTCGTCCATCCAGAAAATGAGAAACCAGAGGTGTTACAAAATCGTTCAAGGTCTTTATTATAACTTGTCTGCCCTCGTGTTGCACCTCACGTAACTGCAAATTCCATGGGCTAACTGCAAATTCTATGGGCTACAGCTAGATGTGTATTGTCCCGCATAACAAAATATCTAAATCGGAAAGCTTTATTTGAATGGCACGCCTCGCCATCGACCTTCCTCTTTCAATACCCTGCCATACCCTTCGTCCATAGTTATTTATTTACGCGGTTCTTGATCCGCTGCCATAATTCTATTTAGATTTATGTCTAGATACATTGAACGAAAGTGAGGTAGCACCTCACGTAACTGCAAATTCCATGGGCTAACTGCAAATTCTATGGGCTACAGCTAGATGTGTATTGTCCCGCATAAATCCACAGATTAATGGCCCCATACAAAACACTCATTTACAGAGAAAATGAGCCTCGTAACTCGGCCATCCATCATATCTATTGACAGATATACCAATATATAATCTACCATACAGACTATGTATAATGAGCAAAGAGAAATGAAACCGCCCACCGAGATCTGGGGATACCACATAGAAAATGATGATACAGCTGGTGCTATAGACCGGTCACCTTGTGACCAAGTGAATCTGTGTCGTCTTCAGCAACCCAATCTGCACAAAATGTATTGTGATATATCTGACAGCCGAGACATAATTCAAAACATCTTATGCCCCAATGAGCACCCCAAAGTTCATATACTGTAGCCTTCTCTTCACGCTCGCTTGTCCGTTGACTGGCTCGCTTGATATATTGCACCGGCCTTGTAGTAATGTCGTAGATAATGATTCATATGCACTGATAATGAATATAATGCCACCAAAAATGCTGCCAGAACTCTGTACCAAAAAGGATTTCCCCCAAATCCATCAAAAAAACTACAATGCTTATAGAAATATAAAAAGTAAAACTCTGTACTATGGGATGGGAAAGAAGAAGGCCTCAATCTGTCGTCCATCCAGAAAATGAGAAACCATCATGATGCCAAAATCTGCTCCAAGGCCCTTTTTTGATAACTTGTCTGCCCTCGTGTTGCACCTCACGTAACTGCAAATTCCATGGGCTAACTGCAAATTCTATGGGCTACAGCTAGATGTGTATTGTCCCACATAACAAAATATCTAAATCGGAAAGCTTTATTTGAATGGCACGCCTCGCCATCGACCTTCCTCTTTCAATACCCTGCCATACCCTTCGTCCTTGGTTATTTATTTACGCGGTTCTCGATCCCCTGCCATAATTCTATTTTGATTTATGTCTGGATACATTGAACGAAAGTGAGGTAGCACCTCACGTAACTGCAAATTCCATGGGCTAACTGCAAATTCTATGGGCTACAGCTAGATGTGTATTGTCCCACATAACAAAGTATCTAAATCGGAAAGCTTTATTTGAATGGCACGCCTCGCCATCGACCTTCCTCTTTCAATCTCACAATTCTACTGAAATTTCGCTAAACGAAAGTGAGGTAGCACCTCACGTAACTGCAAATTCCAGGGAAATTCCTGGAAGAACCCATAAGAAAAAGGAGGCCACGAATCTCACAAAACCCTATGCTCTAAGTTATCTTATCTCACAAAACCTTTTGCTCTTAATTACGGATACGTGTTAATTACTCGGAGACGTCTTAATTCTATTTAGATTTATGTCTAGATACATTGAACGGAGAAAAAGAACCCATAAGAAAAAGGAGGCCACGAGTCTCACAAAACCCTATGCTCTAAGTTATCTTATCTCGCAAAACCTTTTGCTCTTAATTACGGATACGTGTTAATTACTCGGATACGTCTTACTTCTATTTAGATTTACGCTAGATACATTGAACGGAGAAAAAGAACCCATAAGAAAAAGGAGGCCACGAGTCTCACAAAACCCTATGCTCTAATGAGTTATCTTATCTCACAAAACCTTTTGCTCTTAATTACGGATACGTGTTAATTACTCGGATACGTCTTAAATACAGATCTACTCCGAGTCAAGAAGGATTAAACTTTTTTTGTGTCTAAAATTTTTTAGAGCATAAAAATTGCAATTTTTTTTTATAGTGTGAAATACAATGAGTTATTTTTCATTGTTTAAATTGTATTTTAAATGTTAAATGATTAATTCTTATTAAAATATTTTATCAATAACTAAATTATAAGATTTATTACTTACATTTTTTTACTTCTAATTATTTTACAACATATTCATTTTTTTTAATTATAGACTATATTATTTTTAAGAGAGTTGTCTTTAAGTGTAGCATTTTGAAAAGTTTTTTCTGTTTATTTTCCAATCTAATTTGTTTAGAATCGAGTAGAGATTTATTGAAATCACAAGTGTGATGGGTGAACTTGTCCAAGGGGTTTTTGAGGGTGTTGAATTCATATATGCAGTCAGAAAACCAATTTAAACAACACAAATTAAGATTTCACCATAATTTTTTTATGTCGAAATTCCAAAAATTCGCACTTAAATAAAAATCCTTATTTTTCTATTTAGAATATATTTTTTAACTTTTATTTTTATTTTAAAAAAAAAAAAAGATGGACAGACAAACTTACATATCCCCTCATATAATAAGCCTTTGAACTCAACCAGTTTCCTTGAAAAAACATTTTGGAGTTCTTAAAATCCATGATATTTAAATGCCCCTGCTAACTCCGACCCCAACCTATCCTAACTGGACCCACAGGATCAACTCCGACTTTAACACCGACCTGCCTTGGAGCTGGTTCCATGACATATTTCTTTTGAAGAAAATCATCAACGCCATTCTTGAAAAAATAAAGGTGTCGGCTTCTGAGAGAGGTTTTTGTTCTTTGGCATGTTATGAAAAACAACCTCCTCCATTTTCCAAAATACTTTCACATTTGCTCAGAATCCAAGTTTGAAGTTGATCACTAAAAATTTGTAGAAGCGTAGTGCACTCTCAGCAGAAGCGTCGCGCCTACTTTGAGAGGGATTTTGGAGGCCTTCCTAGAGGAATTTTGGGTTGCAAGTGGTATAGTTGGAAAGCTTAGGATGTCTGATACACAATGGAGTCATCAAGCATTGCAAACCCCTGCTCCAAACCCCTTAAAATTTTACTTGAAGACAACTTGTTCAAAAGTACATGGACCAACTATATTTTTGGCATTTCTCTCAAATCATAACACTTGGGCATAAACTGGAGGATTCTTTTGTTCTTTGGCCTATGATTGAAAAAAACCTCTTTCACTTTTGTAAAATTCATCTCCATTACTTCAGAAACAGATTTTGAAGCAAAAATGTCCTTGTGTGCAATATAAACCCTAGTAGTAAATGACCTTTTGATGAATTGTGAAGCATTGATCTCTTGCAAATTGGATGGCTCAAAGCTGGAATGATGACCTCTCTTATGGATCTTCTTTTCTCCCTCCATAGTGTTTGTCAAAAAAATGAAAACCCTAACTAGATGAAATGGGTAAGGGAGATTTAGGAAAACAGGGGATAGTGGTAGGGTGGTTTTAGGGGAAGAAATGGGGTGGAAAGAAGCTAGAGAAAAATCCCCAAAAATTTGAGGAGTTAGGGTGAGGAGTTGGAAATAGGCTGGAACTGAAATTTTTGGGAATGGGCATGGGGAAGGTGCCCAAAAGGTTAAAACACAGGAATTTCCTAGTTTTCTGCCAAAATGTAGTGAACATTAGGGTTTTGATGAAACTGATGGAAAGGAAGGTTGTGAGTGATAGGGAGTGTTAAGGTATGATGTATGGATGTTGTATGAAGTTTGTAGATGGTTATAGTAGGGTTTTATCAGCTGAAACAAGAAAAATATGAAAAACACCAAAAACGTAGTGGAGATGACCTAATGAAGGAAACCTCTCATTTGCTGATGAAATTTGACTTGAGATATGTAGGAATGGTGTCCACTTATTGTTTAGGAGATTTGTGAACCCTTTTGAAAGTGTTTTGAAGCTTGAATGTCTGATTTGGAGCTCAAACACTAAAAGTGTAGCGCACTCCAAAAACGTAGCGCAACACCTGTGCAGCGCACCAAAAGCGTAGCTCAACACTTCCATAAGCGTGGCAGGAGGAAATGGGCACAAAATTATTTTTTTTCTTCAACCCTTGGCAGCTGTGGAGTGTGATGGTGAGAATAGAAGAGATCTATCGACCATCAAAGGATAAAATGAGTTGAAGAAGTCTCCTTTTTCCCTTTTATAACATCATAAAATCACTTTTTGTCTTCTAGTGAAATAACAAACTTTTGAAGAAATTTCTCTTTTTCGAAAATATTTAATGAAGAAACACACTTTATTGTCCATTGAAATGATATTAGGTACTAGTCTCCTGGATCACTAGTATGAATTGTATTGAATCATTTATTTTGCATATGCTTTTGATCTCTTGTTGTTCCTATGTATGCATATCTAGTTTCTAAGCATTGAGGAGTTGCATTGAGGGAAATGCTCAATTTTGCAAAAATCCAAATGAAATGGCTCAATATGTCCCAATACAATGCCCAAGAAAATTTTATTGTTGTTGCTAGAGGTGGACTATGAATTATTCCATCAAATTTGCTCCAAAATATCCACAAAATTAACTAAATGCTTCTCTCACCACAATCTACCGAACCCAAAAAAAATATTGGGATAATTCCAGCTGACCCAGAAAGCCCCAAAATGTGCAATTTCCCCCAAAAATAGTGTTCTTGCTAGAGGAAAACTTCAAAATGACCCCTCAAAACTACTCCAAATATTCTAAAAAAATAGAGAGAGTCTCCTCACACCCCAACAAATAAAAAACAGAAATTTATTGAGCTAATCCCAACAGGTCTGAAATGTTCAAATAGTGTGAAAATCCCAGCTAAACCAACAATTCACCATGCTATGAGAATGAGGATTTCAAACTTGAATATTTCCTGGAAAATTCTAAAATTTTAACGACAAAATCCTCTCACAAAACTTTAAAAAACCTAGAAAATTCTTGGGTTGAATCCACCAATCATTGAAACCCCAAAATCCACATCTAACCCTTTACAATCTACCAGTGAGCTACATAAATCAAATTGTTGTAAGACTTCACACTTTCCCTGGAGGGAAAATCCTCTAAATGCCCTCAAAATTTATTCCTCAAGCTTCCGGCAAAAATCAGGTGCAATTCCCAGCAAAACACTACTACTCAACCCCTGCAAAATTGTTGGAAATCCAACCCACAATAGTTGATCCTCCAATTCTAAATTCAAACTGCCTCTATGCCCAAGGAGTGGAACACTGAGTGAATACCTGCAATAAATCTCTATGGAAATCTTGAATTGGACTCCCCAAATTACCTCACTAGGGAGACACTCGAAGTTCTCTGAAATGAGGGTGGAATTTCGCTTGGAAATTCCTTGTGCTAAACAACACTAGTTGACTTAGCAAAGCATCTCAATCAAACTCTCAATTTCAGAAATGAAAGGCCAAAATATAATGATCAAAATGAGGCTCTAGCTTTCCTTTTATTGTTGCTTTCCCTTCCTCATACCATGGTTCAATTTCTTTCACACTATGCTTTGATACCATGGTTTGATTTCCCTTTTGGTAACCTCCACAACTTATGATCACTTTAATTTTTCCTCTTTTCCTAAGTCCCAACCATTGCCGTTTCTTCAAAAATTATTTAATACCTCCACAACTTATTTCTCCTAATTTTATTTATCTAAAAATACTTTTTAACCATTGTCTTTTCTTCAAAAATTATTTAATACCTCCACAACTTATTTCTCCTAATTTTATTTATCTAAAAATATTTATTATTCGCCAAAATTTCAAAATTGAGCATTTCCCTTAGCAATATTATTAATTGGGGACATTACAGATGAAGTGATCAGTTAGTTGTTCCATAATTCCTCTATGGCTTCAATTTGAAAGTAGCTTACAATAGATATGCACACAAGTTTCTCGTGGTCTCTTTTGAAGCAGATCTCTTTGGTGCCATGGTAACAATGACTACTGGAGAGAAATGCTCAATAACTGTGGTACCTGTGGGATAGAAAATACACTCATGGCAAGCAAACATTAGTCTTTAGAAAATCTACTTTCAAGGCATGATCAAGCAACAAACCTAAAAATCTAAAGAGAAGGATTGCACAATTTTCAAAAAAAGAGGGATTGGTTTCCTATGGGAACTACACACTCCATAGTCCCAATAGCCAAGGGTGAAGCTTGAGGCTTGAGACTGCGCAATGTGCAATTCAACCTGGGCAGTGCACTGGGAGAGACTGTGCATTGTGTAGTCCCAGTGGCCGAGGAAGAAGGCTGAGCCCTAGAACTGCACAATGCGTAGTTGGGCTAGTTTGTATTGCGCACTGTGCAGTTCTAGAGGCCAAGATTTCAGCTTGGGCCTTAGGATTGTGCAGCTCCAAGTTGGGCAAAGTGAAAACTGGCTAAGGAAAGTGAAAATCTGCCAAAGGTAAGTGTGAAAAATGAGTAGTTCTAAGTGATGGTGAGATCTTGAGTGCATATCTAGTCAAGCATGCTTGAATCAATGTAAATTAAGTGCAAAAACTAAATAAACGGGAAGAAAACCAAATTGGTCAGGAGAGTCGCCGCAACAACGACCATCGGTGCTAAAACAAAGAAACCGATGTGACACTTTTGAAAGGAAAACAAAAACTTGAAACAAAACTTATACAGGCTAAAAAAAATTTAAAACGTCATCATGCATGAATAGAAATAAGCAAAAAAACACTCACACAATCAAAAAGACAAAAAGCGACAGGAAAAATGGCAAAAGGGGATAAAAGTGAAACTCACCTGGAAAAGTGACGACGACCACACTAGATTTTCCTTGATCTCCTTGGGAATGATAAAGCTCCAATATCGAATGTGAAAATTAGCTCTATATATAGGCGTCGATTAAATAGATTTGAATAAATTAGGGTTTATGATGTGCATTCCTAAAATCAAGGAAAAAAGTGACACATGGCAGAAGTTTCTAAAAAAGTGAATGTGCCTCCTTCGGGATACTAAAAAGAGATACCTATTTTTTAGTGATTCTTTTTCACTTTTTAGCTTTTTCTTTTTATCTTTTCTAGAAAAACTTTCCATGCACACTACCGGGAAACATTGCACAATTATGGGGAACTGGGCAACTTTCCGGCTCAATGCACTGCGAAGTTTTTGAGCTCAGTGAAGGATTGTGTAGTTTTTGTGCTCAATGTTTGGTTGCCTTCAATAAATGTGTATTTTCTGAGCTCAAGGCTGACTGCTAGTCTGAACTGCGCAATTCCAATCATCAAGGTTTCTTTCCCTCAAGGATTGCACAGTTTCTTGAGGCAAGCCCAAAACTATTGTGTAACCAATTCAGGAGGTTAGCTTGTGACTTTGAAATAATGGCTAAGCATGAAAACAAGTGAACACAAGTATAGATGAAAATGATAAGTCTTAATCCCAAGATGAATACTTGATAGCAGTGCAAGATTAGCTCCAACAAGTAGAAGGTTATTCTCCAAAATATAATCATAGGAAAAATTTTGGGGGGTGGTTGTAGCCACTACAACACTGGTGACACACTGGTAGAGCTCCAATTCTCTAAATGAATCTTGTCTCATACAAAACTGGTATAACCCTTCCAAAAATATTATTCAATTCATTGATTGTCACATCTTCTTCACTTAGTCTGAGTTAAAGATGTAATCCCTTCCATTATCTTTATCAATGACATACAAACCAATCCAATTCAAACTGAGTTTTTTCGATTAGGGATGAGGAGTATATAAACACATAAGTAAAAGAAATTGTGAGAGTCTTAGTTTTCATCTCTAGTGTTGCTCCGTTGCCAACAAGCCTGGACAGTACCCTGACAGCGTCGCTTTAGGAACACAAACATTGCTCCGTTGCAAGAAAACCTAGACAGAATCCTGGAGGAGTTGCATGCTTTACCTCTCTACGTAGGAATCCTTTCTCTTCTTTTACCCTTTATTTCATTTTTTCCATTTTTCATAGAACCATGTATAGGCACTTATTTATTTCATGGGGCGGAAGAGGGATCCCCACTTACTAAGAGAAGAAGAGGTTGTTCCTTCAAAGAAGGATGTTTATATACACCTCTGACATACTTGTTAAGTTTTTCATCCCCTCCTTACTCTACTCGAATAAGTTGACAAGGATTAACCAAAAATATAAAACCGATTGGAGTAAGTGGCACTAGTTAAAATTTAAACATCGTGATTTCACTATGATTTTCTCTGATAAGGAATGTATTTTCCATCATTGTATCATCGACTAAAAGAATGCAAGTTTTACATAAAGAGGGGGAATAAACAGAAAGCCATGTGTTGGTAGTAGTACAACCTCCTCTTATGTTTCACCATGTTTGCTTCAGAAGCCAACACAGCCTCATGTGAAAGCTATCCTATAACTAAAAAGAAAGGAAACAAGCAGAGTGGAAAGCAAATCGAAGTAAAGAAAACCAAAGCAAACAACTAAGAAAATCAAAAACTACTTCTCCTAACCTAAACAAAGCATAGGCCAAAATCACGTGAAGTGATACTTCCAATTTAGCCATCAACGCATTGGCTGGCCTATGTAGGCGAGGGAATGCAAGTCAAGAAATATATTCAAGCACAACAGTAAACAAGAAAGATAAGACAATGCAAACAATATGTTCAAAGTTTGAATGAACATGCAGAAATATAAAGATGAAAATTGAATGAAAGGAATTATGTGGATTCTTCATGGTGTTTCAACACATTGCGAGTCAAAGACATGCAGGCACAAACTTTCATACTACAAAGATGGGTGAACATAAAGAAAGGAGAAATTTTTTGTTTTACCACCGAGATTTCTATGTACGAATCCTCCAATGACTGTGCGATATGATCATGTAATGCAGGTGGAGGATGCAAAATTTGTAAGACATATTGATTTTCAATATGTGGGGTAGAGTGATGGGGAGCCTCGAATGATTCAAGACTATTCTGATCGGAAGTGGAACTGACCTCAAGACTATGAGAACCTGGCATTACCATAAGCTCAGGTTGAAGTGCCTCAACAACTTGGAGAAGTTAAAACTCATCATAAGGTAGATTGTCAAATATCAGTGGCTTAGAAAGATCAATAGCGGAAAAATAAGAATCATGACCAAATGAATCATTGAAAAGGTCACAATAGCCACAATAAAAAATTTCAAGATTACAGATAGAGGAATCCTCATGATCTGATGAATCGTAAAGAAGCGAAGATGAAAAATGAAAAATTTTAGCCTCAATTTTTTCAGAAAGATGAGATGATAGATTGGGAAGATCAAGAGTAGAACATTTATCCTCTCCACATTTGGATGAAAAATTGACATCCCACGTGTTCTGTGAATGATCAGAAGTAGAAACACTATCAGAAACTAAATTTTCACAATTTTGGACAAAAATGACAGAATCGTGGAAAATGTCAAGATGATGCGGGAGAGGTGTGGAAGGAAGAAAGTGATCCTTCATCACATATTATTATTTAGCTATGGGCTCCCACACATAATCATCGTAAATGATATCACAAGTTGGCTGCTCAATACCAACTCCATCCAACACTTTATCCTCATGAACATCATTAGAGAAATTTGAAACAGGTGAATGCAAAAAATCACAATCCAAAGGATCAGGGGAACCAAGGGATGGAGGATGAGGAGATAAAATTTCATCATAAAAATCAGACTCGCACTCCAAACCTACGTTGAAATTCTGAGTATGTGGGGTGGGACGAGATGGTGGTATATCAACGAATGAAGTCTTAATATCTCCCACCTCAGCCTGCAGAACTAGAGTTACTTGATGAGAAGGGGATGAAGGGTCACTTGGAACAACAACCTTGTCTGTCACAGATTTAGAAGCTATGACACCGAGGTATGCTGGGAGTGGTTCAAAAGATCCAAGCTCGTGCAGATTTTCTGAAATGTAAACAAGATATTGAAATATTCCTGCCAGGAAATGCCAATGAACTTCATATTTAGGAATTTCAAAGAAAAAATGAATGAAACGATTGTGAAATTGGTGTAATGATTCATTAGGTGATTTTGGCAATTCCAAAATTTTATTGCATAAGCGTTTACGATCATACATATCAAACGTGCAAAAAAGTTTTGTGACAAGATGTTTGAAAGAGTGAATGGAGGCATCAGACAATGTGTGACACTATTTGTTTATGCACCCTTCTAACGTGATAATGAATGACCTACAACCAACATCCTCACAGTGGATGTTGTGTTCTATAAAAAATTCAAGAAAATGATCAATATGCTCAAATAAGGTTGTTTCACCCTCGTCATCGAATTTGAGAGTTGACAAGTCATTTATGATACTCGTCGGCACTTGCAGTATTTCATTTCTCATAAAACATGTCGGGGTTATGATTGTGGAAGAATTCATTAGATGAGTGCAAAAATTCAAAACAGACTTCATGGGCTCAACCTATCATCTAGCCCTCCTTCTAGCGCCAGAAATTTTGACGGTGCTAAACCTGCCAAGATTCAAGGGATCTCCCCAATATGAATTCCCAACTATACCTCACACCATTTGGAGTAGGAGTCCCAACAGTGGGGTGTTAATTATTTGCCTCAGTTTTCAAACCGCATAGAGTGGTGCACTATGTCTTTGGTGAGAACAAGTGTGTGACCCCACGGAGAGTCAAGTGTGATGCATGACAGCTCTAACACGTGAAGGGAAAAGGAAGTGCGTCCCTTGGAAGCCTGTAGTAGTACGCAGCTCAGAAGGAACACATGATCAAAATGACATCACACGAACTAACAAGCGAAATAGTACACAATTTAAGGTGTCGGATTAATACATCAACACACATCCAACAAGATTCGTACAAATGAAAATGAAATAGTTCATAATCATATCCGTAAGTTAAATAACATATATTGCAAATAAAACAAGAGTAGTCCTAGTAAGACACTCATGGCAATAAAACACTAGTCTTTAGAAAATATACTTTCAAGGCATGATAAAGCAGCAAACTGACAATACGGGGAGAAGGATTGCACAATTTTCAACAACAAGAGGGACTGAATTCCTGTGGGTACTGTGCACTGCACAGTCTGAACAGCCAAGTGTGAAGCTTGAGGCTTGAGACTATGCAATGAACAGCTCATCCTGGGCAGTGGACTAGGAGAGATTGTGCATTGTGCAGACTCTGTGGCCAGGGAAGCATGTTGAGCCCTGGAACTGTGCAATGCGCAGTTGGGTCAGCCCGTACTATGCACTGTGTAGTTCTAGAGGCCAAGCTCTCGGCTTGAGCCTTAGGATTACACAGTTCTCAACTAGGCAAAGTGAAAACTTGCCAAGGAAAGTTAAGATCTCTCAAATGGAAGTGGGAAAAATGAGAAGATCTAAGTGATGGTGAGAGCTTGAGTGAATATTTGACAAATTATGATTGAATCAATGTAAATTACGTGCAGAAAATAAATAAACATGAAGAAAACCAAATTGGTGAGGAAAGTCATTGCAACGGTGACCATCAGTGCAAAAACAAAGAAACTGATGTGACACTTGTGAAAGGCAAACAAAAACTTGAAACAACACTTCTACATGCTAAAAAAAAGTTAAAACGCCAGCATGTAGTAAGAGAAATAAGCAAAACAACACTCACACAAGCAAAATGAAAAAAAAAAAAAAATGATAGAAAAAAGTGGCAAAAGGCGATAAAATTGAAACTCACCCAGAAAAGCGATGAAGATTGCAACAAAGGTTCCTTGATCACCTTGGAAATGCTAGAGCTCCAAGATCAAATGTTAAAATGAGCTCTAGAGGCATCAATTAAATATATTTGAACAAATTAGGGTTTATGTCATGCATGCCTAAAATCAAGGAAACAACGACAAATGACAAAAGTTTCTAAAAATAGTGAAAGTGCCTCCTTCGGGATACTAAAAATAGATCCCTTTGTTTTAGGGATGGTTTTTCACTTTTTAGTTTTTTTTTTTATTTTTTCTTTTTTTCCATAAAAACTTGCCATGCACACTATTGGGAAAGAGTGCACAATTCTGGGGAACTGGGCAACTTTTCGACTGAATGCACTGCGCAGTTTCTAGGATCAGTGAGGGGTTGCACGGTTTTTGGGCTCATTGCCGGGATGCCTTCCATGATTATGCATTTTATGAGCTCAAGGCTAACTTCCAGTATGAACTGTGCAATTACACTCATCAAGGTTGCTTGCCCTCAAGGATTTCACAGTTTCTGTAGGCAAGCCCAGAACTGTTGTGCAACCAAGTCAGGAGGTTAGCTTGTGAATTAGAAAGATTGGCTAAGTGTGAAAACAAGTGAACACAAGCACAAATGAAAAGGATAAGTCTCAATCATAAGATGAATACTTGATAACGTTGCAAGATAAGCTCTTGTGAGTAGAAGGTTAGGCTCCAAAATCTAAGCATAGGCAAAATTTTGGAGGGTGGTTGCAGCCACTACAACATATCCTCAAGGTAATAAGTTTCTTTTATCATGAATATTTTATTTTCAATGTACAAATAATGTAGTTCAGTATGAGGCTTTGTTACAAGGTCTTAGAAATCTATAAATTTGAAAGTTAAGAATTTGAAAGAAATTGATGATTCTAAAATAATTGTGAGATAAGTAGATAAAATGAATTCATTGTATTTCAAATAACTTGAAAAATTACAAACAAAAGGTGTGGAATTTAATTAAAAACTTTGATAGTTTCAAATTAAACTCTAATCCTCAATCACAAAATATAAATGTTGATTTATAAGCTAATTTAGCCTCAAGACTACTTCCTATGCAAAATTTCTCTAAAGATAGATTTTCTATAGAGATCCTTTTTTTTCCATCACTCCCAGATAATATATCCAATTAGAGATTTTTGATGATGACCAAATTATAAATTTTATTAATTTGGAAGACACTTTTAAAGGCTCGACATGATCAGCAAATAAATTGGAATTCTCCAGAATTTGAAGTTAAACTAGAAAATCCAATGTTGAAGTCAATAGTTCATCTAAAGAATCTCTAGGATTTTCAACAAAAGTTCAAAGGAAAGACAAATTGTAAAACCAACAGTTCCTCTATTAAATATGACGCAATCCATTTAGAAACTTATCAGAATCTCCAAAATATTAAATTAGTTTAGGATTCAATTGTACTTCCTTTGAACGTTCAATATTTATTAAAATTTTCAAAGAATACAAGGATATATTTGCTTGGACCTGCGATGATTTGAAAGTTTATGACAAAATAATTTAGCATGTCATTCCAAATAAAAAAAGATATCAGACCTATACAATAAAATTAAGGAAAATACATCCAAAGCTTGAACTGCAAATGAAAGGACAATTAAATAAATTATTAAAAGCTAATATTATCTTCTTAGTCAAACATTCCCAATGGGTGGAAAAATTAGTTCCATTCCAGAAGAAGAACGATAATATCATATTTTTTTATAGATTTTTGCAATCTTAACAAATCTTTAGACAAAGATAATTACCTTATACCTCCTATGGAACAAATATTACAATTTGTTATTGGTTCTGAAACATTTTCTTTATTATATGGTTTTTTTGGTTATAATTATATCTTGTTCTTACCTGTAAATAAGATTAAAATCACATTCAAAATAATGTGGGGAACATTTACCTATCAAAAGATTCTTTTTTTTATTAAGAAGCATAGAGGTTAATTTTCAACGAGCATTGGACATTTCTTTAAAGTATAAATAATAATTTCATGGTTGTATATATTTATGATATCAAATGTACTCTAAAAACAAAGAAGACAACGTTGAACACTTAAGGAAAGTTTTTGATAGAAATATGGTATATCTCTAAATCCTAAAATGATAATTTTTGTTGCAACGGAAGGAAAAATTCTAGGATTTGTAGTATCAAAAGCTAGGATAGTAATTGATCTAGAAAGAGTTAAATCCATTTTACAATCACCCATCCTCACAATAATAAATCAATGCAATCATTCAGGTTTTTTGTAAGAAGATGCGTACTAGGTTTTGCTAAAATTGTGACACCAATGTAGGATATGGTTAAAAAATATGATGTATTTAAATGGGATAATGAGGAGAAAGAATCTTTCAAAACTATAAAAGAAGCAATTGTGAATGCACCTGCTTTAATTAGTCTAAATTTTGAAAATAAATTTATTTTTTATACTTTTGCCTCTAACTTGTCCTATGCAAATGTTATTACTGAAAAGAAAAAAAGAAAACACACACACACACATATATATATAAAATTAAAAAATAAAAATAAAAATAAATAAATACCAATACCTCTCATAAGTTCTAGCTTTTAGGGACCAGAATGGAACTATCATGACATTAATAAAAAAAAATATGTTGTCTTCAAACCTATCAATCATTTTTTTCCTTTTCTTTTAAAATATTGTACTAAAGTTATTGTTACTCATCCAACTATTCGTAATCTTCTCGCGCAAAAAGGTGTAGGAGAAAAATGAACCAATTGGATGACTAAAATCTATGAATATGATCTTGAAATCAAGCCATCAAACATAATAAGAGGATAAGGTCTACAAAAACTAAAAAAAAAAAAAATTAAGAATCACGAGATGATCATGAGGAAGTTTGGTATTTTAAGGTAAGTCGGGAAAAAATTCTTTATATTCATAAATCAACTAACATATGATATTATGAAATCAATTTTTTTTTACTAAATGGTATTGCTCTTGGATATTTAGCACCAAAACAAAGAAAACTCTTAGATTAAAATGTGTTAGATATCAATTAATTGATGGAGTTTTGTTTAAAATAAATTCTAACAATGTTTTGCGAAGATGTCTTGAGAATTATGATGCAAAGAAGATCCTAACTCAATTACACAATGGACTAGTTGGAGGACATTTTGGTAGTGAAACCATTGCACATGAAATAATTTATGTTGGCATGAGCAGAGGCTAAGGCCGAGGTAGCCATAATCAATAGAAAAATAGAAACAAAAAAGAGAAGGGTTTGGATGGTGGATGCAATGGATAGAGAGGGAGGAGATCAGCTACTAATTTGCAGAGGCCGTTTAAATTCTGGAGGGAAACCAAAATGGTGTGCCTTCCCACACTTAGTTAGTACGCGGTTTTCCATCCCAAAACCACTTTAAGTAGGATTTTTTTTTAAATCTTAAAATAGGATTTTTTTTTAATCTTTAAGTAGGATTTTTTTTAATCTTAAAGTTCTAGGAAAATAACGAAAAATTATGTATGGCCAAATTAACGAAAAAGTGGAAAAAATAGCTACTTACCTAAAAGCGGACACCGACAAAATGTGAATCAACTAAATATGTTATTTATTTTTATTCTTTTAGTGTTATATTTTGTATTTATTTATTTGACTGGGAATATTTTAAAAAATGTATATAAATTTTACTGAAGCATAAAATCAATAAAATTTCAAATAAAAAAAAATTAAAAATCACCTATTTATACCTATTCTCCACTTTTACTTAGTCTTCACTTGTGTAATTAGATTTCTTATCACAAACAAAGAAACCCACTAAAAATTTGGACCATAATTCTATGGGCTACAAGTAGATATGCAAGATATCCCAAAAAAAGTCAAAATCTAAAAAGCATAAATAGATGTCATTGTCATAGACAAAGAAACCACCTAAATTATGAAGAATCATAATTCTATGGGCTACAAGTAGATGTGTATTCTATCACATATAACAAAATATCTAAATCCTAAAGCTTTATTTGAATGGCACGCCTCGCCATCAGCCTTCCTCTTACCATTTCCAATTACGACCACTCACGTGTTATCTGTTAGTGCTCCATCAAAAGCAAAAAACTTGCCACTTGTTAGCCATACAACATCCCACAATTCTACGGAAATTTTGCTAAACGAAAGCACCTCACGTAACTGCAAATTCTAGGGAAATTCCTAGAAGAACCAATAAGAAAAAAACAATTCTACGGACATTTCGCTAAACGAAAGTGAAGTAGCACCTCACGTAACTGCAAATTCCAAGGAAATTCCTAGAGGAAC
Source organism: Pinus albicaulis (assembly GCA_034641835.2). Lineage (NCBI taxonomy): Eukaryota > Viridiplantae > Streptophyta > Pinopsida > Pinales > Pinaceae > Pinus > Pinus albicaulis. The sequence continues at coordinate 26,784,719 of MU968551.1, forward strand.
CAATAAGAAAAAGAGTACAGGCAAACACTAATGTGATTTCTCACAAAACCTTCTATGCTCTAATGAGTTATCTTATCTCACAAAACTTTAAATACTAGTATACATACATTTTAAATACAAATACTTCAGTCTAGAAGAATTAAATTTGTGTGTGCAAATATTTTTAGAGTGTAAAATATGTAAACTTTATAATCAATTTTTATAAATATGTATCTTAACTGGACCTATTAGGGTTCTATAATAATAGGATTCATAATTTTTGAATTGACTTTGATTAGTCTTGTAAATATGTACATACCTTGCTTTTTGCAAGTTGTTTTCCCATATAATAAAATAAAATATAAAAAGAGGGTAGAAGTCTTAAAAGAAAGATCAAAGGACTTGAAAAGAAAAGATCAAAAAGAATAAAAAAATGAATCCCAAATACAAAAAAGAGATGAGAATAAGACATGAAAGTGATACAAGTCAAAATGCCATTACTGTTTACTTTTACTGAAAAAATAATGATTATGTGCAGCTTGTTCAAAATGTCATAATCCATGATGAGTTAAATAGTTTAATCTTAACTCTTTCATACTTTAAATTTCGTGTTTATAGATAGAGAATAAAGATCTATCAAACAGTTTAAATTTGACAAATCAGTAGATACTTAGAGAATAAATGAGAAGCTCAACAGTTTAATTTGAGCTCTCGGATGAAATAAGATTAGCATTAGATAGTTTCCTGCTTTAAAAGAAAAATGGATTTAAGGTTGCAAGCTCAAATGCACCCAACACTGTTACCGATGAAATAGGTAACCTGACCTCAAAACGGGAACTCTAACCCAAAAAGACTCAAAAAAACATGAAAAAACACCCCCAAAACAAAAAAAAGTGTATTCCAGAACGCACTTGGTTTTTTTTTAAGGTCAAATTTCAACATTTTATAAAATTATGCTAAAAGCAAAATTGTTTTTTGAAAAAACACCCTCAAAACAAAACCAGTTGATGTTGGAATAACAAAAAAAAAAATTGTGTCATATTTTTGACATTTTTAAAAATAGAAATAACATTTTCTAATTTTAAAATTCAAACATTAAAAAAAACCTAAAATTTAAGAAAAAAAATAAATTTAAAAAATAAAAACATTTTAAAGCTTAAAATTTAAAAATATATAGGAATAAAAAAATAAAAATAAAAACAAAATAAAAATTTTAATTCAAACATTAAAAAAAACTTAAAATTTAAGAAAAAAAATAAAAAATAAAAAAAAATTTAAAGATTAAAATTTCAAAATATATAGAAATAAAAAAATAAAAATAAAAGCAAAATAAAAATATTAAATTTAAAAAAAAAACAAAGAAATTATAAAAACTAAAATATCGAAATTAAATTTAAAAAAGAAAAAGAAAATGTTTATTAATTAAAAAAAAATACAAAAAAAAACAACAACGTTATTGAAATTAAAAGTAAAAATACGAAAAATTGATTAAAAATAAAAAATGAAAAATAAAATACAATAAAAATATTAAATTTAAAAAATATATATATTAAAAAAACAAATAGATTTTAAAAAATAAATTAAATTTAAATTATAAAAAATAAAATATATATATATATATATATATATATATATATATATATATGAACTTAAATTTAAAATATATATATTAGATTTTATTAAATATAAAAAAAAATGTTAATATTAAAATAACAAATTAAATTAAAAAAAATTATATATATTAAATTTTAATAAATAAATGAATAAACAAATAAATTTTGAAAAAAAAAAAAAAACATGGTTAAAATAAAAGTTAAAAAACTTTAAAAATCTATTAAAATTGAAAAATTGAAAAAAATAAAATAAAAAACAAATTAATCTGAAAATATTAAGTTTATTAAATTATATAATATATATATATATATTAATAAAAAAAAAAAAAAAAAAAAAAATCTAATTTTAAATACACAATTTTAATTGAAATAAAAAAAAAATAAAGAAATTTATGTAATTAAAAAAATAATAATAAAAAATTAAAAAAAAAAATATTAAATTCAAATAAATTTAAAAAAAAAAATACAAAATTTACTAAATTTTAAAAAATTAAATGAAAAAACTAAACATAAAATTAAAATTAAAATAAAAATTAAAAAATAAAATAAAAAATAAAATCAATTAAATAAAAAAAAATACAAAATTTAATAAAAATTATTAACAAAATTTAGAAAAAAAATAAAATTAAAAAAAAAAAGAAATAAAATAATAAATAAAATTAAAACAAATTAAATTTCAAATATAAAAATTAAATTAAAAAAACAAAATAATTTTAAATCTTTTGAATTTATAAAAAAAATAAATAAATAAATAAAAATTATAAAAATTATTTAAAAAAAAAAGAATTAAGAAGAAATTTTTCGGTAATAATCAAAAAATGAATTTTTTGATCGTGGTGGTGCCGCTAATCGGCCTCCTGCTCGAGTAGCGCGGGGCCCGTGCACCCAGTGGGAGGCGGTCGCGATCGCTGCGGCATGAGCGGGTTAAGGTGCCCTCCACGCGCGGATGCCAAATTCGAATCGTCCTCCGGCCAGAGTGGTCGGAGTGCCTTCCGCCGCCGGGGGGGGGCGGGGGGGGGAATTCCCCGAGAATCGACCTCTCGCCTGAACGCCGGCCTCCACTGCCACCTGGGCGGGAGGCCGATTGGCGGCACCACCACGATCAAAAAATTCTTTTTTTTTTTTTTTTTTAAATTTAAATTTTAATTTTTAATATATATATATATATATTTAATTTTTTTTTTTTCAAAAAATTTAAAATTATTATTATTTTTTTTAATTCAAATTTTTATTTTATTTTATTTATTTATTTTTAATTAATTTAATATTTTAGATTAATTATTTTTTAAAATTTAAAATTTATTTATTAAATTTATTAAATTTTAATTTAAATTTTTTTTTTTAATCTTTTAATTTATTTAGTTTTTCATTTTTAAAATTTATAAATTGTTTCATTAAAAAAAAAAACAGTAAATTTATGGATATTTGTTTTTTAATTATTTGCACCTGGTTTTTTTGTTTTTTGTTTTTTGTTTTTTGGTTTTTTAATGATAGTTTTTTTGTTTTTTTATTTCTTTTATTTTAATTTTCTTTTTCAATTTTAAATTTTAAATTTTATTTTTTTATTTTTATTTTTATTTTTTTTAATTTGTTTTTTTTTGTTAATTTTAAAATTTGTAATTTTTTTTTCTTCTTGTTATTATTTTTTTAATTTAAATTTTTAAATTTAATTTTTTCTTTTTTGTATTTTTTTTTTTTTAATCTAAATTTTAATTTTGTAATTTTTTTTTTTTAATTTTTATAATTTTTTTTTTAATAACTTATAAAAAAATGTTTTTGATATTTTTTTTTTTGGGTTAATTTTTGTTTTTTTTTTTTTTGTTTTTTGTTTTTTGTTTTTTTTTTTAATTTTGTCATTTCTTTTGATATAATTTTCGAATATTTTTGTTTTTTTGTTTTTGTTTTTTTAATTTATTTTTGTTTAAATTTTTTATTTTTACGAGTTAATTTTGTTTTTTTTTACATTTTTATTGTTTATATATATATATTTTTTATCTAAGTTTTGTGTTTTATTACCAACATGAAAATCACCACTCTAAAAAAAAAAGGTTGATGCTGCATCAATACGTTTCAAAAATAGCATGAAAATCACCGCTCTAAAAAAAAAAAAGTTGATGCTACATCAATACGTTTCAAAATTAGCATGAAAATCACTAACATTTTAAAACAAATATTCATATTTCATAAATAAAAATATTAAAGTGTCAAAAATGTGCTCCGAAAAAAAAAAAGGTGATTCTGCATCACCACTTTTCAAAATCGGGTGCTTTTTATGCTACCAAAAAAAAGTAGGTAATAGTGCGGTTACCTATTTCATCGGTAACAGTGTTACCCATGCAAATAATGAAAAATTGTTAGAATAATGAAGGCTAGATAGAAAGCAGTTGCAAAAGGCATGAATAAAAACTTCACTTGGTAAAATGACTAATTTCCCTCCCCTCAAAGTATTCCAGTATTAAAAACCTTCAGTTATAAAGGCTCATAGCATTTCTCTGACTTTTTTTGGGGCCACACCCAAAGCTTAATGACTGATTGGTAATAAGTATTGGATTCCTTTCATAAAACCCATTTCCTCAACATTATCACCCTTTTCCTAAGATAAAATCCCTTTGCCTAAGTTAAAACACCTTTTGGCTTAGAGAAAGTAAAAACCCCTCTTAACTCATCTCATTTCATACAAAAAACATTCAGAAACCCACCAAACTACTATTTATCCTAAGTGTAAGTGTGAAAATGTGTAAAAATGAACCAACATTACAAAAAGTATGCCAAAACACTTGAATCACACTTTACTTAGTGTTTATCTGTATTTCTGCGCATATTTCTTTTCATATTAACATTTAATTTAATATATTAACTCCTTATAAATATTCCCCCATAGTTATATTAATTCATTTATTAAATATCCCAAAACCCACATTTTTATTTTACCCTATGGTTCTAATTCCTCACGTGATATTTCCGCTCCACCATAGGTTAAATTATATATATTTTATTTATTCCCGGCCAAAAGGTTATAATACACAGGTAAATCCCTTATTTGCTGTGTAAACTTGTATATCCACCTATCATATAAATACAAGAGATTTTACGTTAAAACATATGTTTTAAACATATTATATTAACTCGCCTCATAACAAACTCCCGGGCCCCACGCCCATCCGCCCAGCAACTCTATCGCCAAATCTCGACTGTTCGCACTATCATTTCCCGATCCGACGAACCATAGGCGATATCAAATTTTCAATAACATGATCATTAATCCATTTTCGATTTGCGAAATGGGCGGTATTGCCCTCCCATCTCTCCTCCATGCGTCATTTTCTCACTGGGTCGCATTCAATTGTGAAATACCACAAACCACCCTTCAACATTGCGATAACCACTTCACGGATTCAATCCCCCAACGCCAAACCGCCTCCCATCTGACTTAACCCACATTGAATGCAGATAATGTTTAACCCAAATTCTTTATAAATTTGCATATTAGCGTATTTCAAAACTTTTTGCTACGTTTCTGTTGTTCGATAACTTTTTTCGATTGAAGAACAGAGCGATGTACCCTATATTCATGCTTAAAGAACCATAAACCATTAAAATTGTTGTTGTGACCGCTTAAAGCCTCTAGTCGGCCTCCAAGAGACTTCATCAAACACCTTTCTCTGCCCTCCGACAGCCCGAAAACCCCAGAAAATGCAGTAAAACCCTCCCCACAGGTTTTAAAAACTAATTGTTTATTTTAATGTGCAGGTTTAATGGCGGAAATGCATAAGATGCATTCCAATGGTCCAATAACATCCAATTAAATGTCTGGGTGACGATCTAGAGGTTTGGTTTAAATTTAAAGGGACCAGAGACCCTGTTTCAAGCTTAATCATTGATAAAATACGATTATTGATGGTTATTGAAACCCTCCATCAACGAAGAATACCTCCCTACACAGAAGACACAAAAAACAAAGGCACGGTGAGAAGAAAAACAGTCAAAGGACTGTGATAAAGCAATAAAGATTAAAGAGGCTAATCAAAGATCAACAAAGGATCGAATGACAAATCATCACAGTTAGTCAACGAAGCAGAGATTAAAGAAAGTGAAGGCAAACATAGGAAAATAATAAAGGATTAAGAGATAAAGGATGAATCAAACAGAAAGACAGTGAAAGGATAAAACAGAGTTTAAAGGCCTAAAACAGAGTTTAAAGATAAAACAAAGGCAAATTAAGCCCAAAAACACATTCGAATGGTTTTCCTAAAACAAGAATATTTCATACAGTAGCAGAGTAGAATGATGAAATTTCCACAGTGAATGGTAAAAGTGAAATAATAATTCACAGTGACACTGAAAACAGAAAAGTCAAAGAGCATCAGAGTTAAAGTGTATCAGATAAAAGTCAGAGTGAAAGTTAAAAAAGGTAACAGAGCAATCAAGGTAAAACAGTAAAAGTAAACATGAAGGCAGTAATGGTTAAACAGAGATGAAAATACTTTCACCAACAACAACGAATTTTATCCAAAGTAAAAGAAAAAATAGTTAAAAGAACAAAAAGGTTAAAAGATGAAATCAGAGCAGGAAGGGACATTTTTCAGAAATTTCCTGTTTAAGTCATAGTTTTGCAGAAATGATTGAGGCCAATACAAGATGAATTTTGAAAAAATGGAGGACGTTTGTGTTCCTAAGACGCCAATCTACACAAAATTATCTCACTTTTTACACAAGTATTACAGAATGAGAGATACATGCACATCTTTACAACCTATTTTTCACACTGTGCAAAATCTTGTTTTAGAAATATTTGTGCAGAGTATATTGTGAACAATTGGAATTTAATTTTGGGAAACTAAGAGAGGTTTATCTCAGTAACATATTTCTCTATAATAAACTCTTTCACTTTTTACATGTCTATCTCAGATTGAGATATACAAAGGTATAACTGGACCCCAATTTTGCATAATTTCTGGAGCAGAATGCACAAAGAAAGGAAGCAGTTAGTGACTTGGATGCCTCATCATCAACTAAGAGTTGATATCAAATTCGAACTTCTCTTCTTTGTCACCATCAATCCATAAACATAGTGCCAAATAGATTCATTAGTTTTGAGTTTTCTTTATTCAAGTTCTATTTATGTAAAACAGGTTGAGAAATTTGTAAAACAATTTTGATATTTTTTCAAGATATTCTAGTTTAGAATTTTTATAAATACTTCATTATTTGAAGTATTGAGTGTGGAATAAATTGTTGAAGATTTCTATAGTCAATGTTTCTGTACCTGAAGGCTTTTGTAACAAGTTTCAAGTCAGCAGGCTGGATTTCAAGGAAAATAGCATTATATTTTAGGATTCATGTGTTGGGCTACTTAAGTGAAGTACTTTCTTCTGTTACTTGTTAAATATTCTTATGTTTTCCATTCATACATAAATGTGTTTCAAATTTAAATGTGAAATCAGGAAGTGATATATCAGAATTTGTTAAAAGCACTCTTTTATTTACTGGTTTTCATTTTAATGTTTTATGCTGATTTTTAGAGTAGGGAACCCTTAATTGCTCCATCTTTCGAATGACCTCTTTCTTCTCATCCTTATCCGGATTAAAGAATCTTTGATTTCTCTTTATCCCGATTAAACCACTTCACCAATCATCTTCAAAGATCTTGAGTGACTCTGTTATCTTGCCCTGAAAATATTTGACTTTTGACCTTGATCCTGATCTGTCTGCTTGACATTTTGACTCCTTTTCCCAATGGAAAAACAGATCTATCACTATCCATCTCATTAAGTGATTTTTCCTCACCAAACCAAACCAAATATCAAAACCAATTTTCACCATATAATTAGCCTAATATCATATATAAAAACAAAGTTAAATCTTATAGAGAGAGCCCTCTCTGAACCCTAGGAAGGCTAGATCCTAGAGTTTAAAATAAGGTCTGTGGTTACCTCTAATGTTCTTTAAACTATAAATCAAAATCTCACAACTTGAGAATTATTAGAGTGATAACATACTGGCAACCATACTGGGGAACAAAATTTATCTTCCTTGGAAAGTACATCAAAGTTCAGATCTGATTACTGACGGTGGACAGTGACCAGACACAAGAAGACTGTAATTATTCACCTGGCGACTCCATGATTTAAAGAGCCCAACTTTTAGAGCATTCATGGTGACTCCACTACATGTTGACCAGATTTATTGCTGAACAAGATGATAGGGTTTGTGGCAAACCTTTTATCTTATGAAGTTTTAAATGGACTCAGGAAACGGTTAGCGAAGTTTCAGTTTGATGAAAGTTTTCTAACAGCTGTGTTTCATATTTTCAAATCAAAGAAAATTCCTTCTGAAGCTAAAGCTTGCTTTCTTGAGTTAGTTGTTGAAAAGTTTGAGAATGATATTAAACTTTTGGATTCTCAAATTTAGTCATATAATTTTCAAGATCCTAAAGAGTTCTTGGAAAATCTTCCTTCTCTAAAGCAAGAGGAAATTGTACTACCTGTTGATTTGCAGATTGATGATGATTATGTTTTCAAGTATAAAACTGAAAATGCAGATGCAGGGTTTAATATTCAGAATACAACTGAGCAACTAGTCATTAATGGCCTAGAAGCAGTTATCTTACATCATGCTTTTATTGATCCTATAGCATATTACATGGAGGTTCTTTTTAGCTCAAGTTTTCAAACATATACTCTTTATAAAGGTAAAAAACATCAGCATTTGCCATAACATATCACAACTTTGATTATGTGGACAAATAGTCAAGTTGTATTTCTGATTTTGCTCCAAAGTAGTCAAGTTGTCCATTTGTTTCTACAACTACTTGATTGGCTTCATTGGCATTTTTGTATTACTTGATCCAGTATAAGTTTCAGTAGTATAGAGTAGATAGCAGTGTGCAAATAAAGCTCAATGTTTTGAGAATTTTTTCAAGCATTCCTTCTAGTTTCATCTTAAGATAGCATATCATATTTCAGTTTGCAGAAAAGGTTCAATTTCAGTTCAATATTTTCAATCACAGAGATTATACAACAAAGCATGTGCATGTTTCGGATCGGCCCAATGGATCAGGCTACTAGTCGATGGTGTTCTTGACATCTCACAGGGAGATGCCATCCCCATGTGAAGCCACTATTAGGGTCTTATAATAATAGGATTTATAATTTTTGAATTGACTTTGATTAGTCTTGTAAATATGTACATACCTTGCTTTCGGCAAGTTGTTTTCCCATATAATAAAATAAAATATGAAAAGAGGGTAAAAGTCCTAAAAAAAAGATCAAAGGACTTGAAAAGAAAAGATAAAAAAGAATAAAAAATGAACCCCAAATACAAAAAATAGATAAGAATAAGACATGAAAGTGATGCAAGTCAAAATGCCACTACTATTTAATTTTACTGAAAAAAATAATGATTATGTGTAGCTTGTTCAAAATTCCATAATCGATGATGAGTTATATAGTTTAATCTTAATTCTTTCATGCTTTAAATTTCATGTTTATAGATAGAGAATAAAGATCTGTCAAATAGTTTAAATTTGACAAATCAGTAGATAGCTAAAGAATAAATGAGGAGCTCAACAGTTTAATTTGAGCCTTTAGTTGAAATAAGGTTATAATTAGATAGTTTCCTTCTTTGAAAGAAAAATGGATATAGGGTTGCAAGCTCAAATGAACCCATTCAAATAATGAAAAAATGTTAGAATAATGATGGGTAGGTAGAAAGCAGTTGCACAAGGCATGAATAAAAACTTCATCTGGTAAAATGACTAATTTCTCTCCCCTCAAAGTATTCCAGTATTAAAAACCTTCAATTATAAAAGCTCGGAGCATTTCTCTGACTTTTATTGGGACCAGACCCAAGGCTTAATGACTATTTGGTAATAAGTATTGGATTCCCTTCATAAAAACCCATTTCCTCAACATTATCACCCTTTTCCTAAGATAAAATCCCTTTGCCTAATTTAAAACACCTTTTTTTCTTAGGGAAAGTAAAAACCCCTCTTAACTAATCTCATTTCATACAAAAAAAACATTCAAAAACCCACCAAAATATTATCTATCTTAAATAAAAGTGTGAAAATGTGTAAAAAGGAGCCAACATTATGAAAAGTATGCCAAAACACTTGAATCACACTTTATTTAGTGTTTATATGTAATTCTGCGCATATTTCGTTTCATATTAACATTTAATTTAATATATTAACTCCTTATAAATATTCCCCTGTAGTTATATTAATTCATTTATTAAATACCCCAAAACCCACATTTTTATTTTACCCTATGGTTCTAATTCCCCACGTGATATTTTCGATCCACCATAGATTAAAATATATATTTTTTATTTATTCCCTTCCCAAAGGTTATAATACACAGGTAAATCCCTTATTTGATGTGTAAATTCGTATATCCGCCTATCATATTAATACAAGAGATTTTACGTTAAAACATATGTTTTAAACGTATTATATTAACCTGCCTCATAACAAACTCCCAGGCCCCACGCCCATCCGCCCAACAACTCTATCGCCAAATCGCGACTGTTCGCACTATCATTTCCCGATCTGAGGAACCACAGGCGATATCGCATTTTCAATAACATGATCGTTAATCCATTTTCGATTTGTGAAATGGGCGGTATTGCCCTCCCCTCTCTCCTCCACGTGTCCTTTTCTCACTGGATCGCATTCGATTACGAAATACCACAAACCACCCTTCAACATTGCGATAACCACTTCACGGATTCAATCCCCTGGCGTCAGACCACCTCCCATCTGACTTAACCCACATTGAATGCAGATAATGTTTAACCCAAATTCTCTATAAAACTGCATATTCCCGCATTTCAAACTTTTTTGTTGCATTTCTGCTGTTCAATAACTTTTTTCGATTGAAAAACAAAGCGTTGTACCTTATATTCATGCTCAAAGAACCACAAACCATTAAAATCGTTGTTGTGACCGCCTAAAGCCTCCAGTAGACCTCCAAGAGACTTCATCAAACACCTTTCTCTGCCCTCCGACAGCCCGAAAACCCCAAAAAATGCAGTCAAACCCTCCCCGCAGGTTTTAAAAACTAATTGTTTATTTTAATGTGCAAGTTTAATGGCAAAAATGCATAATATGCATTCCAATGGTCCAAGAACATCCAATTAAATGTCTGGGTGACGATCCAGAGGTTTGGTTTAAATTTAAAGGGCCAGAGACCCTGTTTCAAGCTTAATCATCGATAAAACATGATTATTGATGGTTATTGAAACCTTCCATCAACGAAGAATACCTCCCTGCATAGAAGACACAGAAAACAAAGGCACGGTGAGAAGAAAAACATTCAAAAGACTATGATAAAGTAATAAAGATTAAAGAGGTTAATCAAAGATCAACAAAGGATCGAATGACAAATCATTAGGGTTAGCCAACAAAGCAGAGATTAAAGAAAGTGAAGACAAACAGAGGAAAATAATTAAGGATGAATCAAACAAAAATATAGTGAAACAGATAGGGAAAGGATAAATCAGAGTTTAAAGGCCTAAAACAGAGTTTAAAGATAAAACAAAGGCAAATTAAGCCCAAAAACACATTCAAATGGTTTTCCTAAAACAAGAAGATTTCATACAGTAGCAGAGCAGAATGATGAAATTTCCATAGTGAATGGTAAAAGTAAAATAAGAATTCACAGTGACACTGAAAATAGAACAGTCAAAGAGCATCAGAGTTAAAGTGTATCAGATAAAAGTCAGAGTGAAAATTTTAAAAGGTAACAAAGCAGTCAAGGTAAAACAGTAAAAGTAAACATGGAGGCAGTAATGGTTAAACAGAGATGAAAATAATTTCACCAACAACAATGAATTTTATCCAAAGTAAAAGAAAAAACAGTTAAAAGAACAAAAAGGTTAAAAGATGAAAACAGAGCAGGAAGGGACATTTTCCAGAAATTTCATGTTTAAGTCATAGTTTTGCAGAAACTATTGTGGCCAATCCAAGATGAAGTTTTCAAAACTGGAGGAGGTTTGTGTTCCTAAGATTCGAATCTACCAAAACCTATCTCACCTTTTACATAGGTATTACAGAATGAGATATACATGCACATATTTACAACCTATTTTTCAGACTGTGCAAAATCATGTTTTAGACATATTTGTGCAGAGTATATTGTGAACAGTTGGAATTGAATTTTGGGAAACTGAGAGAGGTTTGTATTAGTAACATATTTCTCTACAATAACCTCTTTCACTTTTTACATATCTATCTCAGATTGAGATATAAAAAGGTATCATTGGACCCCAATTTTGTATAATTTTTGGAGCAGAATGCACAAAGAAAGGAAGCAGTTAGTGACTTGGATGTCTCATCATCAACTAAGAATTTATATAAAATTCAAATTTCTCTTCTTTGTCACCATCAATCCATAAACATAGTTCTAAATAGATTCATTAGTTTTGGGTGTCCTTTATTCAAGTTCTATTTATGTAAAACAGTTTGAGATATTTGTAAAACAATCTTGATATTTTTTCAAGATATTCTAGTTTAGAATTTGTATAAATACTTCATCATTTGAAGTATTGAGTGTGGAATAAATTGTTTAAGATTTCTATAGTCAATATTTTTGTACCTGAAGGCTTTCTGTAACAAGTTTCAAGTCAACAGGCTGGATTTCAAGGAATAAAGCATCATATTTCAGGATTCATGTGTTAGGCTACTTAAGTGAAGTACTTTCTTCTATTACTCATTAAATCTTCTTATGTTTTCCATTCATACATAAATGTGTTTCAAATTTAAATGTGAAATCAGGAAGTGATATATAGAATTTGTTAAAAGCACTCTGTTATTTACTAGTTTTCATTTTAATGTTTTCTGCTAATTTCCAGAGTAGGGAACCCTTAAGTGCTCCCTCTTTCGAATGACCTCTTTCTTCTCATCCTTATCCGGATTAAATAATCCTTGATTTCTCTTTATCCCGATTAAACCACTTCACCAATCAGCTTCAAAGATCTTGAGTGACTCTGCTATCTTGCCCTTAAAATATTTGACTTTTGACCTTGATCCTGAACTGTCTGCTTGACATTTTGACTCCTTTGCCCAATGGAAAAATAGATCTATCACTATCCATCTCATTAAGTGATTTTTCCTCACCAAACCAAACCAAATATAAAAACCAATTTGCACCATATAACTAGCATAATATCATATATAAAAACAAAGTTAAATCTTATAGAGAGAGCCCCTCTGAACCCTAGGAAGGCTAGATCCTAGAGTTTAAAAGAAGGTCTGTGGTTACCTCTAATGTTCTTTAAACTATAAATCAAAATCTCACAACTTGAGAATTATTAGAGTGATAATAGGACCCACAGGATTAGGGTTGGAATTTCAAAACAAACTCATCCGTCAAAATTAACTATTTTCACACCTTCCCACCCATTTTCAGAGCTTCAACAAAAGATCTTGATAGTTTAACAAAAAATTTAACCTTATTTGACATGCAAATCAAACTATAACCACAAAATATCCTGACAATTTAACAAAAAATTTAACCTTATTTAACATGCAAATCACGCTATAACCAAAAATTTGCTCGTCAAATTCCATCCCTAGAATCAACTCCGACTCTGACACCGACCTGCCTTGGAGCTGGTTCCATGACATATTTCTTTGGAAGAAAATCATCAGTTCCATCCTTGAGAAAATAAAGGTGTCGGCTGCTGAGAATTCCTTCGCTTAATTACCGTATTTTACTATTTTGACATGCCAATCAACATCTTTCCCAATACGTAACTTCTAGGTTGTATTTTTCAAGTGCTATTGTCGGAATTCAACTAATATCAAGCGATTCTTATTGATCGATAGCTTGGTTATTTGATTCCTTGGATTGTATTTTCCAATCAACTAGCTATGAACATCGATCGATATCAATCGGGATTGTGATTGCCCCTTTTGATCGATATATTGTGTCAGATATTGATCGATGTGTGCAAATAAAATAATAAATGGCAGACATAATTATATATTATTTTTTTCTCTTTTAGTTAAAACAATATTTTACCTAAAATCAAGGTTTCTACATTGGTTTTTGATGATGGATAGAGTCACATCTGAAATGTTGGACAGATCACTCATATTACACATTGTTATTCCATTACACAGTATTATTGCAAAAATCTCTAACAAAACTTCATTTCTATCTCAATTTTCAACTACATGTGAAGGTTGGCAAATATCAATCTATATAATGAGATCATTCAAAATTTACAAATAAAACATTAGTTCTATACTTCAACTAAGTAATTGCAAATAATGGATAAAGAAAAATGGGTCTCTATAAATTTCATAGGAAATTTGAAGAATATGAGTGAAGTCAATTTGATAGGAGTAAAGTTAATTATTTGATTTTTTCTTGAACTTCCGAAATATTTTGAAATAATTAAAAAAATTCAAATAGGCTAAACATGTCCATACTTTTAAGCGCGACATAATTTCAAATGGAATAAACCAGGGCAAAACTTCAAATCACAACATGATTTCCAAAATATTCTGGAACCTATAATAACTCAAGTAGAATTAACCGATAACAAACCTGATTGTTATCGGTGATTTTAATGCAATATTATCGGTGATTGAATCTTGGGGAATGAGTTCGCGACATGATCACTTGGGTGACCGTATAGGGTGCATATTCAGAGACTGGCATCTTGTGGACATTTTCCTGGTTCCATTATCCCTAACATGGACCAACAAGAGGGTGGTTGATCAATTTATTGGGAAAAGTCTGGACAGGGAAATGGTATATGAGGATTTGATACAGGATTTGGGGAATTTTAGATCAAGGGTGGTGGCAGACACCATATCGAATCACATGGTGATTGTATTAACATGGCGTAAGGAGCCGGCAACACATGGCACACCCTTTAAGTTTAATAGAGTATGGCTTGAGGATCCTTGTTTTTATAAACTTGTGACAGAGTTCTGGAAGCAGGAGCATGATGGCAGGATAGGAGAATATAGGTCATTTCTTGTATCTTGAATAAATTATCAATGGGATGGTTGAAGTATCTTTGAAACATCGTGATTATGCTAAGTTGCGTGGTTTGGAGACCAGGAAGGTGGAGCTTTTGAAGATACAAGAAATGACCTAGAAGCTGAAAAGCCGGGTTCAATGACTCAAGGAGGGTGACCTTAATACAAAATATTTTCAAAAAATAGAAGATGGTTGCCAGAACACAAACTCTATTTGGCAACATAAGCTGGAGGATGGGTTTATGATATATACAAAAAAGGACATACAGGAGGCAACATTAAAACATTTTTTTGTCATTTTTCAAAGAAGAGGAGGGCATTGATTTTCGATTCCAGGAATGGGTCTTGGAACAGATGCCAATGTTGTTTGATGATGCTACAAACTAGATCATGGGGAGACCCTCAAATATTTTGCACACGATAAGAGCCCTGGACCTGATGGGTGGCCTGCCGAATTCTTCATTCATTTCTTTGAATTAATGGCTGATGAGATACTGACTATCACTGATCTGATCAGATCCTTGGGACATGTTACTAGTTGCATGAACTCCACCTTCATAACTTTGATACCAAAATCCTTAGATCCTAGATCCTTTTCTGACTATCGGCTGAATTCCCTATGTAACACTATATACAAGCTCACATCAAAAATCACAGCGCAAAAGCTCAAGGGATTTATGTCAAGTTATATTTCTATGGCACAACATGGTTTCTTAAAAGGGCGCTCCATCCATGATGCGGTGGCATCGACCCAGGAGGTTATACATTCGATCCACTTGCAAAAGTTAGAGGCTCTGATATTTAAAGTCGATCTGTACAAGGCATATGACTTGGTGGACTGGTCATATATCAGATTAATGTTATATAAGGTGGGGTTGTCAATGAGGAACATTAGATGGATTATGGCATGTATCTCATCGGTCAGTTATGTGGTCATCATCAATGGATCTCCTACACAATTTTTCAAGACTAGTTAGGGTCTCCAACAAGGATGCGCCTTATCTCCTCTTCTCTTCATTCTTGTCATGAATGGATTCAGTAGTCTTCTTACAATGGAAAATGAAGTTGGTTACTTTACAAGTTTATCCTTTTCCCCTACTATCTCTATTTCACATCCATTATTTGTAGACGACTAACTTGTATTTGGAAGGCTTCTTAAGAACCAATGGTTTTATCTACACTACATTCTTCAGAGATTCGGTGCTGCAATGGGATTGAGCATCAACAAATGGAAATCTCTTTTGATATATGCACCGTGTGATATGAATGAAATAAAATTCATTGTAGACTTCTTGGGGGTTCAAACCAAAATCTTATTGGAGGGGTTCACCTACCTAGGCTTCAAGCTGAAAGCATGTGGATACAAGAAGGAGGATTGGCTATGGCTGGTGGACAAATTCAAAGACTGGATCCTCAAATGGTCAAACAGGTGGTTGTCTCTGTGAGGAAGGTATATTCTCATCCAAGCTATTCTAATTCAGTTTATATTTTACTAGGGTCACCTTTTTTTCTTCCCTGCCCACACGGTGGACCGTATCAATGCGTTCATTGCAAATTTATTATGGTTTGGGGGTGCCATGAATAATAAGATTCACTTATGTAAACTAAGCACAATATCAATGCCTAAAGAACAGGTCGGATGGGATCTCCTTGATGTTCGCACTTTTTCTAATGCTCTGCTCATTAAATCATTATGGAGAGAAATGACCTCAAAGGGCATTTGGAAAATGATTTTATTCCATAAATATGTGCATGGGAACCCGCTGCTACAGTTATACATAGGATCAGTGATAACAAAAAAAATGGAATCTTGTATTTGGAAGAGTTTCAAGAAGGTTATGAAACTGGTTAAGTATAGATTGGTATGGCAATTTGGTAATGGTCCCGACATAATCTTGGGTTGTGACCGTATCCTGGGCATAAATATATGCCAGCATCCAGATGACATGATCATTCATAAACTCGCACACAGAGGAATCTTCCATTTGTCACAAGTGATCATGTGCTGGCAACATGGGATTTCGAGATGGAAAACTTCCTCTCAAATTGGCTTGCCTGAGGAGGAAACGTGCAAATTGAATTTTTTTATCAACGCCCTAAAGGATGGGGGGTTGTGACATAACCAGGAGGGAGACACAATTGTCTGGAATGGGGCAATGAAGGGGGATGGGCTGATCGTAAAGGAGATATATAGGAGTATTATACAAATAAATGAAATATCCCCATCACCTTTCAGGACTTTCTGGAGTTGGAAATCCCCCATAGGATTCTCTTATTTGGTTGGTTGGCATGGAAAGGTCATATTCTGACATGGGATAACCTTATGTGACGGGGGTTTTGCGGACCAGGATGGTGCACATTCTGTCACGAATAGGCAGAGTTGGTTGCACATTTTCCTCTTTTCTGTAATTTTACATGGTCAATTTGGGAATTATTCTCTCGTTTCCATATAGGCCTGGGTTGGAGACTGGATTGCATCATTAATACATTGGAAGCTTGGGGTACTTGAAAAGTAAATACAAATCATTTCCATTCTACTTGATGTGGGAAATCTGGCTTGCACGAAATTGTTGTATATTTAATGGGGAATCTACCAATATTGGCCGCATATATGGTGCGATTATGGTATGGATGGACGAGCTGCCACATATTGTCACACCTTCAAAGGACATGTATAAATGCCTGCGGCCGCATTCCATCACTCTACCTACCATATACTTCGATGGGGCACAACAAGATGGACATTACAGTTGTGGGGCTTAGATTAAAATGGAGAATATGGAGCGATACCTGATATATTGGAGTGGAGGGGAAGGTACTAACTGTAAAACAGAGCTTTTGGCATTATGGAGTGGTATTTGGGTTGCCTACAATTTAGGGGTGAAATCTGTTAATATATATGGAGATGAAAAAACTATTACTGACGGTATTGGAGGCCATACAATATTTAATCCAAGGGGTTTACAGTGATGGATTTCACGCGTTAAACATTTGCTCCAGAAGCTCAAGGATCCTCCGATGCAACATATATACAGAGAGAACAATACCAGGGTAGACTGTCTGTCAAAACATGGCCTTATAGCTCACATGGGCAGTATTAACATTATACATTACAAAGGGAAACAACTGCTGAAAGAATATAAGGTCCCTCAACCATGATTCTACAGGGGTAGACGGGCCTATGCTTCTTGATCTTGTTCTTTTTTATACTGGTTTTGTGTGCATATCATGCAGGTTATGTCAATCTGGGCAGGCGCTTTGGTGTGTTGTACATATTGCTTTGGATGGATATACAAGCGAGCGGGACAAATGCCATGGGCAGCCATTCAAGTGTGTGAATCAAGTGAGTTGGATTATACTATTTTATCGACGCCTTCCTTATATGAAATTTGTTTTTGGTTTTTATATGGTGGATTATCTTTACAGGCCCTTGATGGGATACTCTGTCTATAGTAAGATGTATTCTCCATAGATTATCTTTTGTATGCACTAATATGAACAACCTTACATGGAGCATTGATATAGGTTGATATGATGTATATGGATAATTTTCTCTAGTCATATATGTTTCTACCTAAGTCGGTGGAATGGTTAAATGTAACTGATATGGTGGACACAGAATATGCCACTCATTTTGATGATGTTATCTTTGATTATGTATTAGTTTTATCTTATATAATACAACGTTTTTTCTTTCTTGAAGAGTAGAATAAATAGGTACAACATCTAATCACAATCATGGTTTTTAGTCTGCAAATCAAAATAGAGTATATTGGAAAAAGTGGGATCGCATGCTACCTGAGCCCGTGCCGCCAAAATAAGAGTACGACAAAACTGTAAAATGTGGTACTAATTAGGGGCCTCAACATGATGTTCCTCACATCTCGTGAGACAATGTAGCTCATCTCTAGAAAATATAAGTCACCTAACGAAGCACCTATTTCACTGATTAGCGTGCCGTAGAGGAAGTTAAGATGGTTTCCATGTCTCGTTGAAATTTAGCAACTAAATATAAATGTGGTTTGTTTGTCATAAATTTTCACCCCTCTGATCATCTTATGTTGTTGAAAATTTGAGAACCATGTCATCTGTCATCTTGTAGTATTCAATACTTCTGGTCTATAATACATGCCATCTGTCATATGTCATGTTGTATTATTCAATATGTGTTATCTGTTAGTGCCCTAACAAAAGCAAAAATCTTGCCACTTGTTAGCCCTACAACGTCTCACAATTCTATGGAAATTTCCTCGATTGCGAAGTCGTGTAACAAATTTCACTAAACAAAAGCATCTCTGATAACTGCAAATTCTACAGAAATTTTTGGACGAATCACAGAGAAAAGGAGAGTAGTTAAAAACTCATGTTCATGCCTTTTCTCACAAAACCCTCTACTCTCATGAACCATAAGATATGGGTTGGCGGCTTTGAGCTCTGTCGGGAAAAATAGTCAACCAACAAGATGGTTGAGTATCTTGGTGGGTTTAATTTTGAATCCTCATTGGCTACCAGCGGTGTCTCTATCGCATAGTTGCAAAAGGTGGGACTTTTCCAATGTAGGTCCATTTTTTTTTTCTCTAAATTTGGTTATGATTTTGGGTAAAAGAGAATTTTGTGGACAATAGGTAATACCTCTGAGTAAACATGTAAATATTTGAGTTATTTTGTTAAGTGACTTGGTAGACTATGGACCATGTTAAAGGTATTATATGAATAAGTTATGAACTTGAATGTTTCTAATTTTTATTAATAAAAGAATAAAATTATGGTAGAAATGTGAAACAAAGTTTCATATTCTGGAGAGTTGAAAGATAGTTAGCGGTAGAGGTAACAATGTGAAACAAAGTTTCAGATTCTAGAGATTTGAAAGACAGTTAGGGACATAGACATTTGACAGTTTCCTGCCCAAACTCCTCTCCCTAGAGATACTATCTTAGTTTGGGAAAAGGAAGCCAAGAGGGTGAAAGGGAAAAAAAAGCTGAGGCAACATTGTTATCTTGGAGCTTGGTTTGAAGGGGACCCAAGAGAGGAGAAGAAAGTTGTAAGCTATACACCCTCACATAATGCGTTGTTGAGGGAGGTGTTATCACTTCCCCCTGCTTCCCAGGGCTGAGAATGGAAATGAAGGAAGCTAACCACAAACCAACCTTTAGGTTAGGTAGCTAGCCCTACTAAAACTAGAGAGGGGCTCTCTTAATGTCACTTTGCAGCCAAAGATATGACTGGATATAATGATATTAGGCTAGTTACGATGCTCAATAGATTAGGGTTTTTGTTTGTTTGAAGTTTTTCTAGATAGGAATGACAGTTAGGGAACTGGGTCTAGGGTTTAAGTTAGATTTCAAAGGTTAGCTTGCAGAGGCAAGGATGAGGCTGGGTAGGTAAGTTTAGAAGCATGTTTAATTTTTCATTTGTGTATACGGTGAACAAAGAGAGAGTCAAAATGAGCATTAAACTGAATTCATTCATCAGAACAGCACAGACATGTTCATGTAAATCTTATCAGAACAGGGCATGGAAAACATGATTTCTGTATATATACTAATAAGATAAAAATAAAAAATAATATATGTGAAAGAAGGATAACATAACATTCAACCTGATAAGATTATAGAAAAAAAAATGCTCAAAGGCATACCACTGGAGTCTCAACACTATGTCTACAACACTATATTTGATTTCATTAAAAACAAAAGCTTGTACAATATCTCCACTACAAATAAAAACTATCCAACCTCTAAAAAGGCTTGAGTTTTGAGTACATATAGAAAATAGAGAAGATGCCACCTCAATGGGTTGAAATCTGATCCAAAACACTTTATAGATGCACCCTATGAGTCATTTCCTACTTTCTAGGGAAGTTAGAAACCACTTCCTCAAATTTAGCTAATAACTAGGAGTTCATGTCTCTTGGATTAATTACATCATTCCTCCATACAGAGAGGAAAAAACAAACTGTTCCACTCAAAATACAACTCATGGGACAGCTAAACCTCAAAATTTGGAGATTGTCCAAGTTGACAACAGTCCAAGAGAATCCAATGCCAGAAGCGTCGTGCCTCCTAGTAGAAGCATCGCGCCACTTTGGAGCTGATTTTGACTGGATTTTAAGCACCCATTTGCAAATATTAGAGCTAGGCTAGGTAGAAATGTGTGTCTTCTTTCCATTTCACCCTCAAAACTCAGAAAATACACATAGGAAGACCTTAAAAAATGGATTATCCCAACCTCACTACAGAAGCACCTTGTAGAGGGAAAATAGGTGGCAGAAGCATGAAAAAGTAGTGTTTTTTGCATTTTTATTCAAAATGGGAGGGTGACATACGAACCCGAGGTCATATATGTGATGTAGGAGTGAAAATAAATCTAACCATGCAAAAATTTATCCATTTATATGCTCTAAGAAAAAGTGTCGCGTTGCTGCGCGACACTTCTGTAATGACCATTTTTCCTAAATTTTCAAAAAAAATCTGAAAAAATAGGGCTTAAAGATGAATCAATATCTCTCTAAATATAACGATTTTTGAAAAACTGAGAGTGTTTTTATGTTCTTTATCATGTTATGAACAATAACCTCCTCGCTTTTTCCAAAATACTTTCTCATTTGCTCAAAATCCAAGTTTGAATTTGATCACCAAAAATTTATAGAAGCGTAGCGCACTCTCAGCAGAAGTGTCATGCCTACTTTGAGAGGGAGTTTGGAGGCCTTCCCATAGGATTTTTGGGCTGCAAGTAGTATGGATGGAAATCGTAGGATTTTTTCTACAAAATGGAGTCATCAAGTACTGCAAACCCCTGCTCCAAACCCCTGACAAATTGACTTGAACAAAACATGTTCAAAAGTGCTGAAAATGACCTAAAGAAACTATATTTTTGGCATTTATCTCAAATCATAACACTCGTGCATAAAATGAAGGATTTTTTTGTTCTTTGGCCTATTATTGACAAAAACCTCTTTCACTTTTGTAAAATTCATCTCCATTACTTCAGAAACAAATTTTCAAGAAAAACAGTCCCTGTGTGCAATATAAACACTAGCAAATGACCTTTTGATGAATTGTGAAGAATTGATCTCCTGCAAGTTGGATGGATCAAACCTGGAATGATGACCTCCCTTGTGGATCTTATTTTTTCCCTCTATGGTTCTTGTCAACAAGATGAAAACCCTAGCTAGATGAAATGGGTAGGGGAGATGGAGATTTAGGAAAACAAGGGATAATGGAAGGGTGGTTTTAGGGGTAGAAATGGGGTGGAAAGAAGCTAGGGAAAAATCCCCAAAAAATTAAGGAGGTAGGGTGATGAGTTGAAAATAGGCTAGAAGTGAAATTTCTAGTAATGGGCATGAGGGAGGTGCCCAAAAGGTTAAAACACAGGAATTTCCTAGCTTTCTGCCAAAATATAGTGAAAATTAGGGTTTTGATGAAACTGATGGAAAGGAATGCTGTGAGTGATACGGAGTGTTAAGGTATGATGTATGGATGTTTTATTAAGGTTTTATATGCTTAGAGTAGGGTTTTATCAGCTGAAACAAGCATAAAATGAAAAACACCAAAAATGTAGTGGAGATGACCTAATGAAGGAAACCACTCATTTACTGATGAAATTTGACTTGAGAGAGGTAGGAATAGTGTCCACTTATTGTGTAAGAGATGAGTGAACCCTTGTGCAAGTGTTTTGAAGCTTGAATTAATTATTTGGAGCTCAAACACCAAAAGCGTAGTGCACCCCAAAAACATAGTGCAACACCCGTGCATCACACCAAAAGCGTAGCTCGGCACTTCCAAAAGCGTAACAAGAGAAAATGGGCGCAAAATTCTTGTTTTTTCTTCAACCCTTAGTAGCTGTGGAGTGTGATGGTGAGAATAGAGGAGCCATCGACCATCAAAGGATAAAATGAGTTGAAGAAGTCTCTTTTTTCCCTTTTATAACATCATAAAATCACTTTTTGTCTTCTAGTGAAATCACAAACTTTTTGAAGAAATTTATCTTTTTTGAAAAAATTTAATGAAGAAACACACTTTATTTGAGTAAAGACAACGTGTATTTACTTATTTCCCTATCTTTTCTAACTCCCTATGCAAATGACTTGTATGGTGAAAATGAGGTTTTGTTCGCCCTCTTTCATGACATAATTGACTCTTATGGTGGAGAAATAAATCAGACCTAGACTTTGACCTAAATGAAGGTGTGGTGAATGACCTATTTCATGACATAATTAACTCTTATGGTGGCGAAATAAATCAGACCTAGACTCTAACCTAAATGAAGGTGTCAAGAACACCGTAGATCAAGTAGCCTCATCCATTGGGTAATGGGGTCACTACAGCTACAATCCTCAAACTAACTCAAATCAAACTAAAATTTGAACTGTACATCATCAACTGCAAACTCTACTGGAAATTGACACTGAAAAAGATGCTCAGAATGTTGAGCTTATCCATCACACCTTACCTACTCTAATTAATCCATAAATCGCTTAATCAAGTGAAGTCAAAGATCCAATGTATTCAATCAAGTAAATGATTACCTGATCGATGCTTGTATTCAGCTCCAACATGCATAAAGAAAGATTGAATAAATGGCAACTCAAAATGAAATCTGAGCCCAAAACCTGTGTTGGTGAACAAAACAAACTCCACCTTTTATGATGCTTGTAAAAGACTGCCCAAGGGGTCTTAAAAATCATGAAACATTACCTCTTGTTGATCAACAAAAAGAAGGGAGATTTTTTTATATATAATGGACAATTGTTCTTCTTCATTTGGTTTATCCTTCTTAAATAAAAATGCAACAATGTTATCTTCCATATCATCCATATCAGAGACAAGATTTGTATGTTCTTGCAGATATTCAATTGAGGTAGCCATTAGGGGAATTTTGAGGTTTAAAATGGGACTCCTAAGGAAATAATAAAATAATATTAGATTACATCATCGAATTTTAGAGGGAAAAAAGAAAAAACTACTTTTTTTACTTGTATTTTAAACTTATCTCCCTATGGGTTTACTCAAATTTCAGGCAGGAACACTCATTGGATACATAATTTGATTCCTCATCTAAAGAGTTCCCATGTTACATACTTTCAATGGAACCCGCTACATGAAAAATGAGACATACATGAAAAACGTGATTGAAATAATGTGTTTTCATGTATTTATCATTTTTCGTGTAGTAGGGTCCATCGAAACTCTACAACATGGGTACTCCTTGGATGAGGAATTAAATTTTACATCCAACGAGTACTCCCACTTCAAATTTGAGTAAAACCTTAGGGAGATAAGTTGAAAATACAAGTTGAAAAAGTAGTTTTATTATTTTATTATTTTTTAATCTTTTTACTTTTTTACCCCAAAAATGGTGAATCATCCCCCATGGCTAATGTCATCATCTGGAATCCTATTGGCTCTTATAATTTTTATTTTGGCTGTACATTTTTCTTAGGAGGCCCATTTTAGACCTCAAAATTTCTCTAATACAAATTAGCATCAACACAAATATCTACAAGTGGCTTCTCATGTATATCAGAAAGAAAATTGTCTTGGATTTGAAAAGATTCTATATCTTGATCATTTGAAGGCCGCTAAACATGTTCATAAATCTCAAGGCAATAAACCTATCGTACATTGTTTTTCACCTCAACAGATAAATCATGACTCTCTAGAGTTTCTATAAAAGCAAACTCAAAATTCTGATCTGCACATATTTCTTCCTGAACTAAAAACTCAGAAGAGGAAAGGGATGAAGGGTAGTTGAGAAAAACATCTTCATATATATCTTGATCGCTTGAATATTGGAAAGACTGCTGCAAATTATCATCAACTTCGAAATATGGAATATCAATGTCATTCTTTGAGGAATTCTGCTCAAGTTCACTGTCATCCAGGGTAGAATCCATGATCTTCTCATGGCGGTGAAAAGGGTTTTAATTCAAACCATCCAAGATTTCATCATCAATAAACTCTTCATCACCATGAGCACTTTATAGCTCTTTAAAAAATTCTCAAAGTGATCACAACAATCCTCAATCAAAAGCAAAGAAGGATAGGTTTCTTTATACTTCTCAAAAAATATTGAGTGAAAATCCTTGAGAGAGTAAATACAAGAAGGAGGCAAGCTTTCATACCAAAACCTTTCATTTTCTTCTAATGTGATCATGAACATCTTCATTAAACAATATTCATGAAAATTAATCTTCAGCTTACACACATGCATATGAAATCTTATTAAATGAAGTGTAGCATAATCATCTTTTACATCTTTGAATTTTGGAAAGTATGTTTGCTAATCTACTTGAGGCATACGATTTGGAAAGCCTGGAAGATGAGTCCAATCCATAGGAGCATACCTGGGATTCCTTCTTGCAGTTGAATCCATATTGAAAGCAGTGAAGTCACCAAGAAATTATTCAAGCTACCGGTGTTTGAACAGTAGAGTCGCCATGAAAACTTTGAACTTTTTGATTTTTCGACATTGGAATAGCCAGGTGAAAGATGCATAGGCTTCTTGTGCCTGACCATTTTTCACCATCAGCAATTAGAGCTAATATTTGTCGTTCTTTCCCAGAAAATATTTAACCTTTGCTCCTCGTCAACGACGCCAAAAATGTTATCACTTCCCTGCGCTTCCCAAGGCTGAGAATGGAACTGAATGAAGGTAACCACAATCCAACCTTTAGGTTAGGTAGCTAGCCCTACCAAAACCATAGAGGGCTCTCTCAATGTCACTTTGCATCCAAAGAGATGACTGGATATAAGGATCTTAGGCTAGTTATGATGCTCAGTAGATAAGACATTAGGAGAATTTTGAGGTCTAAAATGGGCCTCCTAAGAAAAATGTACAACCAAAATTTACTTTATAAGAACCAATAGGATTCAATATGATGATGTCAACCATGGGGGAATATTCACCATTTTTTAATTAAAAGGATAAAAATATTAAAAAATAATGAAATAATAAAACTACTTTTTCAACTCGTATTCTTATCTCCCAAATTTTTTACTCAAATTTTGAGTAGGAGTACTCATTGGATGCAAAATTTAATTCCTCATCCAAGGAGTACCCATGTTTCATACTTTCGATGGACCCTACTATGTGAAAAAATAGAAATACATGAAAAACATGATTGTAATCACGTTTTTCATGTATTTCTCATTTTTCGTGTAGAAGTTTCCATCGAAAGTATGCAACATGGGTACTCCTTGCATGAGGAATTAAATTTTGCATCCAACGAGTACTCCTGCTCGAAATTTGAGTAAAAATTTTGGGAGATAAGTTGAAAATACGTGTTGAAAAATTAGTTTTTTCTTTTTTCCCTCTAAAATTTGATGATGTCTTCAAATCTTATTTTATTATTTCCACTATTATTTTATAATTTCCTTACGAGGCTCATTTTAGACCTCAAAATTCCCCTAATGGGTTTTTTGTTTGTATGAAGTTTTGCTGGATAGGAATGACGATTAGGGAACTAGGTCTAGGATTTAGGTCAGATTTCAAAGGTTAGATTGCAGAGGCAAGGATGAGGCCAGATAGGTAAGCTTAGAAGCATGTTTAATTTGTCATTTGTGTATAGGGTGAATAGAGAGAGCGTCAAAACAAGCATTAAACTGAATTCATTCATCAGAAGAGCAGAGACATGTTCATGTAAATCTTATTAGAACAGAGCATGGAAAACATGATTTACGTCTATATACTAATAATATAAACATACAAAAACATATATGTGAAAGAAGGATAACATAACATTCAAATTGATAAGATTACAAAGAAAAACAAATGATCAAAGGCATACCACTGGGGTCTCAACACCTAATTTGAGAGGCCTTCCCAGAGGAATTTTGGGCTTTAAGTGGTATATTTGGAAATTTTAGGATGTATGATACAAAATGGAGTCATCAAGCACTGCAAACCCCTGCTCCAAACCCCTAAAAAATTTACTTGAAGACAACCTATTAAAAAGTGCAAAAAATTACCTAAAGCAACTATATTTTTGGCATTTATATCAAATCATAACACCTATGCATAAACTGAAGGAATTTTTTGTTCTTTGGCCTATGATTGACAAAAACTCTTTCACTTTTGTAAAATTCATCTCCATTACTTCAGAAACGGATTTTGAAGCAAAATTGTCCCTGTGTGCAATATAAACCTTAGCAAATGGCATTTTGATGAATTGTGAAGCATTGATCTCTTGCAAGTTGGATGGCTCAAACCTGGAATGATGACCTCCCTTATGGATCTTCTTTTCTCCCTCCATGGTGTTTATCAACAAGATGAAAACCCTATCTAGATGAAATGGGTAGGGGAGATGGAGATTTAGGAAAACAGGGGATAGTGGTAGGGTGGTTTAAGGGGCAGAAATAGGATGGAAAAATATATGAAAAAATCTCCAAAAAATTGAGGAGGTAGGGTGATGAGTTGGAAATAGGATGCAAGTGAAATTTTTGGGAATGGGCATGAGGAGGGTGCCCAAAAGGTTAAAACACATGAATTTCCTAGTTTTCTACCAACATGTAGTGAAAATCAGGGTTTTGATGAAACTAATGGAAAGGAAGGTTGTGAGTGATAGGGAGCGTTAAGGTATGATGTATGGATGTTGTATGAAGGTTGTAGATTTTTATAGTAGGGTTTTATCAGCTGAAACAAGAAAAAAATGAAAAGCACAAAAAACGTAGTGGAGATGAACTAATGAAGGAAACCACTCATTTGCTAATGAAATTTGACATGAGAGATGTAGGAATGGTGTCCACTTACTGTTTAGGAGATGATTGAACCCTTGCGAAAGTATTTTGAAGCTTGAATGACTGATTTGGAGCTCAACACCAAAAATGTAGCGCAATGCTTGTGTAGCACACCAAAAGCATAGCTTAGCACTTCAAGAAGCGTAGCAGGAAGAAATGGGCACGAAATTCTTATTTTTTCTTCAAACCTTGGTAGTTGTGGAGTGTGATGGTGAGAATAGAGGAGCTCTATCGACCATCAAAGGATAAAATGAGCTGAAGAAGTCTCTTCTTTCCCTTTTATAGCATCATAAAATCAGTTTTTGTATTTCAGTGAAATCACAAACTTTTTGAAAACTTTAATGAAGAAACACACTTTATTTTTCCATTGAAATAATATTAGGTACTAGTCTCCTTGATCACTAGTACGAATTGTATTGATTCATTTATTTTGAATATGCTTTTCATCTCTTATTGTTTATATGTATGCAGATCTAGTTTCTAAGAATTGAGGAGTTTCATAAATTAAGCATTGGAGAGTTGCATTGAGGGAAATGCTCAATTTTGTAAAACTCCAAATGAAATAGCTCAATTTGTCCCAATAATTTTCCCAGAAAATTTTGTTGTTGCTGCTAGAGGTGGACTATGATTTATGGCAACATATTTCTCCAAAATTTCCGCAAAATTAACTAGAGGCTTCTCTCACAAAAAACCTACCAAACCCAGAAAAATTTTGGGCTAATTCCAACTGACTCGGAAAGCCCCAAAATGTCAAATTTTCCCCAAAAATAGTGTTGTTCGTGCTATTGTTGTTGCTAGAGGAAAACTTCAAAACGACCCCACAAAACTACTCCAACAATTCTAAAAAATTAGAGAGTCTCCTCACACCCCAACCAATAAAAACTAGAAATATTTTGAGCTAATTTTAGCTGGCCCGAAATGTTCAAATAGTCTGAAAATCCCATCTAAACCAACAATTCACCATGCTATAAGAATGAGGATTTCAGACCTGAATATTTCCTAGAAAATTCTGAAATTTTAACCACAAATTCCTCTCACAAAACTTTAAAAAAACCAGAAAATTCTTCGGTTGAATCCACCAGTCACTTAAACCCCAAAATTTGCATGTAACCCTTTACAATCTACCAATGAGCTACATAAGTTAAAATATTGTAAGAGTGCACACTTTCCCTAGAGGGAAAATCCTCCAAATACCCTCGAAATTTATTGCTCAAGCTTCAGGAAAAAATCAGGTCCAATTCCCAGCAAAACACTACTGTTCAACCCCTGCAAAATAGTTGGAAATCCAACCCACAATAGTTGATCCTCAAATTAGAAATTCAAACTACCTCTATGACCAAGGAGTGGAAAACTGAGTGAATAACTGCAATAAATCTCCGTGGAAATCCTGAATTGGACTCCCCAAATTACCTCACTAGGGAGACACTCGAACTTCTCTGAAATGAGGGTGGAATTCTGCTTGGAAATTCCCTATGCTAAACAACACTAGCTGACTTAGCGAAATATCTCAAGCAAAATCTCCATTTTCGAAATGAAAGGCCAAAACATAATGATAAAAATGAGGCTCTAGACTTCCTTCTATTGTTTCTTTCCCTTCCTCATACCATGGTTTGATTCTTCCCATGGTTTGATTTCCCTTTTATTAACCTCCATAACTTATGATCACTTTAATTTTTCTTCTTTTCCTAAATCCAAACCATTTCCTTTTCTCCAAAATTTATTTAATACCTCCACAACTTATTTATCCTAATTTTATTTATCTAAAAATATTTATTATTCAGAAAAATTGAGCATTTCCCTTAGAAAAATTATTACTTGGGGACAATACAGATGAAGTTATTAGTTATTTGTTCCATAATTCCTCTATGGCTTCAATCTGAAAGTAGCTTACAATAGATATGCATGGAAGTTTCTCATTGATTCCATTCCCAGTTCATGCTAGTTTCTTGTGGTCTCTTTTGAAGAAGCTCTCTTTGGTGCCATGGTAACAATGACTGCTATAGAGAAATGTTCAACAATTGTGGTACCTGTGGGATAGAAAAGACACTCATGGCAAGCAAACAATAGTCTTTAGAAAATCTAATTTCAAGGCATGATCAGCAAAAAAACGAAAATCTAAAGAGAAGGATTGTGCAATTTTAAAAACCAAGAGGGATTGGTTTCCTATGGGAACTACACACTACATAGTCTCAGCAGCCAAGGGTGAAGCTTGAGGCTTGAGACTGTGCAATGTGCAGTTAAACCTAAGTAGTGCACTGGGAGAGACTTCACATTGTGTAGTCCCAGTGTCCAGGGAAGTAGGCTGAGCCTTGGAATTGCGCAATGCGTAGTTGGGCTAGCTTGTACTAAGCACTGTGTAGTTCTAGAGGTTAAGATCTTGGCTTGGGCCTTAGGATTGTGTAGTTCTGTCAAAGTGAAAACTGGCCAAGGAAAGTGCAGATCTGCCAAAGGTAAGTGTGAAAAATGAACAGTTCTAAGTGATGGTGAGAGCTCTAGTGCATATCTACAAAATTATGATTGAATCAATCGCAAAAACTAAATAAACGAAAAGAAAACCAAATTGGTCAGGAGAGTCGCCGCAACAATGACCATCGGTGGAAAATCAAAGAAACTGATGTGACACTTGTGAAAGGAAAACAACAACTTGAAAAAACACTTATATAGGCTACAAAAAGTTAAAATTCTAGCATGCATGAATAGAAATAAGTAAAACAACACTCACAGAAGAAAAACGACAAAAAGCAATAGAAAAAAACAACAAAAGGTGATAAAAGCAAAACTCACTCGGAAAAGCGACAGCAACCACACTAAAGTTTCCTTGATCTCCTTGGGAATTCTAAAGCTCCAATATTGAATGTGAAAATTATCTCTAGAGGCATCGATTAAATATATTTTAACAACGTAGGGTTTATGATGTGCATGCCTAAAATCAAGGAAAACTGACACATGGAAGAAGTTTCTAAAAAAAGTGAATGTGCCTCCTTTGGGAAACTAAAAAGATATCCCTATTTTTTAGTGATGCTTTCTCACATTTTAGTTTTTTTATTTTCTTTTTTGCTTTTCCGGAAAAACTTTCCATGCACACTACCGGGAAACATTGCACAATTCTGGGGAACTGGGCAACTTTCTGGCTCAGTGCACTATGAAGTTTCTGAGCTCAGTGAACGATTGTGTAGTTGTTGCACTCAATGTTTTGTTTCCTTCAATAACTGTGCAGTTTTTGAGCTCAAGGTTGATTGCTAGTCTGAACTGCGCAATTCCAATCATCAAGGTTGCTTTCCCTCATGGATTGTATAGTTTCTTGAGGCAAGCGCAAAACTGTTGTGCAACCAAGTCAGGAGGTTAGCTTGTGACTTGGAAATATTGGATAAGCATGGAAACAAGTGAACACAAGCACATATGAAAATGATAAGTCTCAATCCCAGGATGAATACTTTATAGCAGTGCAATATAGGCTCATGTGAGTAGAAGGTTATTCTCCAAAATATAGGCATAGGAATAATTTTGGGAGATGGTTATAGCCACTAGAACACTGGTGACACACTCGTAGAACTCCAATTCTCTGAATGAATCTTGTAACCTTTCCATAAATATTGTTCAATTCATTGATTTTTCACATCTTCTTCACTTATTCTAAGATAAATATGTAATCCCTGCCATTATCTTTATCGATGACATATTAACCAAGCCAAGTCAAACTGAATTTTTTCGATTGGGGATGAGGAGTATATAAATGCACAAGTAAAATAAATTGTGACAATCTTAGTTTTCATCTCTAGTGTTGCTCCGTTGCCAGCAAGCCTGGACAATACCCTAATGGAGTCACTTTAGGAACACAAACATTGCTCCACTGCCAGCAAACCTAGACAGAATCCCAGCGGAGTTCCATGCTTCACCACTCTACGCATGCATAATTTCTCTTCTTTCATGCTTTATTTAATTTTTTTCATTTTTCATAGAACTTTGCATAGGCACTTATTTATTTCATGGGGCGGAAGGGGGAGCCCGACTTATTGAGAGCATAAAAGGTCATTCCTTCAGAGAAGGATGTTTATATAAACCTCAGACATACTTGTTAAGGTTTTCATCCCCTCCTGATTCTACTTGAATAAGTTGACAAGGATTAACCGAAAAGATAAAACCGATTGGAGTAAGTGGTACTAGTTAAAATTCGAACATCGTGATTCACTGCGATTTTCTCCGATAAGGAATGTATTTTCCATCACAATATCATTGACTAAAAGAATGAAATTTTTACATAAAGAGGGAGAATAAACAGAAAGGCAAGCGTTGGTAGTAGTACAACATCCTCTTATATTTCACCATGCTTTCCTCTAAAACCAACACAGTTTCATGCGAAAGCTATCCTATAACTAAAAAGAAAGGAAACAAAAGGAAAGAAGCAGAGAAAAAGGCAAACTGAAGTAAAGAAAACCAAAGAAAACAACTAAGAAAATCAAAAACTACTCCTCCTAACCTAAACAGAGCATAGGCCAAACTCATGTGAAGTGATACTTCCAATTTAGCCACCAGCGCATTCATTGGCCTATGTAGGTGAGGGAATGCAAGTCAAGAAATATATTCAAACACAATAGTAAACAAGAAAGATAATACAATGCAAACCAATACGTTCAAAGCTAGAATGAACATGCAGAAATGTAAAGACGAAAAGTGAATGAAAGGAATTTTGTGGATTATTCTTGGTGTTTCAATAAACTTTGAGTCAAAGACATGCAGGCAAAAAATTTCAAACTACAAAGAGGGGCGAACATAAATAAAGGAGAAAATTTTCGTTTTTCCACCGAGCTCGCTACATATGAGTCCTCCAATGACTGAGCGAAAGGATCGTGTAATGCAGGTGGAGGATGCAAATTTTGTAAGGCATATTGATTTTCAATATGTGAGGTGGAGTGATGGGGAGCCTTGAATGATTCAAGACTATTCTGATCGGAAGTGGAACTAACCTCAAGACTATGAGAACTTGGCATAACCATAAGCTCAGGCTGAAGTGCCTCGACAACTTGGGGAAGTTCAAACTCATTATAAGGTAGATTGTCAAATATTGGTGCCTTAGAAAGATCAATAGCGGAAAAATCATAATCGTGACCAAATGAATCATTGAAAAGGTCACGATAGCCACAATCAGAAAGTTCAAGATTATAGACAGAGGAATCCTCATGATCTGATGAATCGTAAAGAAGTGAAGATGAAAAATGAAAATTTTTAGCCTCAATGTTTTCAGAAAGATGAGATGAGAGATTGGGAATATTAAGAGTAGAAGATTCATCCTCTCCACATCTGGATGAAAAATTGACATCCCACGTGTTCTGTGAATGATCTTAAGTAGTAACACCATCAAAAACCAAATTTTCACAATATTGGACAGAAATGACAGAATCATGGAAAATGTCAGGATGATGCAAGAGAGGTGTGAAAGGAAGAAAGTGATCCTCCATCGCAGATTCTTGTTCAGCTATGGACTCCCAAACATAATCATCGTAAATGATATCCAAGTTGGTTTCTCAATACCAACTCCATCCAACACTTTATCCTCATGAACATCATAAGAGAAATTTGAAATAGGTGAATGCAAAAACTCATAATCCAGAGGATTAGTGGAACCTAAGGATGGAGGAAGAGGAGATAAAAATTCATCATAAACATTAGACTCACAGTCCAAACCTGTGCTAAAATTATGAGTATGTGAGGTGGGAGGAGATGGTGGTATATCAACGGATGAATTATTAATCTCTCCCACCTCAGCCTGTAGAACTAGAGTTATTTGATGAGAAGGGGACAGAGGGTCACTTGGAACAACAACCTTGTCTGTCACAGATTTAGAATCTATAACACCGAGGTATGCTGGGAGTGGTTCAAAAGATTCAAGCTCATGCGGATTTTATGAAATGTTAACAAGATATTGAAATATTCCTGCCAAGAAATTCCAATGAACTTCATCTTTAGGAAATTCAAAGAAGAAGTGCATGAAACGATTTTGAAATTGGTGCAATGATTCATTAGGTGATTTTCGCAATTCCAAAATTTTATTTCATAGGCATTTACGATCATACATATCAAACGCGTGAAATGGTTATGTCGCAAGATGTTCGAAAGAGTGTATGGAGGAATTAGACAATCTGTGATACCATTTCTTTATGTGCCCTTCAAACGTGATAATGAACGACCTATGACCAACATCCTCACAGTGGATGTTGTGTTCTGTTGAAAATTCATGAAAACGAGAAATATGCTCAAATAAGGTTGTTTCACCCTCTTCATCGAATTTGAGAGTTGACAAGTCATCCACGATACTTTTCGGCACTTGCAGACTTTCATTTCTGATAAAACATGTCGGGGTTATGATTATAAAAGAATTCATTAGATGAGTGTAGAAATTCAAAATAGACTTCAAGGGCTCAGCTTGTTATCTGGCCCTCCTTTTAGCACCATAAAGTTTTACAGTGCTAGACCCACCAACATTCACAAGATATCCCCAATATGAAGTCCCAACTATACCTCACACCATTTGGAGTAGGAGTCCCAAAAATGGGGTGTTAATAATTTTCCTTGGTTTGCAAACCACATAGAGTGGTGCATAGTATCTTTGGTGATAACAATTGTGTGACCCTACAGAGAGTAAAGTGTGATGCATGACAGTTCCAACACGTGAATGGAAAAGGAAGGAATCCCTTGGAAACCTGTAGTAGTACACAACTCGAAAGGAATACATGAGAAAAATGACAGCACACGAACTAACAAGCAGAATAGTACACAAGTTAAGGTGTTAGATTAATACATCAATGCGCATCCAACAAGATTCATACAAATGCAAATGAAATAGTTCATAAGAATATCTGTAAGTTACATAACATATATTTCAAATACAACAAGAGTTGTCCTACTATATCCACAACATATGCATGAAAGTGTGTTGGCTCTGAGTTTTATAAAAAGTGATAGTTCCAATCATACATACACTATTAACAAACCACTTGCCCCAATAGTGGAACGTTAAGTCTACAACACCTGCTCCTCTAAAGAAGTATGCTTCCTCTATGCTACGGAGAAGCCAAGCTCTCAAAAAACTCCCAATCTCTTCCTAAGCCTAGACCTATCCAAAATCTTGCCTCCCAAAAGCATGTTACATGAGTTATGAGGATATATTTATAACAAAGGGGGCTGACTATTCACATTCCCCTTCGTGACTCTTAGACTCCCCTCATGACTCTTCAACTTCTTCACAAAATGACTCATTACATTACATAACGACTCTTCAAATTCTAGTATGGACACTTGGAATTTCACTTTTACAAATAATTACAAATAATTTTACATTTTCCACTCATACCCAGATGAGACAAAATAGGGTAGTGACAACTTGATAACCTAACAAGACAAAACACTATGATGCTTTAGTTTGGGTGAACTCTAGCTCAACAACTTCTACTTGATGCTTTGATCACATCTTGATGCCAAGCTCGGTATTGTTTGATTACATCCCCAAACTGCGTGATGATTTTTGGATGGAAGTGGACTCTATCCTCCATAACATCCGTGTATAATGATTTGGAACTAGTATCAACTTCTTTATCAAGCAGGTGTAACATTTTTTTGATCTGGATAGGACCATTGATGTAGTTCTGCATGTTCTATCTATTCAACTCTAAGCGATATGTTTTAGCTTCTCCAAGTACTCATCGATCTCCGTCATGAATTGACGTTTGCGTTTAACTTCAGTGAGTGAGCTAACTGATGGGATATTTTTGGTTCTCACCGTGAAATCAAAACTGTTGTATATCCGGACATATCAGGCCTGAATAGTTCAAATGAAAGAGGCAATATGCTTGTTTTTCTAGATCAACATCCAAACTCTCTCTTTCTTCATCTCTTCTTGCAACTTCATTTTCTTCACCAAGGTAAGTGGTTCCCCCTTATATCACATTTTCCACTCATGCACGACGGTGATGGAAGCTTGAACATTCCTAAGGATCTTGACAAATTATTTTCTTTGCTACTGCAAGCTATGCAAGAAGAAAACTGCCTTATGTACAATCATGAGCTCCTCATAGAGGTCCCGCATAATACCTCCAAGTGGTTATACTTTAGCAAGTATCGTTACTCTCATTTCCTCAAGTAGAACTTTGCAGAAACTACATTTTGGATTGTTGCAGAGAGTCTTTCTATCTCTTGTCAGTCAACCTATAATTTTGTACCAACTGCTTATTCTAGATCGTCAAATAATGAGTGTTGTATCTTGTCTCACCTGCGAAGGCCAAGTTGGCTTCGGCAATAACATTTGGATTCCTACTGTTGTCTGCCACTATCAAGCTCTCTCTAATGAATGCAGGTGATGCATGATCATTCAGAAAATTATTTCTTTGTGCTTTTACAATCCTTTTCTGGAGTTCATCATATGACATATTGTACACATCAATTACTGGATCATCATTAAGAGGCACTACGCCCCCTTCCTCTCTTAGGGCTAACTCTGCAGCTAGAGGTGGTGGAGTTTGAACGCTGACCTATTGTGCGCTTGGCATCAGTTCGACATCTTCATCATGTTGCTCCAGTTCCAAATCCATGTCCACAACTTCAATAAAATATTCAATTTGTTTAGCAAGCTCCTGATCCTGCATCTATTCTCTCTCCCCCTCTACTATTGGTTAGTTTTGTTCTTGTTCTTCAATCTATATTGGTGTCATTTCTTCTGCTATGGCACCTTTCCTTCCTTCATCTTCCTTCTTATGTTTCTCCTCATGTTCTTTCCTCCTTTACTCTCGTTCTTCTCTCAACTCGTGTTCTTCTTTATGCGCTCTCAATTATGCTTCCTGCAAAATTTTCTTTTCTCTATTCCTCTACTCTGCTCTCTGTTTCCTTTGCTTCCTCTTTGCTTTTCCTTCCATAGCTACTTTTTTGAGAAGTGGATCTTCGTTCATCTTCCATCTTTTTTCTTCCTTTGTTCTATCAACAACCCTTCTCTTTCCCTTGTCTTGTATCGGGTTGTTCCCTTTTGTTGTTGTTCTTCAGGATTTGTTGTCCTCTTTGGAGTGACCTGTGAAGTCCCAGTTATATTGATTGGCTTGCGGGGTCTGGAGCTGTTGTAGCAATTATTCCATGGATCCTCCTCCGACCAATGAAATTACCCGCAGAACCAATTTTAGTAGATTATCGCACAGTGGTCCTAGCAAATTCCCCTCGGATCATATAGATTGAAGTATTTTTGTACCGAAATCAAGCCTTTTTCTTCGGTATCTGCAAATTTGAGATTATTAATCTCATATAATATGATCTACAAAGGAAGAGTGGGCCATGGTGCTTTCTTATTCCTATGAAGTGATGTTGACAACCCTATAGCGAGATGATATGACACTTCTTGCATGACAAGCTTGTTGGTGGCATACCTTGGAAAAATATGCACCAGCTTGTGGGGCCATTGAACACTCTAATAAGTGTGCCACCAGTAAGGAAAACCAATTTGTGATCTCTGATATTTCATCCATTGCTCCTCATGACATGCAAGTTGGGTCCTTCTTAAAGATAAGATTTTATATTGGAATGATGAAGTGATCAGTTAGTTGTTACATAAATCCTCATGGCTGCAATCCAAAAACATATTGCGATAGATATGCACATTATTTTCTCATGGATTCCATGCCCAATTCATGCCAAGAAACTGATTATATGCATATATTACTTCCATTAAGTATGAAGACATATAAAACCTTACTTGCTCGGCCTTGGGAGGATCCTGGGCTTTTTCTACATGGGCTCTCAACTGATGAGCCAACAAATCTGACAAGTTGAACGGCCTCCCCTTGTCCACCCCCTTGTTCAATTGGATTTACCACCCTTCAGGAACGGTCTATGTGCTCTGCTAATCATATATTATGCATGCTAAGATGACCAAGAGCTGGTAGGCCTTCCTATGTGACTTTGTCTTGTATGAATTGGTGGGTGTCTATTTAAACTTTGATGGCTCCTTTACCCAAACTTTGACAATACCTTTTGTGCTCACATAGTTGTGGGTGGCATAAAATTACGAGTCCATGATATTTACTGGCTTGGGGAGATGATACATACACTGATAATCCTCTACCAGAAAGGTAGAAAGCTTATGTCTATTAGCATTGCTCAATGTTATAGTTTTCTTATCAATGTGCGAAACAATCCAGATAATGAAATCTCCACACTGGAAGGCTGGATATTTGCACACAAACTTGTATAATCATGACCAATGGATACTGAGATATACCTGTTGATCTTCAATATCTGCCTCAAAGTGATTTGAAAGAGAATATTTAACCAACTATCATGTAAGTGTTGACTCCTTTTGTATAAACAGTTGAGTGTTCGCGTATAACAGAAAGTTTACTGGCGTTTGCTCAACTGATTCCCAATTACTACTTTTAGTGGTCTATTTTAAAGCAACTTTCTTTGGTGCCATGGTGACAATGACTTCTGGAGATAGGTGTTAAAAAATTGTGGTACATGTGAGACAAAAAAGACACTCATGGCAAGAAAACACTAGTCTTTAGAAAATATACTTTCAAGGCAAATAAAGCAGCAAACTGACAATACAGAGAGAAGGATTACACAATTTTAAACAACAAGAGGGACTGAATTTTTATGGAAATTGCACCCTGCGTAGTCCCAATAGCCAAGTGTGAAGCTTGAGGCTTGAGACTACGCAATGCACAGTTCAGCCTAGACAGTGGACTCAGAGAGACTGTGAATTGTGCAGTCTCCATGGCTAGGGAAGCAAGATGAGCCCTGGAACTATGAAATGTGCAGTTGGGCCAGCCTGTACAGTGCACTGCGTAGTTCTAGAGGCCAATCTCTCGGCTTGAGCCTTAGGATTACACAGTTCCCAGCCGGGCAAAGTGAAAACTTGACAAGGAAAGTGCAAATCTGTCAAATGGAAGTGGGAAAAATGAGAAGATAGAAGTGATGATGAGAGCTTGAGTGAATATTTGACCAAGTATGATTGAATCAATGTAAATTTCCTGTAGAAACTAAATAAACGGGAAGAAAACCAAATCGGTGGGGATAGTCGTTGCAACGACGACCATCGGTGCAAAAACAAAGAAACCAATGAGACACTTGTGAAAGGAAAACAAAAACTTGAAACAACACTTTTTCATGCTAAAAAAAATTAAAACGCCAGCATGCACTAAGAGAAATAAGAAAAACAACACTCACACAAGAAAATGACAAAAAACAACAGAAAAAGTGGCAAAAGGCGATAAAAGCGAAACTCGCCCAGAAAAGCAATCATGACCACTCTGAAGGTTCCTTGATATCTTTGGGAATGCTATAGCTCCAACATCGAATGTGAAAATAAGCTCTAGTGGCATCAATTAAATAGATTTGAACAAATTAGGGTTTATGACGTGCATGCCTAAAATCAAGGAAACAATGACAAACTCTTCCACTCAAAAGACACCTCATGGGACAGCTAAACCTTTAAATTTGTAGATTTACTGAGTTGATAATTGTCCAAGGGAATCCAATGCCAGAAGCATCGCACCTCCAGCAAAAGTGTCGCACCTCCCAGTGGAAGCGTCGTGCCTCCCAGCAGAAGTGTTCCACCACTTTGGAGCTGATTTTCACTGACTTTTAAGCACCCATTTGCAAATCTGAGAGTTAGGCTAGGTATCCCTGTGTGTATTATTTCCATTTCACCCTTAAAAATGAGAAAATACCCATTGTAAGATCTTCAAGAA
This sequence comes from Pinus albicaulis, assembly GCA_034641835.2. Classification (NCBI taxonomy): domain Eukaryota; kingdom Viridiplantae; phylum Streptophyta; class Pinopsida; order Pinales; family Pinaceae; genus Pinus; species Pinus albicaulis. The sequence continues at coordinate 26,823,768 of MU968551.1, forward strand.
CTGATTCACCCAACCTCACTCTAGAAGCGCCTTGTACAGGCAAAATAGGTGGCGGAAGCATGAAAAAAGTGGTGGTTTTTGCATTTTTCTTCAAAATGGGAGGGTGACATGCAAACTTGAGGTCATATATGTGATGTAGGAGTGAAAATAAATCCAACCATGCAAAAATTTGTCCATTTAGATGCTCTAAGAAAAAGTGTAGCATCACTGCGCAATGCTTTTGCAATGACCATTTTTCCAGAATTTCCAAAAAAGTTTCTACAAAAATAAGGCATAAAGATTGATCAATATCTCTCTAACCATAATGTTTTTTGAAAAACTAAGAGAGGTTATTTTTTATTTTGCATGTTATGAACAAAATATTCCTCCATTTTTCCAAAATACTTTCCCATTTTCTCAGAATCCAAGTTTGAAGTTGATCACTAAAAATTTACAGAAGAGTAGCGCACTCTCAGCAGAAGTGTCACGCCTACTTTGAGAGGGAGTTTGGAGGCCTTCCCATAGGATATTTGGGCTGAAAGTGGTATGGTTGGAAAGCGTAGGATTTCTGCTATGAAATGGAGTCATCAAGCACTGCAAAACTCTGCTCCAAACCCATGACAAATTGACTTGAAGACAAGATGTTCAAAAGTGCAGAAAATGAACTGAAGAAAATATATTTTTGGAATTTCTCTCAAATCATAACACCTGTGTATTAAATGAAGGATTTTTTGTTCTTTGGCCTATGATTGAAAAAAAATTCTTTCACTTTTGTAAAATCCATCTCCATTACTTCAGAAACGGATTTTGAAGCAAAAATGTCCCTGTGTGTAATATAAACCCTAGAAAATGACCTTTTGATGAATTGTGAAGAATTGATCTCCTACAAGTTGGATGGCTCAAGCCTGGAATTATGACCTCCCTTATGCATCTTATTTTTCCCCTCCATGGTGCTTATCAACAAGATGAAAACCCTAGCTAGGTGAAATGGGTAGGGGATATGGAGATTTAGGAAAACAGGGGATAGTGGTAGGGTGGTTTTAGGGGAAAAAATGGGGTGGAAAGAAGCTAGGGAAAAATCCCCAAAAAATTGAGGAGGTAGGGTGATGAGTTTTAAATAGTCTGCAAGTGAAATTTCTAGGATTGGGCATGAGGAAGGTGCCCAAAAGGTTAAAACATAGGAATTTCCTAGTTTTCTGCCAAAATGTAGTGAAAATTAGGGTTTTGATGAAATATATGGAAAGGGAGATTGTGAGTGATAGGGAGTGTTAAGGTATGATGTATGGATGTTGTGTGAAGATTTTATATGGTTAGAGTATGTTTTTATCACGTGAAACAAACAAAATATGAAAAACACCAAAAATGTAGTGGAGATGACCTAATGAAGGAAACCACTCATTTGTTGATTAAATTTGACCTGAGAGAGGTAGGAATGGTGTCCACTTACTGATTAGGAGATGATTGAACCCTTGTGCAAGTGGTTTTAAGCTTGAATTACTGATTTGGAGCTCAAACACCAAAAGTGTAGCGCACTCCAAAAACGTAGCACAACACGTGCGCAACACACCAAAAGCATAGCTCAGCACTTCCATAAGCGTAGGAGGAGGAAATGGGCACAAAATTCTTGTTTTTTCTTCAGCCCTTGGCATCTATTGAGTGTTATGGTGAGAATAGAGGAGCTCTATCGACCATCAAAGGATAAAATGAGTTGAAGAAGTCTCTTTTTTCCTTTTTATAACATCCTAAATTCACTTTTTGTCTTAGTGAAATCACAATTTTTTCAAGAAATTTCTCTTTTTTGAAAAACTTTAAAGAAGAAACACACTTTATTTGAGTAAAGACAAAGTGTATTTACTTATTTCCCTACCTTTGCTAACTCCCTACGCAAATTACTTGTATGGTGAAAATGAGGTTTTTTTTGCCCTCTTTCATGAAATAATTGACTCTTACGATGTCGAAATAAATCAGACTAGACTCTCACCTAAATGAAGGTGTGGTGAATGACCTCAGACCCTGGATGATTGATGCATGACATAACCTCTGAGATGATGATAACCATGAATGGAGTGAAGGGAGCAATATTTTAGACCTAGACATATTCAGTGAACAAAATTTTATTTGAAAACTAAATTGAAACATGAAATTTTGACCTAGGACCACTACTAAGTAAACCTGAAAGAGTGTATTTGATCACTGAACGTTAAGACACTAGCATTGGCTCCAAATGGGGATGGAAGCTCCTTTAGGAGGTGTCAATAACAACGTAGATCAGGTAGCCACATCCATTGGGCAATGGGATCACCACAGCTACAATCCTCAAACTGACTCAAATCAAATTGAAAGTTGACTATACATCATCAACTGAAATCTCTACTGGAAACTGACACTGAAAAATATGCTCAAAATGTTGAGCTCATTTATCACACCTTACCTATTCTAATTGATCCATAAATCACTTAATCGAGTGAAGTCAAAGATCCAATGTATTCAATCAAGTAAATGACTACCTGACTGATGCTTCTATTAAGCTCCACCGGGCATAAATAAAGACTGAGTAAATGGAAACTCAAAATGAAATTTAAGCCCAAAACCTGTGTTGGTGAACAAAACAAACTCCACCTTTTCTGATGCTTGCAAAAGACTGCCTAAGGAGTCTTGAAAATCATGAAACATTACCTCTTGTTGATCATCAAAAAGAAGGGAGATTTTTTCAGATATAATGGATGATTGTTCTTCTTCATTTGGTTGATCCTTCTTAAATAAAAATGCAACAATGTTATTTTCCATATCATCCAAATCAGAGACAAGATTTGTATGTTCTTACAGATATTGAATTTAGGTATCCATTAGGGGAATTTGTAGGTCTAAAATGGGCCTCCTAAGGAAATAATAAAATAATAGTGGAAATAATAAAATAATATTAGATTACATCATCAAATTTTAGAGGGAAAAAATAAAAAACTACTTTTTAAACTTGTATTTTCAACTTATCTGCCTATGGGTTTACTCAAATTTCAAGCAGGAACACTTTTTGGATGGAGAATTTGATTCCTCATCCAAAGTGTTCACATGTTACATACTTTCGATGGACCCCGCTACATGAAAAATGAGACATACATGAAAAACGCAATTGCAACCATGTGTTTTCATGTATTTCTCATTTTCCGTGTAGTACGGTCCATCGAAACTATGCAACATGGGTACTCCTTGGATGAGGAATTAAATTTTTCATCCAACGAGTACTCCCACTTGAAATTTGAGTAAAACCTTAGGGAGATAATTTGAAAATACAAGTTGAAAAAATAGTTTTATCATTTTATTATTTTTTAATATTTTTACCATTTTACCCCAAAAATGGTGAATCATCCCCCATGGGTGACATCATCATCTTGAATCCTATTGGTTCTTATAATTTTTATTATGGTTGTACATTTTTCTTAGGAGGCCCATTTTATACCTCAAAAGTTCTCTAATGCAAATCAACATCAACACAAATATCTACAAGAGGCTTTTCATGTATATCAGAAAGGGAATTGTCTTGGCTTTGAAAAAATTCTATATCTTTATCATTTGAAGGTTGTTGAACATGTTCATCAAACTCAAGGCAAAAAACTTGTTGTACACTGTTTTTGACCTCAACAGATAAAACATGACTCTCTAGAGTTTCTATACAAGCAAACTCAAAATTCTGATCTGCACATATTTCTCCCTAAAATTAAAAATTCAGAAGAGGAAAGGGATGAAGGGTAGCTGGAAAAAACATCTACTTAAATATCTTGATTTCTTGAAGATTTCCAAGACTACTACAAATTGTCATCAACTTTGAAATATGGAATATCAATATCATCCTTTGAAGAATTCTTCTCAAGTTTGTTGTCATCCAGGGTAGAATCCATGATCTTCTCATGGCGGTGAAAATGGTTTTCATTCAAAGAATCCAAGAGTTCATCATCCGTAAACTCTTCATCGCCATAAGCACTTTATAGCTCTTGAATAAAATTCTCAAAGTGATCACAACAATCCTCAATCAAAAGCAAAGAAGGATAGGTTTCTCTATACTTCTCAAAAAATACTGAGTGAAAATCCTTGAGAGAATAAATACAAGAAGGAGGCAAGATTTCATACCAAAACTGTGCATCTTCTTCTAATGTGATCATGAACATCTTCATTAAACAATCTTTATGAAAATTAATATTCAACTTGCGCACATGCATATGAAATCTTATTAAATGAAGTGTATCATAATCACCTTTTCCATCTCTGAATTTTGGCAAGTATGTTTGCCAATTTACTCGAGACATACGATTTGGAAAGCCTGGAACATGAGACCAATCCATAGGAGCATACATGGAATTTTGTCTTTCAGTTGAATCCATCTTGAAACTAGTGAAGTCAGCAAGAAATTATTCAAGCTACCAATTTTTTAACAGTAGAGTCGCCATGAAAATTCTAAACATTTGGATTTTTCGACACTAAAGTCACTAGGTGAAAGATGCACAGGCTTCTTGTGCCTGACCATTGTTCACCATCAGTAATCAGAGCTAATATTTGTCGTTATTTCCCGGGAAATATTTAACCTTCTCTCTTCGGAAATGGTGCCAAAAATTTTATCACTTTCCCCCGCTTCCTAAGGCTGAGAATGGAACTGAAGAAAGGTAACCACAAACCATCCTTTAGTTCAGATATCAGAAACGTTGCGCCTCCCAACACAAGCGTCACGCCACTTTGGAGTTGATTTTGATTGACTTTTAAGAACCCATTTAAAAATATGATAGCTAGGCTAGGTAGCGTTGTGTGTATTATTTCCATTTCACCTTCAAATCTGAGAAAATACCCACTGGAATAACTTCAAAAATGGATTCTCCCAACCTCACTCCAAAAGTGTCGCGCAGAGGCAAAATAGGTGGCAGGAGCATGAAAAAAGTGGTATTTTTTGAATTTTTCTTCAAAATGGGAGGGTGAAATGCAAACATGAGGTCATATCTGTGATTTAGGAGTGAAAATCAATCCAACCATGCAAAAATTTCTCCATTTAGATGATCTGAGAAAAAGCGTCACGCTGCTGCGCGACGCTTTTGCAATGACCATTTTTCCAGAATTTCCAAACAAAAGTCTGCAAAAATAGGGCTTAAAGATGGATCAATACCTCTCTAACCATAACTTTTTTTTCACAACTGAGAGAGGCTTTTGTTCTTTTGCATGTTATGAATAACCACCTCCTCCACTTTTTCCAAAATACTTTCCCATTTTCTCAGAATCCAAGTTTTCATTTGATCACTAAACATTTGCAGAAGTGTAGTGCACTCTTAGCAAAAGCGTCGTGCATAATTTGAGAGGGATTTTGGAGGGCTTTCCAGAGGAATTTTGGGCTTCAAATGGTATATTTGGAAATCATAGGATGTATGATACAAAATGAAGTCATCAAGCAGTGCAAACCTTGCTCCAAACCCCTGAAAATTTTACTTGAAGACAATGTGTTTGAAAGTGCAGAAAATGACCTGGAGCAACTATATTTTTGGAATTTCTCTCCAATCATAACACCTATGCATAAAATGAAGGACGTTTTTGTTCTTTCGCCTATTATTGACAAAACCCTCTTTCACTTTTGTAAAATTCATCTCCATTACTTCAAAAACAGATTTTGAAGCAAAATTTTCCTTGTGTGCAATATAAACCCTAGCAAATGACCTTTTGATTAATTGTGAAGCATTGATCTCTTGCAAGTTGGATGGCTCAAACCTGGAATTATGACCTCCCTTATGAATCTTCTTTTCTCCCTCCATGGCCTTTGTCAACAATATGAAAACCCAAGCAAGATGAAAAGGGTAGCAGAGATGGAAATTTAGGAAAACAGGGGATAGTGGTAGGTTGGTTTTAGGGGCAGAAATGGGAGGAAAGAAACTAGGGAAAAATCCCCAAAAAGTTGAGGAGGTAGGGTGATGTGTTGGAAATAGGTTGCAAGTAAAATTTCTTAGAATGGGCATGAGGAAGGTGCCCAAAAGGTTAAAACACGGGAATTTCCTAGTTTTCTTCCAAAATGTAGTGAAAATTAGGGTTTTGATGAAACTGATGGAAAAGAAGGTTGTGAGTGATAGAGAGTGTTAATTTATGATGTATGGATGTTGTATGAAGGTTTTAATGGTTATAATAGGGTTTTCTCATCTAAAACAAGAAAAAGATGAAAAACACCAAAAACGTAGTGGAGATGACCTAATGAAGGAAACCACTCATTTCCTGATGAAATTTGACTTGAGAGATGTAGGAATGGTGTCCACTTACTGTTTAGGAGATGAGTGAACCCTTATGCAAGTGTTTTGAAGCTTGAATGATTTATTTTTATCTCAAACACCAAAAGCATAGCGCCCTCAAAAAACGTAGCACAACACCTATGCAGTGCTTTCGCAGCACACCAAAAGCGTAGCTCAGCACTTCCAGAAGCGAAGCAGGAGGAAATCGGTAGACAATTCTTATTTTTTCTTCAACACTTAACTGCTGTGGAGTGTGATGGTGAGAATAGAGGAGCTCTATCGACCATCAAAGGATAAAATGAGTTGAATAAGTCTCTTTTTTCCTTTTATAACATCCTAAAATCACTTTTTGTCTTCTAGTGAAATCACAAATTTTTTGAAGAGATTTCTCTTTTTTGAAAATTTTTAATGAAGAAACACACTTTATTTTCCATTGAAATGATATTAGGTACTAGACTCCTTGATCACTAGTATGAATTGTATTGAATCATTTATTTTTCATATGCTTTTGATATCTTGTTGTTTCTATGTACATAGATCTAGTTTCTAAGCATTGACGAGTTGCACTGAGGGAAACGCTCAATTTTGAAAAACTCCAAATGAAATGGCTCAATCTGTCCCAAGACATTTCCCAGAATTTTTTTTTTTTGCTGCTAGAGGTGGACTATGATTTATGCCATCAAATTTCCGCAAAATTAACTAGAGGCTTCTCTCACCAAAATCTACCAAACCCAGAAAAATCTTGGGCTACTTCCAGCTGACCCAGAAGAGCTTGAAGGACTCCTTCTAGAAGATGAAGAAGAAGGTGAAGTTGATCTTGAGGGGGAGCTAAGAAGTGCCCTAGAGGAAATTGACAGAATCAAACTGAAGTGCAGAAAACAGAAAGACATTCTCCTCAAGTATGTAAGAGAAGAACAAAATTCAGAAGTTCTCATTCAGTTGAAAGTAGAGCTTGAGGAAGCCAAGAAGGTAGAAGAAATTTTACTTAAGAAAATTAAGGATAAAATTCAGGAACAAGAGAAATTGGAAGAAGAAGTAGTATGCTTGAGGAAGAAATTAGAAAATTCCCAAAGGAAAGTGTCAATAAATTCTTCTCAAATGACAAGCTCTGGTAAGTTGAATGAAATTCTGGATGCTCAAAGATCTCCTCTGATAAAAACTGGGATAGGCTATGAAGGAGAATCAAGTAAAGGCAAAGAAAAGGAAAACAAAAATATTATTTTTGTAAAAGCAGATAAGGATGATGAAGCAGCTCAGATGATTCCTACAGAAGAAGAAACCTGCAATGAAAGAGATAGAAACCAGAAGGAACCTCTAATGACAAAGAATGAAACAAATACACAGCCAACAGAAAAAGGCTCATATACTCCTGAGTATGTCAAATTTGGAAGCCATCAAAGGAGATTCTTCCCTCCTATGAAAAATGCCACCTGTTATGCCTACCACAAGCTGGGACATATTGCTGCATACTGTCATACAAGGAGAATTAATTCAAACCAGCAAAAGATGCAAACAGTGAAGAGATTATCTCAAGCAAACAAATGGAGAAGACAACCTTTCATCAGGTATGCAAATTGTTTCTATGGATATTGTTTTAACTGTAAGGAATTTGGCCATAAAATCATAGAATGTAGAAAATATGGACAAAGACTGATGTTCAAAACCTCAAGGAGGTTTATGAATCATGGAGAGTTTACTCATACTCATAATTCTGCTAAAAATATGATCAAATGTTGTGTATGCAATAAAATTGGACATATGCCTCCCAAATGTCCTCTCAGAGAATGTGGTCCATCATCTCAGAAAAGGTACCAAACAAAAGGATGCATGCAGTGGAAAAAGAAGGTGAATAAATGTGACCTGGCTCTAATAGCTCAAGACATGAAAAGCCAATGGTATTTGGACAATGGCTGCTCAAAGCATATGACTGGAGATAGAAGCAAGTTTATAACCTTTGATGAAAAGAAATCTAGAAATGTTACTTTTGGCAATGATAAAGCAGGGAAAATCAAAGGAAAAGGCTTAGTCAGTCTAGATAATCGCAGAGGAAAGGCCCAAGATGTACTATTTGTGGATGGGTTGAAACAAAATCTGCTGAGTGTCAGTCAAATGTGTGATAAAGGCTGTGAGGTTCTTTTTAGAGCACAAGACTGTGAAGTCAGATCAAGACCACAGGGAAGACTCTGATCAAAGGTGTTCGAACAGAGAGTAATGTCTACATAGTGAAAGAAGAGAATGAAGCATGCCACCTTAGCAAACTTGAGGAGTCATGGTTATGGCATAGGAGATTGGGACATCTTAACTTCGACCATATCATCAGTCTGAGCAAGAAGAAAGCAGTCAGAGATATGCCATCAATAAAGAAGCCTTCAAATACCATATGTAAATCTTTTCAATTGGGTAAACAGACCCGGACATCCTTTAAGACCAAAGATGAGCTATCAACAAGTAGGCCACTTCAACTTGTACACATGGACCTGTGTGGACCTTCAAGAACTAAAACACCAAGTGGATAATCCTACTTCATGCTGATAATAGATGATTTCTCCAGAATGAGATGGGTTGCATTCATCAAATATAAATTGGAAGCACTTGAGAAATTCAAGATATTCAAGGCATTGGCAGAAAATCAAACAGGATGCAAGCTAAAGTGCATCAGATCAGACAGCGGAGGTGAATTCACAGACTATGAGTTTGTAGACCTATGCAATGAACATGGGATAAAACAACAGTTTACTATTGCAGGGACACCTCAACAGAATGGAGTGGCAAAGAGACAAAACAGGTCTATACAACAAATTTCCAGAGCCATGATGCAAGAAAGTAACATTCCCCAAACCTTTTGGGAAGAAGAAGTACACACAACTGTGCATATTCTTAACAAAGCTCATTTAAGACCAAACAGTGACAAGACTCCTTATGAACTATGGCATGGTAAACCAGCATCAATCAAGCACTTTAGAGTCTTTGGAAGCAAGTGTTACATAAAGAATAATGATGAAAATCCGGGGAAGTTTGATGCAAGAGCAGATGAAGGAATATTTTTAGGATATGCATCCAACAGTAAGGGTTACAGGTGCTACAAAAAAAATCTTCACAAAATTGTGGAAAAAATTGATGTAAGATTTGATGAAGAACTACCAAACAAGACAAGAAGTACAGGTTGCAGCAATCCTCCAGAAGATCATGAAGAAGAGAACCAAGATGATGATGAATCAAGCAAGCCAACAAAAGATACTGAATTAAACTCAAAAGGTTCCTCAAGATACACTCAAAAGAACCACCCAGAAGATAAAATCATTGGGGACAAGAGTGTAGGAGTCCAGACAAGAAGACAACTAGCTGAACAAACTGAAGAAGTATACCTGGCTATGTTATCTCAAATAGAACCAAAGAAGTTTGAAGAAGCCAACAAAGACAAATTTTGGGTGAATGCTATGAATGAAAAACTGGACCAAATTGAGAAGAACAATACCTGAGAATTAGTTCCAAGACCCACTTAGAAAAATGTCATAGGCTCAAAATGGGTATTCAAGAACAAGATGAATGAACAAGGACAGGTAATCAGGAATAAAGCCAGACTTGTATGCAAGGGATATTCACAAATTTAAGGTCTTGATTATAATGAAATATTTTCCCCTGTAGCCAGAATGGAAGCTATCAGAATGTTTTTGGCCTTTGCATGCTACCATGACTTCAAGGTATATCAAATGGATGTGAAATCTGCCTTCTTGAATGGAGATCTAGAAGAAGAATTCTACATGGAACAACCTGAAGGATTCTCATTAACAGATAAATAAGACTATGTGTGCAGATTAAAGAAAGCCCTATAGGGGCTTAAACAAGCTCCTCGTGCTTGGTATTCAAGGCTGGAAAAGTACTTGCAAAAACAAGGCTTTAAGAGAGGAGGAGTAGACAACAATCTATACATAAAGGCCAATGAAAATGAACTCCTGATTGTTGTAGTGTATGTAGATAACATCATGTTTGGAAGCAACAAAGATGAGTTAGCAAAAGGATTTGTTGAAGAAATGAAATCAAAATTTGAGATGTTTATGATTGGGGAGCTCACCTTCTACTTAGGACTTCAAATTCAGCAAAAGAACACAGGTACATTCAGCTCACAAGAAAAATACTTAAAAGAGATGTTGAAAAAGTTCAAAATGGAAGACTGCAAACCTATGTCAACTCCCATGATCACTGGATGCAAGCTATGTGCTGATGATGGATCTGCTGATATAGATCAAAGACATTACAGATCCATGATAGGAAGTCTGCTATACCTAACAGCTTCCAGACCAGACATTATTTTGGCAGTAGGACTCGTGGCAATATATCAAGCAGCACCAAGACAAAATCACTTCCTAGCAGTCAAAAGAATATTCAGATATCTACAAGGAACTCCACAGTATGGGCTATGGTATCCAAAAGGCAAGAGCTTCACTTTGAAAGCATATACAGATGCAGATTGAGCCAGCTATGTGGATGACAGGAAAAGCACAAGTGGAGGTGCATTCTATTTGGGAAAAAGCCTGGTGGCATGGCTAAGCAAGAAACAAACATCTATCTCTCTATCTACAACAGAAGCAGAATACATAGCAGCAGCAGCATGTTGCACACAAGTCATGTGGATGAAACAAACCCTCCAAGACATGAAGGTAAGCATTGATGAACCTATCTCTATGAAATGTGATAATACAAGTGCAATAAGTATATCAAAAAATCATGTACTTCATTCAAAAACTAAACACATCCCAATCAAGTACCATTTCCTCAGAGAACAAGTAGCACAGAAGGTAGTGAAGTTGGAATATGTGCCAACAAAAGATCAAACAGCAGATATATTCACAAAACCTCTTGCTAGAGAACCATTCGAATATCTGAGAGACAAACTAGGGGTAGTATCTGCAGATGCTACACTCTGACATAAAAGGAAAGCATCATTCCAGGGGGAGATCAGAAAAGAAAACATCATTCTAGGGGGAGATCAATCAACAAATATTGTCACAAAAGAACCAGAACAATTGAACAGAGCATGGAACAGGTCCCCAAGATCAAAATATCATGGACAAGATGTGGAAAACACACTAGGAAATGTGCAACCCTTTGCCATTGATGTCAAAGGGGGAGGAAAAGCAAGCAACAAAAGAAAGGGCCACCAAGCAGAGGAAGTGTATTGCCATCAATGCCAAAGGGGGAGACTGTTGGAAATGTTGTCATTGATGGCAAAGGAGAAGGCAAAGGAGACAACATAAAATTAGAGAGATAGCAAAAGAAGACAAACTGTTGGAAATGTTGACAAGGAGAACATTGGACATGAAGAAAAGAAAAGAGAGCAAAAGAGGAAACAAAGATGTAGAGAAGTAGAAGAGAGGGAGCAGAAATCTGAAGAGGATGCATAGGGCCGAGCAGCTACAAAGCAGGGCCATTTGAATCAGTCCAGGCAGAATACATAGAAACAGAGTGTACAGAGAAACAGAGAAATGGTAGCAGAGATCTGTCACATTTGTCCTGCACTGACATGCACTGTCTGTGCACTGTCATGCACAGCAACTGAATGCAGAGAAACGGTCATGCCAAATAGGGTTGAAATGGCAGTTAATTGCATGAAATACCTATTTTTTTATATCGGTTGAAGCCACAGCATTATCGAAGGAAAGGAAGGCGGAATTATAAACTGAGACGGAACCCTGAGATATGGAACTTTGATTTAATGTACAGAGGGACAATAATGCCACAGCAATGAATTACAGTTATAACGTAAATCAAATGCCGTGTGTGTGGGCCAAATAATATGGTGAGGTATAATCTAAAATCAATGAACGATGAAGTTATAACGCAAATAAAACAATTTTAACGTAAATTCAAAGGTAACAAGGTTGAAACCCGAAATACGGAACCTTGAGTCGGAAAGGAGCAGAATCTTGAAGCTTCAGTAAACCCAGAGTTTGGAAACCGACAGTATCACGAGGTCGCATAAGCGGTAAGAAGATTTGTGAGAAAAAACGTGATATTACTCACTGGAGGACACGTGTCCATAAGCGGTTTTTAAAATCTACTTATGTCGCGCAATTTCTGAGCATTAACCTTCTATGAGAAAAATAACGCGATATTTGTTTGCATTCGTCGAATCTTCCAAACCAACGTCATAAGATGTCTGCCATTGGATGTGAGTAGCTTGTTAATAGAGTTGGGCCTAGATGTATGTGCTGCGATGGTTCAATTATATTGTGAGAAATGGTGGGCACCCGAAGGTTATTTTAATTCAAAGTCATGGTATAACATTTGAAAGGTCTTTCATACGCTTCGGGGTTGATATAAACTGTATTGTGAATGCAAAGGGATACTGTGGGCCCAAGTGTAGTTACATGGAGTTTTGAGTTTAATATATGGTCTAAAGGTAAGATACATGCCCGTGAAGTACCACATGTAGACTTGGTTTCATAACCAAGTCAAACATTAATATAATATAATGGTATTGATATTATAAGACGTTGGATATTGATCCAAAGGCTTTGAAATATGTTGTGGGCCAGAATTTTATGTGTAACGAGCTATATGGTTATTTGGGGTTTAATAAAGTGCAGTGGGCCAACATGATATTTGGGCGTAAAGTAGAGTCTTGATATGTGTTGAACAAGGATGTGGGCTTGAACACATTAAGAGTTATATAAAGTGAAACCCTTCGCCAAATGAAATCTGGGGTTTGTATAGTCTTCATAAAGGAAATGCCGCACATAAGGATTGAAAATTAAAGGTTTACAATGGTCCAAAATTGTAATATTCAAATGATAATTCGACATTTTTATATGAATGATATGATTGAAATATAGCGGCAGACGTGACTTATTTAACTCAAAGGTTTTGTGGTAAACCTATTAAAAGGGTTCATCTCTTTTTAAATAAACTAAGGGTGAAGACTTTGGAATATGTAGGACCCTTTTTCATCGCACCGATTTGTTGGAGGGTGCGATTGCAATATTGCGATTGCGATAAAGAAGCGGACCCGATATGTTATAAATGGTTACTCTTATGTGTTTGAGTTCCAACTCAAAGGGCATCGAAGTGATTCATAGCATCGGAGTAAAACAGAACAGCGAATCATTGAACCATGCGATTGCAATGGTGCGATTTAATTACAATTGTCCAATCCCAATCAATGGCAACTGTTGGATTCACAGTAAGTGATCGCATTGGAGATTGCCAATCACGTCGGCGCAGCGGAGGTATAAGTGAATAAGGAATTATAAGTTGCGATAGCGATTGAAAAGATAAAACAGGTGGAGTGTATATGTAATGTGGGCTCCATACAAAAGGAAAATTAATCTATGTTTACTCCGAGTTTTTGACCAAAGCTGAAGAGTTAAAAGGAAACAAAGCAGTAAATATTTATGTGAAACAATATATATATATATATATATATATATATATATATATATATATATATATTTACACTTGTGAACAGTGAATCATCGCATCGGAGTGAAAGCAGAAGACTGGAACATACAACTAAAAGTTGCGATTGCGATTAATCGCAATCGAAAGTATTCAAGAGGAGCAATTGCAATCAGAGCATAATACAAAGTTCGGCGAGTGGGCCCAAAAGGGCATTTTATGTATTAAAATGATCTATTATTATTATATCGTCGAGAGTTATCTGAGTTATATAATGCGACAGTTTTATATGTAGCAGTTACACAACGACAGTGAATAGGAGAGCATACAGAGAAGAAAAATACAGAGACAGCTGCAGAAGAGACAAACACGCTGTGATCCAAAAGGCTGAAGGGGTTGATTTGTAATCCATATTGTAACTGTATGTAAATGTTTTAATTGGTTTATATTGTTTGTGATGCACTGGCAAGTCTCCGTAGGAAACAAAACTCCACTGTAAAACTAAACTTTGTACAAATTGTTGTAGTTTTTCTGAATGAGTTGGACAAATAAATGAGGAGGCAGAAAGCGAAGTGTCAGGGTTATTCGCTTCGAATTCCCCATGGAATACAAACAGTTATGAGGCAAATTGTACAAAAGATATCATATTGATATGCAGATTGAGAGGTTAGACAATATAGAGAATGAAGAATTGAGGCAGAGAAGATAAGAAGAAGAAGGAGCAGAAAGAGATGCTGTGAAAAATCAAAGATGATATAATACAGATTTGAAGATTGGAAGACAACACAAAAGAAGGTACAGAACAGAGCTAATATCCAAGGTAAATCAGCAAATGTTTTCTTTGATAGAATGAGGAAGTTGGAGCTTCCCTATCAAGTCGTAGCTTGATAGATGTCAGTTGTAGCTGACTGAGGTTGGAGCCTCCTATAGGTTAGTGCCTGCAGAAAATTGATGGGAGTTGGAGCTTCTTTGCAAGTTCTAGGTTGCAGAATTGAGGTTGGAGCTTCCTGTGGGTTGGTGCCTACAGAAAATCAGTGGTGAGAGGGAGTTGGAGCTTGCCTTTGCATCACAACAATAATAAGATGTGGTTTTCTCCCTTTATGAGTTTCCACTTATATCTGTTGTCTCTGTGTGTGATGCCTATGTGTTGATATGATCTATTCAATATACTTAATACTTGCTGCTCTCATAATAAGTTTGCTGTCACATTATCTTAATACTTGCTGCTCACATATTAAGATTGTTCATATATAAAGTTGATCATGAAATTAAGTTGTAAATAAGCTTAATGAAATGTTTTAAAAGCTTATGAATGTGTTAAAATGATTCACCCCCCCCCCCCCTCTTAGTTTAACTAAGGGTTCAACACCCCTGTGACCCCTCGTGCAACGTACAGGGGGGGGATATCGCCCCCCTTGTGACCCCCCGCGCGTGATTAGTCGTGGAAAGAATATAACACATACACAACATTCTCCCACTTGTTGTTTTCTTTCCGCAGGGGGCCACAGGAGAGCTTAGTCATTAGCCCAGTTCTGCAACACCCATTGTTTCTCTACACCAAGAGAACTTCAGAGTGCTTACAAACTTCGTCAATGCATCTGCAACATTCTTCAAAGTGTCCACCTTTACCAGCAACACCCTTTTAGCCTCAACCATATCTCTCGCAAAGTGATATTGAACATCAATGTGCTCTGTCTTTGAATGATAAGCAGGGTTCTTAGCCAAGAAAATTGCACTTTGGCTATCACAATCTATCTTTATAGCTTACTGCACCAACCCCATACTTGAACACAATCTCTGCAACCAAACTGCTTCCTTGCTTGCATGAGTAGCTGCTATGTATTCAGCCTTTGTAGTTGAAAGAGCCACTACAGATTGTCTTTTACTCATCCAACTGACTACACCTCCAAATAGGCTAAACACATACCCACTTGTAGATCTTCTTTGGTCCATATCTCCAGCCCAGTCTGCATCAACAAAACCACGAATGTCCAACACTCTTTCCAATCCTGGTCTTCCCTGGTAACACAAGCCATAATCACTAGTGCCACATAAATATCTGAAAACCCGCTTCACCACTGTCCAATGCTCCTTCCCTGGGTTTGACATAAACTTGCTCAATACTCTCACTGCATGTGCGATGTCTGGTCTAGTACAAACCATTGCATACATCAGGATGCCCACTGCACTTGCATATAAAACACGGGACATATCCTCCTCTTCTACTTGTGTCTTGGGACACTGTTCAGTAGACAGCTTTGTACCTACAGGAATCAGAACATTCACCGGTTTACTATCCTGCATATTGAACCTCTGTAATATAGTCTCGACATACTTCCTCTAGTTTAACCAGAGCTTCCTCTTTTCCCGATTTCTCTTAATTTCCATGCCCAAAATATAATTTGCAGCACCAAGATCCTTCATGTCGAATTTGAAGAACAGTGGGTCTTCAAATCTTGGATAATTTCTTTGTCATTTCCAATCAACAACACATCATCCACATACAAGACCAAATAAATAACATGATCACCAATTAATTTAAAATAAACACAGTGGTGAAGCCAAGTCCCCGTATGTAGGTATCAAATTTCTGATACCACATCCTTGGTGAATGTTTTAACCCATACAGAGACTTCTTTAACCTGCATCCTAGTTCTTTCTTCCCCTTCACCATAAAGCCTTCAGGTTGTTTCATGTAGATCTCCTCTTCCAGATCCCCGTGAAGAAATGTTGTCTTCACATCCATCTGTTCTACCTCAAAATAAAATTCAGCAGCAACAGATAAAAGTAATATAATAGAAGTAACTTTGGAAACAGAAGAAAAAATATCACCAAAATCAATTCCCGGCACCTGGGAATAACCTTTTGCTACCAACCGAGCTTTGTATTTCTCCACCTTGCCTTATACATTCATCTTCTTCTTAAACACCCATTTTCTCTTGATGGGCTTCCTTCCAGCCGACAACTCCACCAAATCCCATGCCTCATTTTTATGCAAGGATGTCATTTCATCAACCATGGCTTTCTTCCAGAGTTTTCCATCCTCTGAATCTACTGCCTCCCTGATAGTTCTAGGATCATCATCAGTTATAGTTAAAGCAAAATTTGAACAGAAAGCAGATGGACTATACCTTTCTGGTCGTCTTCTTTCCTGAGATGATCTTCTCACAGCTGGAGTTTGTGGCTCTTCCTCTTTTGTGTCTTCTTCTGTTGTAGAGTCTGATTCATCCTCCTTTAGCTCAAACTCTATCTTCTTAGGCTCCTTTGGTAGGACTTCATGTTTAACAACATCTTTCACCTCTCTAAACACCACATCTTGGTTGTACACAACCTTCCTTGTTTCTGGGTTCCAAATCTTGTAACCCTTTAAACCATCCTTATACCCAATAAAGATGCACCTTTAAAATTTATTATCCAACTTGGTCCTTTTCTCTTTTGGAATATGTACATATGCATCACATCCAAATACCGTCATATGTGAAAGAGATGGTTTCTTACCAGTCCATACCTCATGTGGAGTCTTATCCTCCAATGCTAATGAAGGTGATTTGTTAACCAAGTAACGTGCAGTCTCCACTGCGTCTGCCCAGAATTCTTGTCCTAACCCGGTACCACTGAGCATGCTTCTTGCCTTTTCCATCAGCGTTCTATT
This sequence comes from Pinus albicaulis, assembly GCA_034641835.2. Classification (NCBI taxonomy): domain Eukaryota; kingdom Viridiplantae; phylum Streptophyta; class Pinopsida; order Pinales; family Pinaceae; genus Pinus; species Pinus albicaulis. The sequence goes on from MU968551.1 coordinate 26,841,042, forward strand.
CATTCTTTCTGCAACTCCATTTTGCTGAGGTGTGTATGTAGTCTTCTGCCATGATATACCACACTTCTTACAAAACTCTTCAAATTCCTTCTTGCAGAACTCCCCACCATTATCTGTCCTCAACACCTTTATCTTCTTCTCTGTCTGGTTTTCAACTGGGGCCTTAAATTCTTTAAATATGTCAAAGACTTCAGATTTCTTCCTCAAGAAATTTATCCATGTATTCCTTGAGAAGTCATCTATAAATGAAACATAATACACAGACTTACCCAGTGATGAAACCGACACAGGTTCAAACACATCACTGTGCACAAGCTCTAATATCTTGTTCGCCCTCTTAGTACCAGAAGGAAAAATCACCTGATTCTGCTTCCCATATACACAAAGTTCACATAAATTGAAATCCAGAGAGCTATTAGACATACCTTCTACCATACCATTTCCATGCAGTATCCGAAGGCCCTTCTCTCCAATATGTCCAAACCTTTGATGCCATAGCATGGTATTTTCTCCAAAGACCGCTAAGCTTTCCGCTCCACTTTCGGGAACCACAGAACGGTTGCACCCAGCAATAACAGTGTTGCCCTAAAGCTTGTACAGAGTTCCAATCTGAACTCCCCGCATTAATACCAGTGCTCCTTGAACCATCTTACAGGTATCTTTCTCGAACATTGTTTTTACACCTGCATCATCCATCTTGCTTACAGAAATCAGATTTCTAGCCAATGCAGGAATGTGTAGAACACCAGGAAGCATTCTAATCCTTCCACCTTGCAGCTTCAGCTTGAATTTCCCACGTCCGATGATTCTGGCCTTCCTATCATCCCCTAGGAAGACATCACCGCCATCATATTTCTCATACTCGCAGAACCACTCCCTATGGGGAGTGAAGTGAAAATATGCACCCGAGTCAATCAACCATGACTCATGATCTACATGTGTATTTGAAGAAGAAGCCAAATACACATCCCCACCTTCATCTGAGGTGGTTTTTACCTCTGCAGAAGGAGCATCATCAAATCCATTTCCTTTCTCAGGAGCCTTAGATCTGCAGTCCTTTTTGTAGTGTCCTTCCTTTCCGCATTTCCAGCACACCTTTACAAACTTTCCAGGAGATTTAGATCTCCCACTCGAAACCTTATTCTTGTTTCTGTTCTAGGACCTTCCTCGTACATATAAGGCATCTCCATTCTGACCCTCCATATTTCTCCGTCTCATTTCCTCTCACAGCAAGGCTGAGATAATGTCATCAAAATTCAAGGTAGTTGTATTACTACCTATTGCAATAACCAGACTGTCCCACGAGTCTGGTAGAGAACACAAAAAACTCATGCACTTATCTTCATCTGAGATTTTAATATCAATAGATGACAGCTGACTTACCACAGTATTGAAGGCATTCAAATGCTCTGTCACTGAGTCTCCATCCTTCATCCTCAGGTTATACAAATTTTTTCGCAGGAACAATTTATTCACTAGAGACTTAGATTGGTACAAATTCCTTAGCTTGTCCCACAAGGTCTTCGTCATAGCTTCCCCAGATACATTCAACAATACTGAATCTGAGACACACAATCGTATTGTGCTCTTTGCCTTCCGATCCAGCTTCTTCCAGTCTTCATCTAACATTCTCGTTGGTTTAGTACCCGGATCTACCGCGATCCACTGATCTTTATCCACCAGAAAATCCTCCATCTTGAGCTTCCACAACTCAAAACTCTGACCATTAAATTTCTCGAACTCTATCTTCCCGTTGCTCGCCATCTTCTTTCACTGCAAGAATCAATCCCGTAGATCTCACACTGAACAGGGTCTACCTCAGGCCCAAGAAAAAAACCCCTCAGCAGCAAAGGCATCCCCTTGAAGCCGAAATAGCTCTAATACCAAATGTAGGTTTTAACCCTATACAAAAATTATCTACTAATGAATCTTAAAACATAAAATAAACAATAGTGAGAGCATAAAACATAAAACAGATAAACACAGATATTTTCCCCTGGATCCCAAATCGGGACGACCAGCATGATTTTTCATTATATATTCATTTTAGTGTTACAACACATATATATACATGTCGAAGCATACATAAACCCTAATCCATTAACCCTGGATTAGAACATAACTGTAGTTCCCTTGAACAGATCTACAAAATACCAAGGGCCGAAAACCATCGTACCCCAAAACCATGTGCAAACCCATGCACAAAACCATGGGTGGATCTGCGCGTGATTATTTGTGGAAAGAATATAACACATACCCAACACTAGTCCTCCAATGACTGAGCAATAGGATCGTGTAATGTAGGTGGAGGATTCCAAATTTGTAAGACATATTGATTTTCAATATGTGGGGTAGAGTGATGGGGAACCTCGAATGATTCAAGACTATTGTGATCGGAAGTGGAACTAACCTCAAGCCTACGAGAACCTAGCATAACCATAAGCTCAGGCTAAAGTGCCTCGACAACTTGGGGAAGTTCAAACTCATTATAAGGTAGATTGTCAAATATCAGTGGCTTAGAAAGATCAATAGCGGAAAAATCAGAATCATGAACAAATGAATCATTGAAAAGGTCACGATAGCCACAATCAGAAATTTCAAGATTACAAATAAAGGAATCCTCATGATCTGATGAATTGAAAAGAAGCGAAGATGAAAAACAAAAATTTTTAGCCTCAATGTTTTCAAAAAGATGAGATGAGAGATTGGGAAGATCAAGAGTAGAAGATTCGTCCTCTCCACATCTGGATGAAAAATTGACATCCCATGTGTTCTGTGAATGATCGGAAGTAGTAACACCATCATAAACCAAAATTTCACAATATTGAATAGAAATGACAGAATCGCGGAAAATGTCAGGATGATGCGGGAGAGGTGCGGAAGGAAGAAAGTGATCCTTCATCACAGATTCTTGTTCAGATATGGGCTCCCACACATAATAATTGTAAATGATATCGCAAGTTGGCTGCTCAATACCAACTCCATCCAACACTTTATCCTCATGAACATCATAAGATAAATTTGAAACAGGTGAACTCAAAAACTCACAATCCAGAGGATCAATGGAACCAAAGGATGGAGGACGAGGAGATAAAAATTCATCATAAACCTCAGACTCGCAGTCCAAACCTGTGTTGAAATTCTAAGTATGTGAGTTGGGAGGAGATGGTGGTATATCAATGAATGAATTATTAATCTCTCCCAGCTCAGCCTGTAGAACTAGATTTATTTGATGAGAAGCAGATGGAGGGTCACTTGGAACAACAACCTTGTTCGTCACATATTTTGAAGCTATAACACTAAGGTATGCTAGGAGTGGTTCAAAAGATTCAAGCTCGTGTGGATTTTCTGAAATGTGAACAAGATATTGAAATATTCCTGCCAAGAAATTCCAATGAACTTCATCTTTAGGAAATTCAAATAAAAAGTGCATGAAACAATTGTGAAATTGGTGTAATGATTGATTAAGTGATTTTCGCAATTCCAAAATTTTATTGCATAGGCATTTATGATCATACATATCAAATGCGTGAAACAATTATGTGACAAGATGTTCGAAAGAGTGTATGGAGGCATCAAACAATGTGTGACACCATTTCTTTATGCACCCTTCAAACATGATAATGAATGACCTACAACCAATATTCTCACAATGGATTTTGTGTTTTGTAGAAAATTCAAGAAAACAAGCAATATGCTCAAATAAGGTTGTTTCACCCTCGTCATTGAATTTGAGAGTTGAAAATTCATCTATGATACTCATCGGCACTTGCAGTATTTCATTTTTGATAAAACTTTTTGGGGTTATGAGTGTGGAAGAAGTCATTAGATGAGTACAGAAATTCAAAACAGACTTCAAGGGCTCAACTTGTCATCTGGCCTCCTTCTAGCACTAGGAATTTTTATGGTGCTAGACCCACCAACATTCAGGGGATCTCTCCAATATGAAGTCCCAACTATGCCTCACACCATTTGGCGTATGAGTCCTAACAGTGGGGTGTTAATGGTTTTCCTTGGTTTGCAAACTGCATAGAGTGGTGCACAGTGTCTTTGGTGAGAACAAGTGTGTGACCCTACAGAGAATCAAGTGTGATGCATGACAGTTCCAACGCGCGAAGGGAAAAGGAAACGTGTCCCTTGGAAGCCTGTAGTAGTCACAGGGGCGTCACTCAATTAAGCTATGGCATAGCACGTGCGTTCGTGGCATACTAAACAATACCCTTAATTTGACTACATATTGGAAAATACCTCTAAAAATCACTTTATTTAACCCCCTACCAATACTAACCCATTGCATTTTCCCAATTTAAAAACCCCTACTTTCACTAGATATTGTAGGTATCCATTTTTTCATTAATATTTTTTATACCCCTTTATATTTATATCCTTAACATAATGACATGATGCCTCTCTTATGACCCCACATGCATTATACAATTCACCTTTCTTCTTGTGATATACATAGGAGATGCATATTAGTATTCCCACAACGTGATTACTCAATCCACACTCAAGCACATCTCACTATGATTTTTGGCATTTAAAGGTCTAAGGCATACAAAGATCAACCATGTTTTAGGAAGATTGATTATGTGCATGTCTATAAAAATGACATATAAATTGATCTATATGATGATGAAAAATCAATTGATCAATCTTTATGAATATGTTTGCACCAAATAAGGTGTTCAATCACAAGTCTAGACCCTCTTCCCTTTGAAAGCTTCTTGTTCAAAAATCCAACTACAACCTCATGTACTCAAACTAGTGTCTTATTAAGGTGGAACAACAAAAGTTACAATTTCAGAGAGTTATATAGAGAAGAAAAGGCAAGGTGAGGATGAGAGCTATGAGACCCTCCCTTTTCTTTAATGAAAAAAAAACATTGTTCTCTGTTGTTTTTAATTTAAGTCTTTTAATGAGAGCCCCATGGTATATTTTATTAAGACATCATTTGGAAATGAACCATGTGGATGGCATTAACGGTTTTTTAAGCATGGTGATGTGATTTAAAGAGCTCTTACCGCTAGATTTCTTGTCTTCAGGATTATAAAAAAGATTTTGTAAGCATTGTAGACAGTTTCCCCCAAGTTCAAATGGATGGTATTATGTGGCTATGTTTTGTGAACCTTCCCAGCATCAACATGTTAGGTAGGTCTACCCCCAAGTTTTTCAGCAAGCTTCTTTCAAAGATGGGATTTCACATTTGGAGGGATCTGTGGTGTCACAACACTATCTTGGTTGGAAGGGAGAAGATTTAATAAGCCCAATATTCCCTAGCTTAAGACAAGAATGTGTTTTCAAAATGATACCAAAAATTTCAAGGCCCATTTGGAAGCACTAGAGATGTAGTCATAATTACTGTAACAACTATACTCAACAACCTCAAGATGAATCTTCAGTCATAATTACTGTAACAACTATACTCAACAACCTTAAGATGAATCTTCAACAATGTTCATAAAAGGCGATCATTGTCAACATGTCACGAAGAATATTTTTTCTATACAGATGTCAAGGTTATTGTGACAAAAGCAAGATCCGTCATGTTGTCATTAAACATTAGTATACAAATGTGAAACAGGGTCACTCACTGACACATAGGTCACAATCTATAGATTACTTCCCTTGACAGTCTCATTATTATCTATCCACAATATTACTATAAATGTCATTTTGAAATCAAGGTTCTCTTATGTCACCAAAGGTGTCAAGACATCGTGATGATATTAAATGCTTAATCACTATGCTCATCCATACTGCCTCAAGAATCAAATCTTGCAGCAACCAACTGAAATTAAATTTGTTAATAAGATTCATACCATGCTATCTATGATACACATATAGACTCAAGACTTATTTGCATCTAGCTAGACAACTCAATACATCAAAATCCTATACAATTGTATACTTTAAGGCTTGGTCATTAACGCACAAGCACATAGACTTCCATTAGTTCTTTTCACTTCCACAGAAGCCCTTGCTTTAGAAACTCAATCTGCAATCTATTCCATGATGAAAATACTGTGATGGAGAGGCAAAACTCTGTTGTTTCTGCTACACATTGATTAATCACCTGAAAAGGAAACCTTTGCTGCATCTGCAAATGCCAAACTTTTGAATTGGGAGTGATCAAACTCAATTTTAGTGTGATGCCAACTTCTACCTTCTTGGCTCAAGATCTTCACTATAGAGTTCAGGATGACCATGTAATGAACAAGCCTAGATCAGAAACACTTCCTACATGAACAAGTGCATATGAATTCAGCGTGCTGAAAAACACATCAAAGTCTGCAAAGTGCCAATTAAAAGATCAAGAATTTTTTTAAATAAAAGACATACACAATGAAAGTTTCAGCATAATCACCTTTATGTTTTCTAGTTTCATTCTCTCTATGAATAATATTCAGAGGTCCTGTCTCATTATCCAGTCCTTGTTCAGAATGCAGACTAGAGACTATAACCACTTCCATCAAAACGTGACCAGCAAGATCAGGCGGTTGATCCTTTCCCACAGACAATACAGCCTGAAGAAATGATAAGAAAATTAGAAAAAATTCATACAGGTAGGCATGCTCGTGCTGAACTTCTATATTGTGCTTTGTACTAATGAGTTCTATACTTTTATGGTTTACCTCTAAGTCCACATAAGTGGGTTCTTTCCCAATCGACCTCAAGAACTTGTCTAGATCATTAGTTGTAAGTGCTGCAAGCACGGGAGAAAAAACACCATGTTTAAAGTGACAGCTAAAATATTCTCTAAATCAACATGGACCAAATAGTAAATATATGCACTAACATTTAGAATACATACATTAGTCTATGTCCCAAGTTGCAACTCCATGCAAACTATACAAATGAAATGAACCAGCATTCATTAGGAAGTTGAAAGATATTTGTTCTTCCAACTTTATCATTTATGTTTTAAGGTGCAACTTAAATTTCACAAGCAACAAAGCTAGAAATGATACCAACCATAGGGATCTCTGCTATGTAAGTCATTAAATGAATATCCCTGAGGATTGAAAAGTACTAAATATTTCGAGTAGAAAGCAGTAACTAGAAAAAGGTCCATATCCATCAAATGCTACCTAAAACAAAGAGTAGAAGCATTGCCAAAATATTTAACATATAACTCTAAAACATTATTACGCAAACTTTTAGATAGAAAAGGAGTAAGAAAATAATGTAGAGATCAAATAGATAGCAACCATAAGTCATGACACTGAAATGGCAAGAAAGAAAATTTGGTAGACACCAAATAGATAACGGTAACCATAATAAGTGATGGCATTGAAATGGGAAATAATATTATGCTAATGACATAACATATTGAAGAAGTCAACTATCAAATTATTCACTTCAAAATAAACATAAGGACTTTTCTGGGAAATCTAGCAACAAGGTTATATAGATTGAAAATTGATTAGAGGAGAAGGATGTAACCAGTGGAGGTATAGATTGAGATTCAAAAAAAAAAGGAAAAAGGCTGAGATTGAGAATACAGATAGGGATATTCAAGGCTTAAATCATTAAATAGGAAAAGACATGCTAATAACTTATTTTTCTGATGGAACATGATTCATACTTTGACTACATAAATAGAAAGCAGGCAGTAAATTAGGTGAAATTGAAAGCAAAAAGATGGACTTTAACTGTGAATGAATTCAAACTAAAAGCGGGAAGAAAGGACTTTTAAATCACCACATGCATCATTTTTTGCCTCTCTTAGTTACCTAATACATATATTTGGACTTTAAATCATCACAAGAAGCAACTTTTGCCTCTCATACTTACCTAATACAATTCCCTGTAGCACATGCATGCATCACCTCCACTACCAAACCCAAGCACCTGCAGAAACCCAATTCCCTGTTTGATGACAACAGGAAAATGAAAAGAGAAAAAAATGATACGGAAATTTGAAAAGTAACGCCATGAGCAATGAGTAGTGCCAGACTAAGCCTTTGCTTCTATACAGATTGATAAAAGAAATAAAAATGATGCACTATGTCATTTTTGCCCTAAAAAAGGTATTGATAATGAAAACTTGATGAACGGATCTTAAATAACGAATATTTGATTTGACAAAATACAAGATTATATGGAATTATTAAGAGCAAATTTGTGAGTAATTTATATTAAAGTTTGAAAAAAAAATTATTCATTCAAACTTCCTCAACCTATGGTTGTCTGTGTGTGCGCATTGTAATTAGGCATTCATGAAGACTGAAAATTTATATGCATGTATATTATTATTGTTGTACATGTACTGAAATGTCCCTTTCCTTCCACAGGTTTACCCTTTGGGATTGAGATCCATGATTCATTAAGACTCCATGACTTACAGTAGATCCACAGGATTCACAACATATAACCCTATGAATCCCTAAGAGTCTGCAAGGCATGAAAATCACTCCCAAAATGAACCAACAAATCCAATGAGCATCGATTCTTTATCACATCATATCAATTACTTTTACAAAGGGGCTTATGAATATGTGCTCATCCCCTTGCCTCGTTGGGGGTGTGTGCTTGTCTGTTAACATTTTTTACATAATGTGCATGCAAATATTATTCAAAAAATCATGTTGTACATCAAAAATAAATCATATAATAAGTATGGAAACCTCATTTTGAATTTTACCAACAGTCACTTGCTAATTTTATTCTTCCCCTACAGCAATGGCTTCATCAACCATGCATAGTGCGTACTATTGAAGGACTCCATTCTAAAAAATAATTATTGCACCTAATTTTTAAAATGATAATGTATTTTAACTACAATATATTGAGCAAGTCTGCGTGTCCTCGAAAAATATTACATCCCTATCTGGAAAAAGGAAAATTCCATTCTGCTAAAATAGCATGGTCCATTAGCTATCCAGTTGATCATTTTTAATATCAACAGTGGATATTTCATGTATAATCATCATATGAAAATTTCATCCACTTCTATTATCATTGTAGGTGCACATTCATCCTCAAACTGGCTATGATTGTAGAATTCTTCTGTACAATCTACATTTCCTCTTTGTAGATCATGCGAGGAAATTGCGTTCTTGTAGAGACGTTCATCTTAGAGCATAGCTTGTAAAGGTGTGATAATTAAATGCCAAATTCGGTTGAGATGATGTGTCAAGCAGCTCAATTTTCTGTCAACGTCAGGATTAAGGGTTTCCGAAAAGTTTATGTTGCTTTTGAACCTCTGAATATTTCTAAACAATACGCAATCCACCAGAACATTTTATATTCCCTGCTTGGCCTGCAGTTTATTTGATCATATCCTGCCACTTTCACTGACTGCTTACACAATCAGCCTGACAAAACCATGGCAGACTTCTTCGAAGAAAACTTATTAGCCCAGTTAAAGCTCCAAGAATAATGTGATCAGGATTTGTCACATGTTTATGATGGAATGTCTTCCGGGGCTCTACAGTTCATACAACAATAAATATATGGATATTTTCAGTTTCCACAATGAGAATTGTTTAATTTGATGTTTCAGAATTAGTTGCATTGCAATTTTCCATTGGTATATTAGGGTGACATATAACAATTAAGTCAAAAACTTCTGAAAAAAGTTGTAATTCATTAGTCGGACAAGAATGTCGGTCTTCTGCCGTGTGACTTACATAGAGATAAAACTTTTATAATATGACAGTATTTGTATCAATCCTAGGTATTCCTCATTCCATTTAATGAGTGAATGCACAGGAATCTAGTACTGCAGAGAAGTGAAAATATATTATAGGAAAGTAAAATATGCTCTCCAATCACCCACTGAGAAATGCCTTGGAAAAATATTCTTTGATTAGCCCATTTTGCAAAATACAATGACATTTTTTAACATAATTATACAGTCATAAAACCCAATCAAACTTTTTATGGGCTCCAATGTTGTATCTGGAAGAGCTCCACCAGAGCCTCCAACAAGTGCCACTCAAAAAAGGGGTGTCACCTTTCTAAAAATGGAAGGGTATCCTCATTTCGTTGCAGTGAGGATGAAAAAGGTAATTTTAAATTGTGCATAAATGTATTTCTAGATTGCCTTGAAATTAGTTGAGGAGCCCACATGATATTCACGGGTAAATATGCCCTTAAAGATCCAAGAATGCCCAAGTTTCTATCATGCATATGCATTTGTACTGGGACACCAACAAAAGATACACAAGCCCCTTGAAACTCCACACTTACACTGGTAGGAAAAAACTTTCGGGAAACATGTCGAATTGCACAAGATGTTGTAACTATCAAGCCTAATATTAGAAGTATCCTAAAATTTTGCTGCCACAATGGGTGATTCCCTCCATCACCTGTACAAAGCCCTTCCCTTGCTTCCTCACCACTGAATAGGGTCCCATCAAAAAAATCGAGATAGGCACCACAAGCTGCATTATATGATTTGCAAGCCGAATAGAAAACACAAAGACGATTATCACCATCGCATCTTTGAATGGAAATCTGTGAACATATTCAAAAAAGTGTTTGTAATAAAATAGTTAGTTTCAAGTTCCATGAAAAAAACACAGTGTGTTGGCTTCAATTAATACTAGCCTAACATAGTAGCAATCATGTAGAGTGTAATAAAATAGATTCAAACTTTCAAGGTAAAGTGCAAACATAATACAAGTAGTAATGAATGCATAATGCAATCCATGTCTTCCAGCAATTTCAGGAATAGCTAAAAAGGAATTTCATCGCTATAAACAAATTTTGTGAAATGGGAATCAATTTCCATCTGCAATTTTTACATTCACAGTTATAATATGTGGTAATTTTTTCTATTCAATATCTATGCAATCTGCATCACGTTTGCCTCTTGTTAGCAATTTTCACTTATAGATTAAAAAATTTTCTAGGTCTGTTTTTATATATCCATTCTGTAGCGTTGATTAGTTTATGTTTTTTTTTTTCCCTATGCTTGATTAATTAACACATCAACATGACAAATATGGATCCATTATAGCAATATGTCAAGCATGCCCACATGAGTGTGGTCTAGTGGTAAGCAGCAAGGCGATTCTATTAACAAAGAGACTCTGGTTCAAAAAATCCCCCAAGTGGGTGTAGATGAGACCAGGTGCAGATAGATATGCAACCCTCATAGCACAGGAGCTTTAGCCAAAGAGACTCCATGAGACCATTTCTCAAAACAAAACAAAACAAAACAAAACAAAACAAAAATATGTTACAACATCATAAGAGGTCAAACTGCCAAAGACTGAATTGTAAGTTTTTTGGAAAGGAGATGAATGGATGGATAAGCCATTTCAAATACCAGCTTTGCAGAAATCCTAGGACATGGGGTAGGACTCTCATAGCCAATCAACACCATAACTAAAACAAAGAGCTTATCCAAATAGTAAGGAAGACAGAGGATATGTGGCTTGAATATGCAACTGGAGGAATAGAAAGAACTGCAAGAACCACGTGCATATTAGGGATGGCCAGAAGGGAGAAGGAATCCAAAGGTTCACCTTCTAAAAGAAAATTTCCTTTCTCCGTTCCCATAACTAAGCCGAGGCATAGCCATCAATAAAATCAATTAATGAAAAACATGAAGAAACTAATAGGGTTGTGGGCAATGGTTTCCTATGAAACAAACTACTTAGCATTGCTGAGTTGCTCTACCATGCAACGATTCATTTTGCTGATATTATTGGCACAGGATATAAGGGCCCTACTTATGACAGATTCAGGTAAGAAATTCTTCAAAATGAAAAGAGCAATAACAACACCAAATTGGAAGACCTTAAAAAGTAAAGGGAAACAAAAGGTGCACAATAATGTCTTGCAGTTGTAAGGATAGGAAGAGTAAGACCCTCCTAAATTTTTCATTTTATTGTCCCAAGGGAACAATGTTTATTAAATCCAGTTATGCATTTGCATAAATAAAATATGGGGCATTGTTATGTGAATTTTTTAATGCATTTATCCAAAAGATACGCGTGCAACATGTTGTACAAGTCATAATAGATAACACTTCTAGTTATAATTATGTGGACACCGACAAGATGTTAATGGAGAAACACCCCACATTCATTTGGACTTCCGATGCTACCCATTATATCAACCTAATTGTTGAGGACATGGGAAAATTTTACTTTATCAAGGATGATTAATCAATGAGGAACATCACATAATTGTTATATAACCATGCATATGATCTTAGCCTAATGAGGAAATTGAAAAGAAAAAGGAATTGGTGCATCCTACCTTCACATATTCTGCCACCACCATCATTTCTCTTCAATCTATCCTCAGTTGTATATTGGAGATGAAAAGGATGTTTAGTTCAGATGAGTAGTATGATAGTATATCTAGCAATAAATAGGAAGGTCAAGCTATTACTAAAGTAGTGTATTGTAGGGAAAAAGTAGAGGTTTGAAAAGTTAGAGAACATTTGGTAAAGATTTTTTACCTAGTCGATGGTGATTAATACACAATAGGCTACCTATATGAGTCAATGTTTAGTGCAAAATAAGTTACCCATCCTTCATATGAGGTCCAGGGTAAGTTGGAGCATGAAAACATATAACAATCTGGGATTTAATTTATCAACAATGCATCTAAACCATCATCTCGTTGATCAGCCGAGTTGTACCTCAGCCGAGACCATGATTTTAGTTTCTATGGAAACACCACGAAAGAACTTCTTCCACCTTCGAAGGATCATGCCTAATCCAGTTGACCATTCAACCATAGCAAGAAACATGGAGATGTATAAATTGGGCACTAATCTATTTGTCTTTGAAATTGGAGTACAGGAAAGAAAAATGAATTTGTTTTCTTTCTTTCATATTTGCTACTAGAAAAAAATGTAATATAATTCATTTCTTATTTTCTGTAGATATGTGGTGGGAAAATTATGCTAGAAAAGCACCAAATTTATAGATATTTTCCACATCAGTGCCTAGCCAGACTTGTGCTTAAAGTCACACTCACAAAATTGAGTGTGTTTCAAAAAATACACAAAGGTGCAATAGGTTAAAATATCTGTGTCTTAATAATACAGTCTACATCTAATACAATCCTTGATTATGGCTGAAGAAAATTGAGAAAACACTTGATATGGACACCATTTCCTTATATAAAATATTGACATGGGGTACAAATGGTTGGTGGCGGCATAGCCATGTTATGGATAAATCATCTAAATTGTTAGATGAATATGAGCAGGATTAGGTGATAGGTTGCATAGGAAAATGTCCTACAACAAACAGAAAAGGAGAATGAGGAAAGTCAGGTGCTAGCCTATGTACCTATACAGACTGAGATACCAATTAGTAAGCATTCATTTGTCATTGTAGGACCTTCCTCTACTAGAGGATGACATGTTACCTTTCCCCATAAAAAATGGATTCCAGAGGTAATTCTCCTCCACCCATCAACAAATGAGGGACTCCAGAGAAGAAAATCCCCAAACCTCACTTATTTTAAGGATTCCCGGGATAATTTTAGGGATGTTGGGAATCCAAAGTGGCTAATTTTGAGCGTTCAACAAGAAAGCTTGCCTAAGGAAGCCATAGGACTCTACCCTTTAACTATGAGGGACTCCAGAGATGGAGATCTCCTCCCTTAGTCAATTCAAACAGGCATGCAAATCACCTCTTATTTGCAAGTAAAACAAAAATGTGAGAAATAAATATAAATTTTCCTTTGTATACAGACTCCAGAGACCAGATTATACCTTCAGTAACAGCTCTTCAGTAAAAGAATTATACCTTCATTCCATCCTTCCATTTTCTAGTTGGGGCACCAAAAAGAAGAAGCAGGGCTTTTTGACATCCTTGTGTCCAAATATTTCTGGAGCTAAAGAACACACAAGCTTGTTATATATGTCACCATCCTTAGCAAGCAGTTCTATTTTTTCTTGTTCATCACCTTGAAATTAATGATTAAAATAAGTAATATAGAGAAAACATGGATTAAATAAAAAATTCACTCAATGGCACATTTTAAAAAACTGCATATGCTAAAATTTTCATGGGAATGACCAGGGTGTCCAACAATATTTCACGAGGCAAGTTCTCCACTGAACTTGGGGAAATTTTTTAGCTATTAAATCAGAACTGGCCATAGAGTATAAACTGTACATATCTAAATTAGAAGGAAAATTTTAGGAAAGATGTATATAATTTTGAGCTTGGCAACAAAGCATACATGCTTGCTCTCCTTAGTTATGTAGGGAGCTAACACTTGTGTGGCTATGCTTTGTTTCCATGATATATCATTGTCGATTCACATTTATATTCAGTACTAAATGATGAGTCTTCCAAACAAAAATGATTGCTGAAGTTTTGCTGATTAACAAAAACCCAAAAAATATGGAATGTGTAAAATGAAAGGGAAAAATTATCCTTAACTGTCATGATTTATTTGGATGGGCAAACAAGAAGAACATCAATGGTTAATATGTTTTATAACCTTAAATAAGACAAAAAAAACAAAATTGAAAAAAAAACATTTATAACCTTAAATAAGACCAAAAAAAAATGAAAAAGAAAAAAAAATTCATTGAAAACTGAGAAAAGTGATGGAATGGTACACTGATTTCATCCTGCTAAGCATGTCTACATCTGGTATATCTCTGCCACAAATACTGTTAACTTCTTTTCTTAATGTTTCCTGCCAATCTAGGTTTATTACAAGCAAGAATATTATCCAGGTTAAAAGATTGGAAGTTGTCTCATGGCCTGCAAAGAAAAATGTTTTGCATTCATCCATGATTTCATCTATACTTAATGTTAGATTTCTTTGACTGCCACCCAATTCCTTCTTGTTGGCAGCCATCATGATTCCAAGCAGGTAATTTCCATATTCAACTTGAGTGCTTACTGTTGTTCTGGGCTCCAACCTTCTTTGAATTATAGAATAAGGATTTCTTTAATCCTTATATCAATCTTCCATACACACTTATTCTTGCTTGTAGGAATATATCTGAAACAAACCACGAAATGTAAGTACACAATCCTTAATTATAAGCACTAAAAAGCATTATACTTGTGCGAAATCTCTATGGACTACGTATACCACTTGGTAGGCCTCTATGCAAAAGTAAGAGATCTAAGGATTATGGCACTAACCCTAGAAGAGCAACACCTAAAGAATGTTAAAAGAAGACATAAACAAAAGTACACATGCACTTGCAGTCAGATGCAAAACTATATAATTCAAAGATAAATAAACTGTAATTACTGGCTTCCTGGGATGAAGATATCATGTTCAGCTTTATCAACCATTTCTTGTAATTCTCTTTGCAATTGAAATACTTCTTTTCCTTCAATGAAACTACTACCGAATGCATTATAGGATCTGATGTCTGTTGCTAATGCTATAAATTCTTTTGAACATCAGTCTAATCAAGTTTCAACATAGTCTAATGGAAACATTTGAACTCTCTAAGGAAATCACATCCTATCCAGTTTCATACACATGTATCAGTTGCACTACGACACTTTAAACATCAGTTTTGGGGTTCTGCTTGATCAAATACTAGGTTGTCACTTAGGATCCCCATGGTTCTCCTTATGAACTCAATAGGGTCCAATAAGCCTCTCCATGAAAACTTTTCACTTCTTTGTAGTCAATTAGTTTTCATTGACCACTTTGGTCTGCCTTCACTCTCTACCTTGGATGCTCTAGATTGTGTTGTATTGCATGGATGGGAAATCCCTGTCACTGCCACATGTAACGTAATTGTGACTAGTGGTAGTCTAAACATCATTAAGTATTTCACAATCTGCAATAATAGTGGTGTCCAGATCTTTCCTTGTAAAGCACTCTTGAGGATGGTTCCCACTTCTGAAGTAGTTTTTATACAGGTTTAGCTACTGTCATTAATCACCTCTACATCCTTGATGTTGGATATACTATTGAATTGTTTCTGGGTAAATTTTACTTTAATTATGATCAAGGGTAAGTTTTCTCTCTCCTTTAATTAACAATAATATTCATATTAATCATGAAGCAATATTTTGTAAGGGTCAAACCTTAGTTATGCTGATAGGAATATGCTAATAGCTAGTCCATTAGCTGTTTTAAATGTCTTTTATATGCATTCACTTTTTCATAGTTACCTGGTATTTCCAAAAATGCTTATTTGTGTTTTATATAATCTTTGTAGGCTTGTCCGATGACGATCTTAGGGAAACAACATATGAGGTTTTTCTTGCTTCTGTAGGAGGAGCAGTGTGAGTTCTGATGTTGTGTCAATTGTAAATATTGATATCTGGTTGAAGGTCAATTAATAGTGGGGAAAAAGCTGCACAGTATGGTGTTTTTGTCCTATAAAAGGAAAGTTGTTTGATTGTTTTTATCATTTGGCCTAATCTGCACAACTGATTGCAGGGGCCTTATATCACCAGCAAGGGATAGAAGGGATGATAACAAACTAAACCTGTCAAGGAAGTTTCCTCATGGAATCCAAGATAAGTACCAAAGTAAACTTGCCAGAACACTCAGACTTGCTGGCTTGTTGGAGACAATATGAATACAGATGGAGACAAGCTACTATTCCTTTGGTTCTCCCACTTACTTTCATGTGCCTTTGGTTTGAATAGTGAATTTTTGCTATGTCCAAAGGCCCTCGGTCTCATACAGAATTAAATTAAATTTTTAAAAAATAATGCAAAACATGATAGTTATTTAAATTTTAGATCTTGTATATATTCATCGCAAAGAAGATAAGATGCTCAACATCCCTTTTTTGGTACATTAGAGCGTAACAGGGACAAGCTAATAAAAATATTGTTATTGTTCATAGATTCTAGGATAACGATGGCAATCTTAATGGGAGGGTGTCAGATGCATTCTATGGCTAAAAGAAGTCCTGATAAGAACCACCTTCCTAATAAAAACCATCTTGCAAAACAATGATTTTTGCCCAACTTGTTAGGTCAATCCCAAGCAATAAATACAATTAATGATTTCCCAATATTTCCTTGCCACACCCTATTCCAATTGCCCATTCAAGTCAAGAAACAACCATAAAGGGAAATAATTCTAGGATTTGAGCATGTTGTCAAAATATATTATCAATTTGAAAAATTCCCCGTCAATTTTCACAGATAAATCAGTTAACATATACCTCAGTTAACATAGTTTCAAACACAGCATTGTTTGCTAAAATAAACCCTAGCATCCAGGCTCAGTTAACCTAGTTTCAAACACAACATTTTTTGCTAAAATAAACCCTATCATCCAGGCACAAAAACAATAAGAATCTATCACATTATTCTCTGCAGGTTCACCGTGACTAACCTCTAGTGTTGCAGGTCCCCCTGCTACCCTTGTGATGCCAAATGAAAACATGAATGCTCTTTCCCTCTCTCACAATGCTTGTCAAATGCATGCTCTTTCTCAGTCAAATCCTCTTGCCATCTTTGCTCGAATTCTCCGTTGAATGCTCTGTCGAAGGCTAACTTTGATAGGTTCAATGTTACAGTTTCAAGGCTTCTGGTTCAAACCTCTTGCCAAACCTCTTGCTCCAATGGTGTTGGCTGCTCAGTACCAGGTAGGTTCACATGCTCATATCTATGCACTAGTTGGCCAAAACAAGAGAAATTGAGACAAATGGTTCATGACTTGGAATAGGTTCAATTAGAAATGGAAAATAACTTGGATGAATTGAGATCCCAGCTGCAAAGAAAAAACCTGGAAAATACACAGCAGAATCTTCATGAATCCATTGGACAGAAAGAAACACTTGAAGTTGCTAGTGATATTGAGACAAAAGAGACTTACATGGAAATGTTCATTCTGCCTTGCTCGAATGGTTCAGTCGACTCAATTTCCACTTGATTTTTAAGACTCCAATGGTGTTGGTCGTTGCGTGGCTGCTCAGTACTAGGCAGGTTCAAACCACGTTCAAGCACATAAGAACCCCCTGCTGTAAAGTCCTAACTATGCTGATGAGCTTGCTATAGAACTAGTAGTTCCAGGCTTTTGAAATGAAGTGATAACTTCTTCTGAAGTGATACATTTTATTATGTATATTGGATGGCCAGCCCTACGGTTTGGATAGAAATTTTCAGAGGGACTTGCGCCAATGGTGCTCGAATGGCAATGGTTCTCAAATGTTTCAGTCGGAAATGGTGCTCGAATCCACCTTAGATCAATCTTCCTCCTCCTATTCCCCACAGTCTACTATCTCAGCCACTTCTCCATCGTTTATCAACTCCCTTCACCCCATCCTTTGCGAAATCTCAAATTCATCTGCCACCTATCTAAACCCTACACAGTCAGTGGCCACAACTACTTGTAGTTTGCCTCTACTCTCTGCAATGGTGCTCGAATGGTTCAGTCGAAAATGGGGCTCGAATGGCAATGGTGCTCCAATGGCAATGAAGTATCACACTCGAACGCACTCTTTTTATTTTTCCATACCCGCAAAACAAGCCCATTTGGCCAAATAAATAAATAAAAAATACCCTAAAATATTTATATTCCATATGTAATAAAAAAAACCTCTAACCCTTAGTTATATGTCCAATATAATGTTTTAGGTTTTTCTAAAAAAATTACCCCAATTTGAACGCACGTGATATAATATTGCCTTGTCAGTGACGCCCCCATGGTAGTAGTACGCAGCTCGGAAGGAACACACGAGAAAAATGACATCACACAAACTAACAAGCGGAATAGTACAAAAGTTAAGGTGTCAGATTAATACATCAACATGCATCCAACAAGATTCATACAAATGAAAATGAAATAGTTCATAAGCATATCCATAAGTTAAATAACATATATTTCAAATACAACAAGAGTAGTCCTATAATATCCACAACATATGAATGAAAGTGTGTTGGCTTTGAGTTTTATTAAAAGTGATAGTTCCAATCATACATACACCATTAACAAATCACTTGCCCCAATATTGGAATGTGAAGTCTACAACACCTGATCCTCCAAGAAGTATACTTCCTCTACTCTATGGAGAAGCCAAGGCTCTCACAAAACTCCCGACCTCTGCCTAAGCCTAAGCCTAGCGAAAATATTGGCTCCCAAAAGCATGTTACATGAGTTATGAGGATATATTTATAACAAAGGGGGGTGACTCTTCACATTCCCCTTTGTGACTCTTGGAATCCCCTCATGTCTCTTTAACTTCTTCACAAAATGACTCATTGCACTACATTATGACTCTTCACGTTGCAATATGGACACTTGGAATTTTACTTTTACAAATAATTACAAATAATATTATATTTTCCACTCATACCCAGATGAGACAAAATAGGGTAGAGACAACTTGACAACCTAACAAGACAAAACACTATGATGCTTGAGTTTGGGTGTACTCTAGCTCAACAACTTCTTCTTGATGCTTCTTGATCACATCTTTATGCCATTCTCAGTACTATTTGATGACATCCCTAAACTTCGTGATGATTTTTGGATGGAAGCAGACTTTAGCCTCCATAACATCCGGGTACAATGATTTGGAACTAGTCTCAACTTATTTATCAAGCAGGTGCAACATTGCTTTGATCTGGATCATACCACTGATGTAGTTATGCATGTTCTGTCTATCCAGCTCTAAGTCCTCTTAGGTGGTAATATGTTTCAGCTTCTCTAAGTACGATCATTGACATGACTTGGCGTTTGCGTTAAACTTCGGTGAGTGAGCCGAATGATGGGATATTTTGGGTTCTCACCATGAAAGTCAAATTGTTGTATATACGTACATATGAGGCCTGAATAGTTAAAATTAATGAGGCGAGATGCTTGTTGTTCTGGATCAACATCCAAACTCTCTCTTTCTCCATCTCTTCCTACAACTTCATTTTCTTCACCAAGGTAAGTGGTTCCCCCCTTGTATCACATTTTCCACTCATGCACGACGGTGATGGTAGCTTGCACATTCCTAAGGGTCTTGACAAATTATTTGCTTTCCTACTGCAAGCTATGCAAGAATAAATCTGCCTTATGTACAATCATGAGCTCATCATATAGGTCCCGCATAATATCTCCAAGTGTTGATACTTCAGCAAGTATCCCTGCTCTCAATTCCTCCAAGTAGACCTGTGCGGAAACTACATTTTGTGTTGTTGCACAGAATTGTTTTATCTCTTGTCAGTCAACTTGTAAATTCTGTACCAACTTCTTATTCTCAACCGTCAAGTATTGAGTGTTGTATCTTGCCGCACCTGTGAAGGCCAACTTGGTGTCTGCCACTATCAGCCTCTCCCTAACAAATGCAGGTGATGCATGATCATTCAGAAAATTCTTTCTATGTGCTTGTACATTCCTTTTCTGGAGTTCATCATATGAAAAATTGTACACATCCATTACCAGATCATCATCAAGAGGCACTATGTCCCCTTCCTCTCTTGGGGCTAACTCTATGGCTGGAGGTGGTGGAGTCTGAACGATGACCTGTGGTGTGCTTGGCATCAGGTCCACATCTTCATCATGTGGCTCTGGCTCCAATTCCATATCCACAACTTCAATCAAATCTTCAATTTGTTGAGAAAGCTCTAGATCCTGCATTTGTTCTCTCTCTCCCTCTACTGTTGGTTGGTTCTATTCTTTTTCTTCAATCTGTATTGGTTTCGTTTCTTCTGCTATGGCACCTTGCCTTCCTTCATCTTCTTGCTTATGTTTCTTTTCATGTTATTTCCTCCTTTACTCTCGTTCTTCTCTCATATCTCGTTCTTCTTTATGCACTCTCAATTATGCTTCCTTCAAACTTTTCTTTTCTCTCTTCCTTTTCTCCCCTCTCTGTTTCATTTTCTGCCTCTTTGCTTTTGCTTCCATAGCTAGTTTTGTGAGAAGTGGAGCTTCTGTCATCTTCCATATTTTTTCTTCCTTTGTTCTGTCAGCAACCTTTCTCCTCCCCTTGTCTTGTACTGGGTTGTTCCCTTCTGCTGTTGTTT
Organism: Pinus albicaulis; assembly: GCA_034641835.2. Classification (NCBI taxonomy): domain Eukaryota; kingdom Viridiplantae; phylum Streptophyta; class Pinopsida; order Pinales; family Pinaceae; genus Pinus; species Pinus albicaulis. The sequence continues at coordinate 26,861,927 of MU968551.1, forward strand.
CTTGAGGAATTGTTGTTGTATGTGGAGTGGCCTGTGAAGTCCCATCTATATTGATTCGCTCGCGGGGTCTGGATTTATTGTAGCAATTATTCCATGGATCCTCCTTCGGCCAATGAAATTCCCTTCTGACCCAATTGTAGTAAATTCTCGCACAGTGGTCCTTGCAAATTCCCCCCGGATCATACAAATTGAATTATTTTGTACTGAACTCAAACTTTACTATGGGTTTTTCTTTGGTATCTGCAAATTTGAGATTCTTAATATCATATAATACGATCTGCAAAGGAAGAGTGGGCCAAGGTGCTTTCTTATTACTGTGCAGTGATGCTGACAGCCCTGTAGCAAGATGATATGACACTTCTTGCATGACAAGCTTGTCGATGGAATACCTTGGAAAAATATGTGGCAGATTGTGTCCATTGAACACTCTAATAAGTGTGCCATCTAGTAAGGAAAACCAATCTACGATCTCTGATATTGCCTCCATTGCTCCTCATGACATGAAAGATGGGTCCTCCTCAAAGATAAGCTTGTATAGTGGAATGATGAAGTGATCAGTTAGTTGTTCCATAACTCCTCTATGGCTGCAATCTTACAATAGATCTACACATTAGTTTGACGTGGAGTCCATGCCCAATTAATGCCAAGAAACTGATTATATGCACATATTACATCCATTAAGTATGCAGACATATAAAACCTTTCTTGCTCGCCCTTGGGAGGATCCTGGGCTTTTGCTACATGGGCTCTCAACTGATGAGCCAACAAATCTGACAAGTTGAACGAATTCCCCTCATTCACCCCCTGGTTCAATTGGATTTACCACCCTTTAGGAAAGGTCTATGTTCTCTGCTAATCATATATTTTGCATGCTAAGATCACCAAGAGCTAGTAGGCCTTCCTAAGTGACTTTGTCTTGTATGAATGAGTGGGTGTCTATTTAAAATTCGATGGCTCCTTCACCCAACCTTTGACAATATATTTTGTGCTCACATAGTCGTGAGTGGCATAAATTATGAGTCCATGAGATTTACGGGATTTTTAGCTTTTTTTCCTTTTTTCTTTTCCGGAAAAACTTGCCATGCACACTACCGGAAAAGGTTGCGCAATTCTGGGGAACTAGGCAACTTTTTGACTCAGTGACCTGCGCAGTTTCTTAGCTCGGTGAAGGATTGTATAGTTTCTGGGCTCATTGTCGGGATGCCTTCCATGATTGTGCAATTTTTGAGCTCAAGGTTGACTTCCAGTATGAAATGCGCACTTCCAATCATCAAGGATGCTTTCCCTCAAGGATTGTGCAATTTCTGGAGGCAAGCCAAGAACTATTGTGCAACCAAGTCAGGAGGTTAGCTTTTGACTTAGAAAGATTGGCTAAGCATGAAAACAAGTGAACACAAGAACAAATGAAAAGGATAAGTCTCAATCATAGGATGAATACTTGATAACAGTGCAAGATAAGCTCCCGTGAGTAGAAGGTTAGGCTCCAAAATCTAAGCATAGGAAAAAATTTGGAGGGTGGTTGTAGCCGCTACAACAGATCCTCAAGGTAATCAGTTTCTTTTATCATGTAGATTTTATTTTCAATGTAGAAATAATGTAGTTGAGTACGAGGCTCTGTTACAAGGTCTTAGAAATCTATAAATTTGAAAGTTAATAATATGAAAGCAATTGATGATTCTAAAATAATTGTGAGATAAGTAGATAAAAAAATTCATTATATTTCAAATAACTTGAAAAATCACAAAAAAAGAGGTGTGGAATTTAATTAAAAACTTTGATAGTTTCAAATTAAACTCTAATCCTTGATCACAAAATATAAACATTGATTTATAAGCTAATGTAGCCTCAAGACTACTTCCTATGCAAATTTTCTCTAAAGATAAATTTTCTATGGAGATCCTTTTTTTTCCATCAGTCCTAGATAATATCTCCAACTAGAGATTTTTTTATGACGATGACCAAATTAAAATTATTACTTTGGAAGAAAATATTAAAGGATCAACATGATCAGAAAATAAATTGAATTCTCTAGAATTTGAAGTTAAACTAGAAAATCCAATGTTGAAGTCAATAGTTCATCTAAAGAATCTCTAGGATTTTCAACAAAATTTCAAAGGAAATACAAATTGTAAAACCAATAGTTCCTCTATTAAATATGAGGTAATCCATTTAGAAACTTATCAGAATCCCCAAAATATTAATTTAGTTTAGGAGTCAGTTGTACTTCCTTTGAATGTTCAATATTTATTAAAATTTTCAAAGAATACAAGGATATATTTGCTTGGACCTACGATGATTTGAAAGTTTATGACACAAAAATAATTTAGCACTTCATTCCAAATAAAATAAGATGTCGGACCTAGACAATAAAATTAAGGAAAATACAGCCAAAGCTTGAACTGCAAATAAAAGGACAATTAAATAAATTATTAAAAGCTAATATTATCTTTGCAATAAAACGCCCCCAATGGTTGGAAAAATTAGTTCCATTCAGGAAGGAGAACAATGATATCGTAATTTTTATATATTTTTGCAATCTTAACAAATATTTAGACAGATATAATAATTGTTTCCTCCTATGGAACAAATATTACAATTTGTTGTTGGTTCTGAAATGTTCTCTTTATTATATGGTTTTGTTGGTTATAATTATATCTTGTTCTCACCTGTAAATCAGATAAAATCACATTCAAAATAGTGTGGGGAACATTTACCTATCAAAAATTCCTTTTTGAATAAGAAGCATAGAGGTTACTTTTCAACGAGCAATGGACATTGCATTAAAGGTATGAATAATAATTTCACGGTTGTATATCTTGATGATATCGTGATGTAATCTAAAAAGAGAGAAGACAATGTTGAACACTTATGGAAAGTTTTTGATAGAAATATGGTATATCTTTAAATCCTAAAAAGATAATTTTTATTGCAATGGAAGGAAAACTTTTAGGATGTCTAGTATCAAAATCTATGATAGTAATTGATCTAGAAAGAGTTAAATCCATTTTACAATCACCCATCCTCATAACAATAAATCAATGCAATCATTCTTGTCTTTTGTAAGAAGATGCCTACTAGGTTTCGCTAAAATTGTGACACCAATGTAGGATATGGTTTAAAAATATCATGTATTTAAATCGAATAATGAGGAGAAAGAATATTTCGAAACTATAAAAGAAGAAATTGCGAATGCACCTGCTTTAATTAATCTAAATTTTGAAAATAAAATTATTTTGTATATTTTTGCCTCTAACTTGTCCTATGCAAATGTCATTACTCAAAAAAATTTAGAAGACATTGAAATACCAATACCTCTCATGAGTTCTGGCTTCTAGGGACCAAAATTGAACTATCATGTGTTAATTTTGGGAAACTAGGTCCAAACTCCATGTTGTGATGCTCAGATGATGATGCCAATATTTTTATTGGATTCCTCTTTCAGAGAGGTGCAAGATCGATCTAAAGATCATCTTGATCGGATGAGCAGAATATGTATTTTGAATTTATTCCACATGTTCAAGGTCGGCCTGATTTATCCTACATGCATAAGAGATGTATCACACACCCCCACATATTCCTATATATTGGAGAGACTTGGAGTTCATTTCACAGACACAATTTGTGAAGGCATTTTCTTCTCTCTTGGATGGTGATGGAGCAGCGTTCTTGGTTCTACTTTTAGGGCTTCTTGGTGCAGCATCTTGATGGAGTATTATTGGGGTTGTGTGACACATGTGGGTGGCTGACCTTATGAAGACTTTGTTGGTTGAAGCATCCTGCTGATCGCAGTAACGCCACCATTCTTTATCTATGTTTTTGGCTTGTCTTCCATCGATCTTTTGGTATGTTCTATCTGCATCTTAATTTCATTATGCCTATGCCCTAGAAGGTTAAAGTATATTTGCATCTAAGCATAGAAAATCTACATAAATTTACATGGTATCAGAGCTAGGAGAAGACAACGCCCAACTTATCTAGGGCAGCAAGATGCAGGTTATTCTAAGGGCGAATAAGGGTGTCGTTAGCCTCTTCAAACCTATCAAACATTTATTTCCTTTTCTTTTAAAATATTGTGCCAAAGTTATTGTTACTCATCCAACTATTCGTAATCTTCTCGTGCAAAAATATTTAGGAGAAAAATGAACCAATTGGATGACTAAACTCTATGAATATGATTTGGAAATCAAACCATCAAAAATAATAAGAGGACAAGGTCTACAAAAACTATCAATTTCTTTTTAAGGATCACTATATGATTATGAGGAAGTTTGGTATTTTAAGGTAAGTAAGGAAGAAATTCTTTATATTCCTAAATCAACTAACATATGATATTATGAAATCATTTTTTTTTACTAAATGGTATTGCTCCTGAATATTTAGCACCAAAACAAATAAAAACTCTTAGATTAAAATGTGTTAGATATCAATTAATTGATGGAGGTTTGTTTAAAAGAAATTCTAACAATTTTTTGCTTAGATGTCTTGAGAATTATGATGGAAAGAAGGTCCTAACTCAATTACACAATGGACCAGCTGGAGGACATTTTGGTAGTGAAACCATTGCACATGAAATACTTTGAGATGGGTTCTATTGGCCTACTTTTTTTAAGGATTCATATCCTTATGCAAGAAAATGCAAGCTTTTCCAAATAGCCTTAGGAAGAGATAAAAGACATGCTCTGCCTTTACAACCTGTAAAAGTAGAAGGCCCTTTTGAGTAGTGGGGTTTGGATGTAATTGGTGAAATAAATATTAATTCCTCACAACTTCACAATTATATTCTAACGAGCCCATGTGGTGTAGAACAGTCGGTGATGGGGTGCACTGTTAAGGCACTCCGTTCTGTAAGGTCACCGGTTCGAAACCCATGGGTGGAATGGAAGGAGAAAAAAATGGGAAGATTAGGATTAGTCTAAACGAGCAAAAAAAAAAAACAAATATATTCTAACTGCTAAATATTAGTTTTATAAGTGGTGAGAATCCATTCCATCGAAGGAAAGAAACGATGATAAGGTGATGCCTTTCCTTGAACAAAACATAATTTCTAGGTTGGACATTCCTTCATCTTTCGTTTTTTAAAATGCATCTTATTTTTCATCTTTGAAATTAAATGAATATTGTATCGATAAGGGTATCTTTATTAGATATTTTTCCAACTACTATCCCTATGGAAATGGTTCATTAATGATTGGTCCAAATAGTGTCTCCAATACAAAAATCGTTAATGAACCAAAGCATTTTCTCATTGAAGGAATGTCTAGTATTAAGAGAGATGAAGAAAACATGTATGCAAATTGATTTGGTAGTAAGGTGATCCCTTTAGGTGGATTCATTAAGCATTTTCTCATTGAAGGAATGTCTAGTATTAAGAGAGATGAAGTAAATATGTATGCAAATTGATTTGGTAGTATTAAGATTTAGACATAATGGTAAAAAATTCAGAAATAATATAACCCATTGTCTTGAATTTCATCATTTTTTCTAAATAAAAAATATCAAATAAGGTTATTAGTACCAATAGTTACTTATCTTTATTTTACAAATATCAAATATTCTATAAAAATTATTTATGAAATTTTAACATTAAATTTACATGAATTTCAAAATTTTATTGGTAAATATAATTATTTCTGTGTTACCCTTTGTTATGAACTTAACAAAACAAACCTTTTTACATTTTTTATTTTAATGAAATATTTATTTTATTCCTTGTAAATAACCCTTAGTCACATTTCTCCGGATGCGGATGATTCAATGGCATGATGGGACATCCGTCCCGGATCAGCTCCCAAGGAAGCTCGCATGGGGTGGCCATATGGCCCCCTGTGGCTCCATTAATTTGGAAATTAATACGCCAGCTCTCAGAGCTTTAACTCTCCGTCGCCGGCATTCTCTCCTCCTCGACCTGCACAGTCGGTTCCTTATGGCATACGACTCGCGCTATCCTGAACATTCCTGCTCTGCCTGCCGCTCTTCGCAATTCCTCTGCAGCGTTTGCCCTGAAGCTTGTGCTGAGCCCAGCGCCCGCACACAAACAGGGCGGCGCTGCTCCTTGTTTAGCTGTATTGAAATCACACCCAGTTCTCATTTTTCTCACAGTGCTCTCTGTTACTCCAACTACAGTCTGCAGGCTCCTCTCGGCTCTCACTGTGGGTTCAATCCTGTCCCGCCTTGTTCTATTTGTCTCAGGCCTCTTCAAGTTGCAGCGTCCACCATGCCCAGGCTCCGACACCGGATGAGATGCCGCCGTGGGGCAACCCGTGGCCGACCTGAGAGCTCGCGTCCCTCTTCTGGACTGGGCGAAGCGATTTCCTCTGAAGATGTTGAGGGGAGCCAAAGTCAGGCCACCCGCAGTCAATGGGGGAGTGACAACTCTCCTGGCGATTATCATCCCTCTCTGCATCCTTCCGTTTCCCCTTCGAGACCCGTCTCCCCTGCACCCTGTCCTTCTGGCAGTCATATCTTAAGGCAAACTTCGCAGAGAGTGGAGCTCCACTTTAACTGTTCTTTCAATCGCCCCACTGTCACCGCTTATATCACAGTCACCCTGCGGGAAGAGTCAACTCTCTACCCTCCTCCCCTGCCTGGTCCTCCGCCCTCCCCTCTTGGTCTTCGCCCTATCCCTTCTGTGTTCTCCACCGAACATCCGATTGCTCCTCCTGCCTCCGTTTCTCCCGCTTTGGATCAACATACAATGCAGGTGGACGCAAAGTCTACAGTTAAGGATGGTGATCAGAATGATGTTGTTGAAGATTCGCAGGAAACATACGGATGTCGCATTGTGGAGGAGCCGCCTTCACCAGCCTAGGCGCAGCAACTTCGGACAGCCTCGGTTCAACAGGGTACTTACGTTCAACTATTTTGAAAGATGCACTGTTTTTTTTAGTTGTCTACAGCAGCAGAAGCTGCTTGCTATTGAAGTCTTTTTGTTTTTTTATGTTATATGTAATGAACTAGACACCGGTTTCCCTTTTAAGGGCGGTGAAACCTCGCTTAAAAGAACTAGTTTCCCATTCAGGGCAGTTCAAAGTTCTGTTAAAGCATGGACATCAAGCCCAGTTTCAGGCTCCCACAGCTGAACTGGGGCAGTTTTGTAACAATATGTTTCCATAATAGAATTAGCATAATTTAGAAAAAAAAAAACCCTTAGTCACATTTAAATTGTTTTTATAACATCGACATGATTTGAATTTTTTGCTTTTTGTGAGTTTTATAAACAGAAATCCAAATCGAGAATTAGTTTGAATTACTTTGTTATAATTAGCGTTGCATTTCAGAATCCTAGGTTATATTTTTACCGTAGTCTAAAGAGCCCGCGTTTTGACCCAAAATCCGGGAACGATTTTCAGAAAATCCGGCAAAGATTTGCCCAGAAACTTGTTTATAGTTGTTAAACATTAGTATTTTGAGTGCCGCAGGGGTTTTTGATAGTGATGAATCCATTTCCACTGTCAAAAATGAATTCCAAGCACTGCAACTACCTGATTTTTGCAAATTTAGTTGACCGGATTCCGGCGGATTTCTGCCGTCCGGGCCAAAACGCGGGCTCGGTAGACACGTACTATATTTTTATTTCTCATCTCCAGTACTCGGGAATCCAACTTTATCAAATGAACTTTTTAAAAAACCCAAATATCAAGACATCTCTTTTCAAATTTTATTTCTTTCGAAGTTTTATTATTTCATTGGTTTTTAATTATTTTAAAGATTATAACTATACATATCTAAATCACTTGATCGAATAATATATATATATATATTTTATTATTTTTTTTCCACAAATTATTCTTATTATTATTTTCATTTTCAATAAAAATCATCTTGTATCTAGAACACGCAGAGTGTATCCATTTTTACAAACACCCAGATGTCCAAGTGACCAGAGGGAATAATAAAATTTCGTGAATTATTGCTTTTAATTTGTTTTTATTCAATTTTATTCGGTATCCCAGACACGAAGAGTGCTTGCACTATTCTACAACCATATACTCAATAATCAGATGGCATATTTAGTTCAGTTTAAACTTATTTTTTTCCTTGTTAAAAAGAAAAAAGATTGTCCAATATACAACCTAATTTTAATGAATGACAAATCGTAAACTTATTACGAGCATGGATGACCCTATTTCTGGATAGACATTCTGAAAAGATAGTTGGGAAGGTAATAAATCCATATGTGATGGGCATTAATGATAACTTAAGCACTAAGAATCTTAGAAACTTTTGTGGGAATAGCTGCATATTATTGAAGAGAACTATTGAAGAGAACTTAAGGGAAATTTTCCTAGGCAAAGAAAGCTTTGCTGTCTTAGAATTTGTTGAGAAATATTAGAATTTACAAAGGAAAATGTGTTGTTGAAGTGCATGCTCTGCTTAGTAGTAGTTTTTTGAGCAAAAATATATTTTTACTTTGAAATTTGTGAATGCGTCATCTCAATATCTTTGTTTTCATTTGCCCAAGTGCAATGGGTCAAAAAGGAAAGTATAAAGCAACTAAAATTATTGTTCAAAATGTCAAGGCTAAGTTAAAAATAGTAGAATCAGAAGATGAGTTTTCGGGAAAAAGGAATCCTAATTATTCTTTCCTTTCAATACTACATACAAAACTGATGGCAAGTAGGGTGCAGGCGCTAAGGAGAGCTAGTTACATTGTTTTCAATATCTTCTTTCACCGAGAGAATCTAATTTAAAGTCTTGTTTCAATTTTATTTATCAAATTCATGAAATTTAATTAATGAAATATATGATAGATTAAAATTTCTTCAATAAAATATTAATCCTTTTTTTTTTTTGTAAATTCAGTGGGTCCAGTCTATTTTCTATTTATATCTGTAAAGGCAGGCTACATAATATAAATAAGATCTGTTAAGCTTGGCCTCAACCTGCCCGCAGGAAACCAGGTCTGTTGGCCATCTATAAGCATAATAAGCTGTCCAAAACTGAAATTGTTTCATCCTCCTATACTTTTCCTCAGCTGTCTTTTCTATGATTCCTATACTTGCTTTCCTAAAGCATTTAATACTTCTGTTTTTAAACAAAATTATCATCAAAAATTAAAGCATCTGTGTGTTCATTCTGTCTAAAAAAAACATACTGCTATATTTCTGACGAAGACACTGGGGCAGGGTCTTTTGCACTGGTACCCGGCATATCAGTTTGCTGTAGCTGCTGTAAAATCTGTTGAAGGATTTTTTCTATCCTTCCCACCTTATCATCCAGCCTACTAACTCTATCCACCGTCTGGTATTGAGTTATCTTTATGTGCTGTAGTTGGTCTTGAATTTCTAGAATCTGGGCCTGCATGCTTGTCCCCTTCTTGGCAGCTTCTACTTGAGTATACTGAGGATGGAAGCTTTGCATGGCTTTCGCTATTAAGCATTTGACTATCCAATATGTATGGACAGTCTGATTGAAAAGGGTGAGGCGCCCCCGCGTGTTTCCTGGGTCTTGTATGAAGTCCAGAATATCTGCTTCTGACTCATTATCTTCAGGTTCTGTTTGTATATCCCTCTCCCATCCTCGAATGACCTGCCTTGTGTTAGAGGAATTACCAATGACATAGGTAGCAGCTAAAGTTTCCAGGTGTTCCTGGTTTGTCTTCCGTCCCCTTTTCTTCTGGACTGGTTCAGCTTGCTCTGGCTGCTTTCCTTTGGCAGCCTCTGTTTTCACTCTTCGTTTTCCCATTAGCCCTGAAACCCTATGGACATGCACCAGTGCATCAACAGGAACAGTAACAATATAAAACGTTAGATTATCATGAACAGTACGCCACCTTTGGATGTCCATCTCCTGGCTGTCATGCAATCTAAGAGACTTAACATTGGTGCTTAAACTCTGAGAATTGTTAGACAAAACGACAGTATTAACCTTGGGACTTTGGGTCAGGAAATAAAGGTTAAAGCGCGGATTAATAAACCAGAACAGAGTCTCGCTCTGGGCTCTAGGGTTCGGGGCTTGACAACAGTTAGCGCCATTGAAGCCGAGTTGGGTATCCTGTCCTGCACTATGGGAATTGCTTGTGTTACGACCCCCATTAAGCTGGAACCAGAAAACCCAAACCCAAAACCGCTGAGAATGTGATGTGAAACCACCAGCGAAGATGATATTGCTGAGACTCCAGCTTACACCCTTATGAAAAGGGCTCATGCACCTAACATTCCTAGACTTCAGATTCTCACCGACACCGACAAAATCAAACACTATGAGGAGCATAGAGCCATTCTGGCTTGGTAATGAACCAGGGTCTGGCAACAGAGGCTCACGCAGTCTTCCCCTTTCATACATTTCCAGATGAGAGATACTTTTTACTGAATCATACTCAATTATCCCTAAAGTACTAGCAATGGCATACAGTAACAGAACCCAATAAGCATGATAAGCTAGACTACCACTGGGGTCTCTGAAACAAGGCCGGATTGGTTTCTTAAGGGGTGTTATGGGATACAGAATTCTACAAAAACTCTTCTGGTAATCTTCTGTAAAGCGTCTACGACAGGTAACAGTATCAGGCTTCATAAGAATGGTTAGGATGTTTCTTACATACCGTAACAAGAACAATTGAAGCACCGACTGAGTACTGGAGCTTCTCCTTCGCCTTCGTTTTCCCACAGGAGCCCGCACAAGTTTTTGCATGCCAGAATGAGAAGGTGGAGGACCGCCTTTTACTTGGGCGGTAGATTGCCTTTCGTGAGCTGGCCACACAGCCTGGCCATATTCCCTCATAATACTTTGCATTGATGTTTCCTGTCCTGACATCATAATTATCCTGAATGCGGTGGAGTTGATCCGTGTGCCCTGTTGCCACGACTCTCGTTTCCAATTGACGGTGGATCACCCCGATCGGGGGAATAAAATATTAATCCTTGCAACAATATTACAAAGCCTTTTAATAGTTCAAAGCTCGTGGGGTTTATGTCCCACCTTCAGAACTTTACACAATGTTTAAAAATGTAATGTTTGCAAATGTGTTCAAATGACATTTAAAACCCCGCCAGTCCCACCTACGTTAGACGTTAAGAGGAATACCATTGCACAAACTTGACCCATACCTTGATTTAACTTCCGTGCAACTTCAAAGGCGAAAACTGTTCGAATTCCACACAATTTAGATCAGATGGGTATCGCATAACTTTACTCACATAACCTTAACACATAAAAGTTTCGCGAAATAGGTAGTATCGGGTTGGTGATGTGGCAATTTGTAACTGGATCGCGTTCATGCAAGACAAAACCGCCTTCAGGCCAAACACCGCGCGATACTGGTGGTATTCTCCTCCAAAACCGCTCAACTTCCAACGTGATTTTAACTGCATTCAACACAGGCTTTTCTTACAGTGGTTCACGTCCCATTTACCTCAGAATCGTTCTCCTCACGGTGTAACTGAACCAGTGTGAATCGATTCGGATAGCGGACTCGGACTGCGCGAATTCCTTGGGAAAATTTTATAGAAATCTGTATAATTTTGGGGTCGATTTCATAAAAGAGCCAACGTTCGGCGAACTCCTCCAACCTTTTTCACGGAGTCAATTTCTCCACAGCATACACAAACTTAAATAGAATTTCGAAGGCAAGAATACCTTCCCCTTCTCCACGACTATTAAGGGCCAATTTCTGTCAATCTCAACCAGGGAATTGGATTCAACCCTTCCAGACTTGTACGCAAGATTAAATATGTTTAGATAATCAGAGAATTACTATGGTTACGCTTCAATCAACAAGACCAAATTCTTCGACTTCCTGAACCCTTCTACATAGGACCAATTACACATTCAACTTCTATACAGCGAACATGGATTCAAATGCATTCGGAGAACAATAGAAAACCCTTTTCTTGTAGAGAATGATACTCTCAATTGCAATCAAATTAACACACAGAATTCATAAGCTCGAAGGAATGAATCATTCGGGAATTTTGCCAATAACCTATGAATGAAATAGCTCTACAATTTTATTAAACAGAGATCAAACTCTCATAGCCCAGTCTTCTACTACAAAATCCCCCTTTACTCTGTATCAGGGGTTACATTTATAAATCTTTACATGACTGTTCGGTTCCTTCTTGAGGACCGGTTTCTTCTTATTTAAATAAAATCCTAATTACGTAATATTGCTCTAATTCTATCAATAGAAACTAAATAGACTAACACGAATCAACCATCTAACTTCCTCAATTATTAGACTAATCCTATCTATTCTAAGTGTAACTGACAGCTAAAGGTATTGACACCTTTGCTAGTAACATTTTTTTTTTTTTAAAACTTCTCGAGCCCTTCTAGTCACAACATGTGAACAACTCTTCATATTGCTGACTAGACCCTAATGCCTCTGCATCAAAAACCCAATCCATAGGAACTATTTCTTCAGAGGAAATGCATGAATTTTCTAAAAATGAAGCTCAGAGATATCCCAAAGAAAGTGGCTCAAAATACGATTCTAGCTCTGACTCAGATAAGTTCGGAAACATCAAGAGAACATAGGTGCATAAGGTTGCAACTAGACCTGGTATGTTTCCTTCTTGTGATATGGTAAGCTAGATTACCTCCCATGCTCATGTTAAAAAAATTTCAATTGTAAGTAACTCCAATAAATTTATAGCTTCAGGCTTGAGGTTTTTCAAAAATGTATAGGTTGAGCCCTCCCGAGATTTGCCTTTATATATAGTACATGATTCAATTTAAGCAAAAAGTGTTAAAAGAACATAAAATTGTTTTAGCTAGATACATAAGGGATTGGGTAGATGATTTGCATCAAACAATTTTACAATTCAATGATTCTCATAGACATGTGGTTAAATTGTTGGCTAGACTTTAAGAGTCTAACCCTGAAAATTTCAACTTAGAATGGGTTCCCTTGTTCCATGTAATCATAAATGAATCTAAGATTTATTTGGACAAATATTGTGTCTCAAAATATATCAAATGTTATTAATCTATCTGATCCAGGTGGATAATGGTGGCCACCCACCTATTCCATTTGGACCCCCACCATCGATTTTTTCATTTTTTCAGTTTCAGCGCAACTTACTATTTTTAACATCTTTTTCGGGTTCTGAACTTTTGGAGCCGTTTTGAGGCCTTAAACGAAGTTTTTTGGGAAAATCGAGAGAAACATGGAAGTTCCTTCGATGTTACTCACATCAAAAGTTGTAGTCCTTGGATAGATTTTTTTAACGAGGTATTGAGCGCGTCAAACGAAGATCATATGCCAAAGTTACGTCCCCGGGAAGTTGATGTACCAGTTTACCCAAACAGGGCCAATAGTTTTGGCGCTTCATCTCCTAGGGTTAGGTTTTTGGTTGTTTATAGTTTTCCATTGTTTCTCAACAATAAATAGGCCTTCGAGCCTCATTGTAAAACAGTTCAGAGGCCTGTAGTCGCCACATCTCTTCTCAGAGATAATCTACCAACGCCCTAGCTAGTTTATTTTCATTATGTCTATAAGCATATTTCTGTTATTTGATATGAATTGAATGAAATATTATTTCCGCTACATCTTTGTGTTTATGTCTATTTCTGTATTTTATTGCATTCCTCCATAAATCTGGATCACTATCACAATCATCTCCACCAAGGATTGGCCTAGGCTTTTATCCTGTGATAGCTATCATAGGATAAAAACCATTTTTATGATATGTGTGACAATATAATGTTGTATTTCCATCAAATCATTTTTGGAAAGTCTGCTCCTAGAATAATTAAAGAAATCCAATCAACATTACAGGGACTTGAATATTGGTTTGTTGAAGAGAGCTTTTTCTTATTTTAGGATTTATCATTATGAGGTTGGTCCTCATGTGTTACCCAAATTCATTCCCAATACGCTTTTTGTGAGGGAAATAGCCTACTAGGAAACTCTTTATGGTATCACAAAATTACTTCAAACAAATTCTAAGAATCTATGACCAAATTTTCTTATCAAGATTGGTCACTAGACTCTTAAAGACAAAGGTCATGTAGTCATTGAGGAAAATGGACTTCAAGAGGTTTGGTTGCATTCACTTCCTTTCTATAGGTATGATCCACATGACACTTCATTTCTATTGGTATGATCCACATGGTATCATTAATGTACATCTCAAGTTGGTGATGTACCGAAAAAATTATGTGCATTAAGAACCACTATTTGATTACTTTTTCAAAAGTGTCAATTCTTTTGGTCAACTTGTATTCAAAGTCTTTTTCCATACAATGCGGGAGAAAATTGAAAGTACTTATACTTTTAGGAAAAACAAACACTTTTTTTTCCTTGACCAAAGAAGTAAGGCCTCTAGTGTTCATATTGTTGAGTTTCATATGAGAGAATGTATCTATTTATCCTTCACTGATAACAGTAATGAGGATAAAGGAATTCAAAGTTCACAAGCTCTAGAATTTATTCAAAGAACAACATCTCAATAGAATGATCAAACAAGATCCATTAAAAATGAAATTCTTTCATTTTAGAAGTAGCAAAAAGGAAAAAGAAAAACAATAACAAGAGTAGAAAGGAAAGGAACAATAACAACAACAAGAGCAAAAAAATAAAAGTCAAAAAAATTAGGTCACTAATCAAAAGGAGAAAACAATTGACGAAAAAGAGCAATCAATGAAGCAAACACAAAAGGCCACTGATCAAGTGCAAAAGGCTATTGAAAAAACATAGAAGATACCATAATATGAATTGGTTAGTAAAACATTCAGTAGATGGGATAAGCACATGATGTATCTCAAATCCCAATTTCCTTTGTCCAAATCATTGAGGTGATTTCTCTAAGAGTAACGATGACTCCTTTGGCAACCAGTACTCCAACTTTTTCTTCACTATTCATGAGTATTGATGAAGTATAGCTTGTTAAAGAGATAACAATTTATGTAAGAGATTATTATTTCAGTACCAAGGTAAAGGAAATTCTAAAGAAATCAAGGAAGATAAAACTCTACCCTTCCTCCCCAGAAATATCATTAGTAATGGCATTGGTACCTATGTGTGATACCTAAGGCAGGGCTATGGAAATGGCTTCATCCCTTGGGGTTTTTACTTCAGCAAATCAATAGTTCATGAAATATCTGAAGAATTAGATAACCACCAATTAAAATCAATGAATTGAAGGATGATTTAAAAAAATAATAGGATTGTGCAAGATAAAGAATGACAATCCCATCCCATGAAGTTAAGAGAAGATTTTTTCATATATGCGGTAGAGATTGGGGAAAATAATCAAAATGAAAATATTCAAAAACAGGAGAAATTTATGAAGCATTTAGACTCATGTTGGGTCAAAACATGCTATACAATTTCTACAAAAAATTTAAGATTAATTCCCGAAAAATTTCTACAAAAATTCAAGCTCTTATCAATTCTTTGGAAGAACAAATAGAGAAACTCAATAAATAAACTGTGGAGGGGAAGGTGTTTAAGGATCGAGATATTGTTGTTAATGATCAACTTAAACAAATTGAATTCAAATTCTTTAGTCAAATTAACAAAATATATAATTTGTATCACAACTTACTTACCTTTACAATTCAAGTTAATGTCTATATGCAGGACAATGACATAATACTAGATCAATTTGATAAAGTAGTCATGTGATAAAATAAAGAAAAATCTAAAGCTCTTAAAAAACTTTCCAAGGAAGAAAAAAGAATGATGCAAATTACCATAGATCAAAGAAAATCTACTCTCTACATCATTAAAAAATGGATCAAAAAGTCACATGATTGACGTGACTTGATCTAGATAGTGCACTAAATGTAATTGAGGAATTTCATATGCCTCATCTTGGAGGAATCAAAGAGGTTTTACCTCTAACTATGTGCACTTGGGTAATTAATGATAATAGAGAGGTTAGTGACAATGAAATTCATCAAAGCATTGAACGGAGTAGCAAAGAGATCTAAAAATTCTTCCCATTGTCATGTGAATGTATGAAGTTAATTGCAAGGTTTTCTTCTAAATATAGAAGTATAAAGAAGAGATACATTAGCTAATGGAGAAACATTAGCAATAGATGAAGCTAAAATCATCCATGTTTGAAGGCACTGAGACAACTAGTTGTTATGTGTAAGAACATCCTCTTGAAAAAGTTAAAGGATTTTAAGCTTTTAAAAAACAAATGGGTATCTTTTATTTTATTTTTAGTTATTTCTACAACCCTCTTCATTGGAGACGGGGTTGGAAATCATTGCACTACAATTGAGGCTGATTTTTTTTATCAAACGTTGTAGTTAAAATTTTGAAGACTTGGGAGTCATTTTGGCTAATCTCACTCTACATAGAGTATTGTATGAGTTATAATTCTTTTATATGCATATATATTTTTCATTTCTACGCATTTTCAGTCATTGAATTACTTCTTGAAACCAAGTATTAGAATGTGTCTTTCTTTTATTTCGAAACACAATATGCAAATGTTTTATTGAATTGTTTAAAGTATTTTGGATTAATTCTAAGTATTTGGATATATCAATTTTTTTTAATCTGATATACACCTATTAGTACTAAAACTTGCTCTTATTTTTTAGATGCTTTATTGCCTATAAATAAACCCTTAAAAGCACAAAAAGTGTAGTTTTTTTTAATCTCTCTTACCAAAGCACACACTTCTCACGTGGTTGATTGTTCCCACATATCAATTAAAAGCATTACTACCTCAAGCAACTACAATTTTTTACACGTCTACATTTGGGTAATATTTCTCTTACCCTTACTATTCGATAAAGCAAGCCCACTAAACACCAACAATTTGTATAGATTAGGTAATATCTACTTATAAATACCTTTAGGTCATATATTTTCTCTGGTTTAGATTATTTTTTATTATTTTTTAAGTTAGATTAGTATAAAAAAATAGACTTATTAGGTGAATATCACCCTACCAAAAAAACAAATAAGACCAATTGGGACCATGATTTAGTGATATCTCTCAAATTGCTATTCATGGAATATTTTTTTGCTTATCAACACTATGAAAAAAACATCCCAAAAAAGATAATATCATTATCTACTTGTCACTTTTTAAACCTTTTCTTATAACCTTGATACTAGCCACATTTCCATTATTGCACTCAAATTCCAATTTCATGCTTAAAGATTTGGCCATGAGGATGTATAAGAAGGAAAGAGAAGGGAGCTTCACTTGAGCCGTCGACTTGCCACAAAAAAGTAGAGAGATCCTTACTAACCATAAGGCAAACGCAAAATTACTAATCAATATTTATATTTTTCATTAAATAATGAAAAATATAAATAAATATATAATTGTAAAATACAAAACTTCTTATCTTTCCTAATTTTATATTCCAATATTTATAATTACTAAAAGTAGAGAACCTCCACTTGTGAAAAAAAAGGTAGAGAGATCCTTATTGACCGTAAGGCAAATGCAAAATTACTCATCAATATTTATATTTTTCATTAAAAGTATAAATAAATATATAATTGTAAAATACAAAACTTCTCGTCCTTCCTAATTTAATATTCCAATATTTATAATTACTAATCTACATATAAATATAAATTATATATGTTCTTTTAAATTAAAATTATTTTATGATAAAAAAATTGGTTGTCCTTAACATTTTGGAAAATTAAATTTTGCAAATTAAAAATATACAAACCAAAATTTTATAATTTTTTTTAATTATATTATCTATTTTGTATTTATATTTATATTTTTATTTAACTAATTTTAAGTTGAAAAGATTTTTATCTTTAATATTTATTCATTTTTAAACTAAAACTAGTGCAATTATATAAATTAAATGGTTGGTAAATGCGACATTAATCTATATAAGCATAAAAACACATATTCTAAGATACATCTCAAATTCCCTAAATTAATTTATTATTATTATTAATTATAAAAAATTAATATAAGTTAAACAATATTCTTAATCATGAAAATTCACCCCCACTTTACTATGAAAATTATTCCCTAGCAAATAGGTTTCATTACAATACCATGGGCCAATATCATGGATTATCAATTCCACATACTTAATATGACATTTTTTTTAATTAATTAATTTGAGATAAACTAATTAAAAATGTATAAATAACTTAAAAATAAATCATAACTATTAATCCCTATAAACAATTATGAATATTCTAACATATTTGATATAGTATATTTTTGTTTGGGAAAAGCATCCTGCCCCACTGCCCCTGGAAAAAGTAAGTAAAAACAAAAAAAAATTGACTCATTCAGTCTCCTATAGAAAGCTTGTTTAAAAAATCCTAACCCAATTCAGAGTTAAATGTGCATCGTTTTTTCACTGAGGCACAATTAGACCTTGAAGGCTTTCTTTTAGCCTTCAAGTGATTGTACCTTTCAAATCCCAGCAACAGTAATGACAAGGCATCCTTACTATCTTATTTGAGGCGAATGAATCACACACTGAATATAAAGAGAATGCAGTAATAAAAGTTATTTGCTTGGTTTGACATGGTTATGTTCTTATGACACACGACCATTCCATCGCTAAGAAAATGCCAATTAGGCAAATAAGTTGAATCTAACCTCTGTTTTATATTAGCCGATTATGTTTAGGACCTAGGTTAAGATGCATTCGATAAATGATTGCCATTAAATAAGATAAAATTTAAAATTATCAAACTCGGGTTTGAATAAAATGATTTGAACTCATGCCATCTAAAAGCATCACAGAGACAAAGAAACTATTCAAACACTTGGTTTTTATTATCCAAAACACACATCCAGAATAACATCACAGAATATATATCCAGAAGAAGAATATGAGAACTAAAAATACATGGAGAAGAGCAGTGTGAAAACATAATAATATTAACCACCTTTAACCTGACAATCAGAAGTAATCAGAAGTAACTGATCATTTCCAATCCTGATTACAATATATAAAATTAACCCAAGATTGAGCTCCCTAAGCCATAGCTGAATTCATTTTTAACCACTTCCTTGGTACTCACTGAAATCACAGTAACATAGAGCATGCCTTCTCCCCATAATTCGCTCCCAAGTAGTTTAAACATTGATCCTAAACTTACAGGGGCCTAAAAGCCATGTCAACCCTCTGGTTATGTATCCTCGCAGAATACAAAGGCTTAAGGAAATTCTGCATTGAAACCATACTTCTCTGTATTACTCGATAGACCCTGCATTCTAGAAGATACTAATCAACTCATTACATTTTTAATGCCATTTATTTAATTAAAACATATATTCCTTTGCATGCTTATTTCCTACCTGATCATTCAATTTCCCTTACAACACAAGTCTGCAATGATAAAATGTAGGGTTAAAGTTTTACGCATTTAATCGTCCAAGGAATTTCACTATATATGATTTTTGTGTTTTAGCTTAAATATCTTTAATGTGGGTTTCAAGTGTATATGAATAAACTGAATTGCTCCAAAAAAAAAATCTGCTCTGCAATGGAAAGGGTGCCAGTCCAAATGAACAGGACATGTCTTATCCACTGAACTGGTAATGTGATCAAGTTGAGAGGATCAGGACAATGTTAGACAATTAATATTTGGGTTGGTTTGTGTTAGGTAATTGGTTATTAAAGTTCAAGAAAAGTGGAGAACTGATTCAACAGTTTCTTGATGTATTTATATGTGTACACATTGTACATTATTCATTGAGACATTCATTAATATATTGTTGAGTTTGTTTTCAGTTTATTGTCTTACAGTGGCATCAAAGCGAGTGAGATGCTCTGTTGATTGAAAGTTGAGCCACAAGTTTTGTGGTCTCTCAGCGTTGAGCCATGACCTTGGCCTTCCAGAGCATAATTTTCACGCTGAGCATAATTTTCTGAGCATGAAAGAATGTGGACTCCGAGGCAACATGGTTGGATTGGGTCGATGAATGAATCCAAAATCAATGAAGGTCGACTATGAATTTTGGTGAAATAACCACTTTGTTGACGCCGCTGCCCCTAGAGAAAACAAAGCCAAACAACTCTGAAATTGAGTTTTTGAGTTTAACTGTATTGTGGTTGAATCTGTATGAGGGAAGAAGCACTGTTCGAAAAAGAAAAAATAGACTTTGTCAGATAGCACCGAAACAGTGGAGAGGTAGGTAACCTATGGGCCGTTTTACTGTATTTCTCTATAACTGCATAACAATGAAATATTGGAAATTAGAGGTAAGAGGCTCTGTATAAACGGCCCAGTGGAGAAAACTGAGGCTTTTGATAACGTTCTTCAAAGCCTTGAAGAAATTTATCTAAGACCAGAAGCATCGATTTGAGTCAAATAGTATTTCGGTAATTTTAATTCAGAATATTGTTATCTCATTGTAGTGGGGCGGCTTTGCGGCTTTGTTTTTTGGTCATAAACCAACCAATAACGATTGTTCTGTTGGACCAGGGGCTTTTAAAGATGTTGATTTAAAAAAAAAAACAGAGCTGATTTGGAAGAAATGCCATTTCTTGTTTTCTATTGAATTTTTTATAAATGCTTGTGTTGCTCTGCAATTAAATTTATCAAACAGGAAGCGTGCTCCATTTGAGCCATTTGTTTTGTGTGGCCTTTTTGGGCGTATATGTTTTGGTTTGCATTTACCAAAGATATTGTAAGGAAAGCAACGGCACAACTAGATTGGAAGGGGTTCGGAGTCGTCCTATGGTAAAGACCAGTTCTGCCTCCATCGGTTCTGCATCTGTCAGTTTTTTAGGGTTGTTCGTTTCGAAGTCGGTCTCGAATTCATTTTTCAAACTCATTTTCAAACACTGGTTGAGTTTAACCAGTGAAACAAAGTATGCAGAGGGTTGTTTAAAGTCTGAATGAAGTTAGTTGACTCACAATCAATCATCTCAGAGTTCGGGCGGTCGATGCTGGAGTCAAATTCTGCCAAAAGTTACTCACAGTCACAGTTTTACATTCATGAATGAGAAGAATTTGAATTTTTTTTGGAACAAATTTCCGGAACAAAATTTTTAAAATGCTGTCATTCAGTTTCAAATTTTAAAAAGGTTGTCGTTCAGTTTCAAATTTTTTTGAAGCTGAAGATTAACCAATTTTGATTTTATCTTAACATTAACGGAGAGATAAGTTTAGGTTTATTTATTTGAGAGATAAATTTAGAAGCATGAATATTGTAGTAAAAAAAAATGATGTTTCTCAGATTTAATTGGATGTTGAGGTTGGAGAGTTTTGGTGGGATTGAAAACAGAGTTTTGGCAGGATTGAAATGTGGGTAGTACAATGATTTTTAACTTGCATCAAGATTTAATGAAGTTTTATTTAAAAATAAAACTTAATAAAACTCTGGAGCATGATCAGTGGACCCTGACACTCTCTTTTAATTCATTGAAAAGTTTGTATTGGGTGCATTTTCGGTGGTAGCCGACACCCCTTTTTCTGAATTGATTGCAAGTTTACTTTGATACTGCACTGGAGACACCCCTTTTTCTGAATTGATTGCAAGTTTACTTTGATACTGCACTGGAGAAAATGGCCAAACTAAATGATTTAGTACAATTATTAAGCAATTTAATGCTATCTACTGTCCATAACAATGTCCAAGTCAGCAAAGACATGCTCTCTGACATCCAATCATGTTTGCAAAATGCTAAAAGAAAAATCGAACTCATGGAGTTAGAATCGTAGTTACAACAAGACGAACTTCAAAAGAAAATCAATCAAAGAATGATCATAGAAATGAAGTGCTTTTAGGTGAAAATTTGGATGCAATTAGAAGTTCTGATGTGAAACCTGTTATAAGGTCATGGAAAGAGATTACACACAAAAAACACAGAACTCGTCTACGTTATAACAATGATGTATCTTTTCACATTCCAGATTTCGCTAAACCTATATAATTTCGAAGTGCGGGATTTTGTAATATTCCGAATAGGAAATAAACAACATATACACATAACTACAACAAATAAGGAGACATCATAAAAACACTACAAATATAGAGAAATGTTGAGCCATTTTATTATAATATGAAAGATAACAATGGGTGCAAAGGTGATCAAAATGATGGCACCTTGGCTTGTTCTAGGCAAGCTGGAAATACTCTCAGAATCCCTCAAGGAATGGATGCTCTCTCTATGACTGCTTAACCCATGATGCTATTGTTGCTGCTACTACCGGAATTGTTGCTGCTTCTGGAATGGAGCTGTTGTTTGGGGTTGTTCCCCCTCTCAGAAAAATATGATACTCGGTATATAAGCTCTCCTACAATAACCCGGAAAAACCCAAGAAAGAATCTCAGAATGGCTAACCCTGGAATTTGTCCTCCCAAGGAAAATCACACACTCTACGTTGGCCCTGAACTGATAGACTGCAAATGGTGGCCTCCTCCTACTGTAAAATATGATTTGTGAAGGGTCGATCCTTTCACAACACTCCCGAGCTGAAACCCCTGATCTTCTCTCTCTCCCAGTGTTGCCTCCTCCCAAGACTTCGTAATCCCTGAAGGTGACTGTGTTGCCTTAGTGACTACGTGCTCCTGGTTGAAGGATGTTGTGAGCTCTACTCTAGAAAACAATGGTGGATCCCCTCACCTGAGCGGGCACTCGAAGTCCCCCGAGGCTGAAGTTGGGATCTCCGCTCGGAGACACTCGCATGTTGAACAACACTTGTAGACTTCACTATACAGTGTAAGTGTGGTCAATGTCAGAAGACACAAATCAGAATATGCATAGTAGAGTCCCATAATGAGGAGCCTCTTTTTCTTTTTATGCTTTGAGAGCCTTGCTCTCATCCGGACCCCACCAAACTGCGCTGCCCCTCTTGGCCCACGTTGTCCCTCTCTCACTGCATTGTCATGGGCCCACACTGCCCACGCTGCCTCTTCCTTCATGCTTCCACTTCACCCTCCTGGGCCCCACGCTATCAAGTAAATATGTGCTCAAGTGACTTTAGAAAAGTGCTTCTAATCTAATGTTTTATTCATGGGTCCCCTCATGCCCTGTATTTCTTGTCAAACTTAGGAAAAAAAAAAATTATCGAAATTAATATCCCAATTAGCTGACTGCTAATTTGGGGATATTACAGTCCTCCCCTCCAAAATGTTACTTGTCCTCAAGCAACTGCAAGGATACTGCAAAATCTCCAATGGATATGTCTCCTCCCAAGTATACCGTTAGCCTTTGGTAGATAAACCAAATAGCTCTCATCATGTATAAAGGGGGAATATATGGAAAATTTTATATGTTGTCCATTGGTCTTCTCAAGGCATGAGAGATGGTAAATGTTGGGTGCCTCAATCTCAATGAGAAACTCCAATCTACAAACAAATTAAGCCATCGTTGGTAGCTCATAGAAACATTCATCAATCCCCTGCTTCTGCAATGTATAGGGGCTGCATGGCTGAAATTGAGAGATATGATTGTTCAACTCATGTTTTCTCTCTCTCCATTTATGATAGATATGGAATTGTTGACCTTGGGCTACAACAATGTGGTCATTAAGAAGCCAAAATGAACTTGGACTCTCATGATCCCACTCTCTGATTCCAATAATCACTCTTGCCCAATCCATCCTACATATAGTGAATAGAGTGTCATCACCATATGGGATCCAAAAGAAAAATGGACTATGTGTCATATAGCATGTTGGATGGTTATAATAGTCCCTCAAGTGAGACCATCCATTGTTGTTCTGCCTCTAGCTGTCTCAAAACATCATATGATAAGTGGCCATCCAACCACTTGCTTGCTGCCATAAGCTTCTCAAAAGCTTAAAAATAGTGAAGGACATTAGGTGTTGACTGAATATGAGCCAAGCAAAACATGTATTGCCCAAAGTCCTCTATAAAGTGGTCATCCCTATCACTGAATGTAATCCCAAAAGGACCATGAAATCCAAAAAGAGGCGTACTCTCTTGTGGAGCAATGTGTTGCAAATGTATGGTAAAGGAATGTACATACATTGTTAGTTGATAAATAAACATAAAAACACAATCTTTACCATATATTGTAGACAAGTTGGTGAAGAGGTCCATGGATGAGCCTTCCCTTCTCTCCATCAAAAGAGGTTGTAACAACCTTGCAGGGTGGTTGTTCTTCTCCTCATACATAAAACAAGATACATATCTCTTGATATGTTAGTGCACATCTTCTTTTAGATCCTCCCAATAGAATCCCTCCATGATGGTATGATAAGACTCAATGAAGTCTACATGTCCTGAAAAGAGTGCCTCATATGTTGCCTGTAGAATCTCCTCCTTGAGCTTGGAGTCCCTAGTCAAGTAAATCTGATCATGGAAATAAATAACTCCAACAACCACTCTATATCTCCCATCTATCACTTGCCCAACAAGAACCTTACATGTGAAGAGGTCCTTGGAATATTCTACCAATATTTGGGACTCCCAATATGGATCTAGGCTTCCCAACAATGACAGTGTTGTTGGATTTTGAAATGAAGCACCTGACACATCATACCTCTCCTCTTTGGCATGCTCAATGCCAATGTCACATGTTCCAGTACTATTACCCCACCTTTGTTGCCTCCATTACAGTTGATCTTGCCCAAGACAAGATTGAAGTACATGGAGGTCAACCTCCTCTTGGAAGGTATTGCCCATTCAAAACTTCCATAGTTTGGCCAATGCATGCAAGAGTGTTAATAACCTCTTGTCATATTTAGAAATCTTCCTCATGTGTGGAAGTATCATTTGTTGCTTCAAGGCTATGGAGAAGCCCTTTGACACCATGCTTGTGCTATCACATATTTCTGAATCATCATCATCTTTCAGCACAAATAGTTGAGTGGGAGATCGCAATGTCCATATCATAAAATTGTTCATCCTTCCTTTGAACCCATCAATGATTCTCTGCGCTGTGCTAGCTCCTCCCAAGGCTCTTTCCTTAGCCAAGTCTATCAATGATGCACCATGTTGAGAGAACTCTTTGATCATCTTCCAATCAGGGGGTCTCCCTAGTGGAATGCCTCCATGTAATGAAACATCAAGGCCTAAAGCAGGTTGTATATGTGAGTGGACTGATTTTTCCTTGCCCTCACTGCGTAAATAATCCTCCAAATGAATATCTTTGCACTCCATGAGATGTTGAAGTGCACCTCCATTGAGGTCTCTCCGTGAGATCCTCTTCTCATCAATGGCGCTCCAAAACCAATAAGGTTTTGGATCTGCTGCAGGTAGAAGTTTCTCTTTAAGTTGTGAGATGCTCTTTGAGAAAGAGTCATCTTGAAAGGGGAAAAGATTGCCCATATCAAGATGTCTACCATCTATCATCTTCTCCTCCATTGCTTCATGAATGAAGCTACCATTTGATTGCTCCCATAAGGAATGGGTCCTCTTCTTCTCATTGCTGCTCATTAATAGCATTGTAGAGCTGCAAGGTGATACATGTGTTGTCTCAAAGCAAGGCACAATGTTGAACTCATAGCCAGCCATTGTACATAGTATCATACTCATCCCATCTTCTGAAACTCCACATTTCAACTCAAAGGGTTGAATGTAGTTCATCAATGACAAACTGGGATAGCTTTTCATCTCCTCCTTGATCAGATCAAGGGCCCTCTGCGCAGTGATATGTTGTTGCTTCAAATCAGCATGTTGTTCTAATTCTTGGCCATGCAATAGCCCTGATGGCATGTTCCCATGAGTTTCAATAAGAGGTACTGAGACAATATGAGATGAAAGTGGATGCATACCTTGGATCAACTGATGTGTGGGAACCTCTTGCAAGACCACAAGAGTTCCTCCAACCGAGACAATCGTCTCTCCAACTGCTGGTAAGAGTGATGGTTGCTCTTCTATCAATGTACCAGCGCTGAAATCTACCCCCTCTTCCTCATACATCTCCTAAATCATGCATGGGACTCTATGTGTCAAAATCTTAAGACTATCTTGCAAAGATGCAAGTGTCTCTTCTCCGGATACAAGTACTTCTGCAACTAGTGGTGAATGTAGTGACTCTTTTTCCAGAGTGACAAGAATGACATCCTCCTTTCTTTCCTTAGGAAATGTCTCTTTGCGACATATTTATGGTTTTCTCATATCAAACTTCTTTCTCAACTTGTGAAAGAAATCTAAATATTTAGTTACTTTTGCATGCTTCATGTGACCAAACCACCAATCATGGGCTTCACCATGAAGATGAAGTGTTGCAATCTGAACATCCTCTTTTTCAGCTATAGGATATAGCCTGAAAAATGCATCTAAATCTTTCCTCCAAGCCTTAACAGTGCTTGAGGAAGACCCATCAAATGTAGGCAAATAGCATATATTGTGCCTCTTTCTTCTATTGTTGTTATCGAATCTTATTTCTTCTTTGAGTTTGAAGAATTTTTGGAGAGTTAGATTCTCCTTGAATGCTCTAGACTGTGCTTCGTACTCTTCAAGATATAAACTGAGAGTCTCATGAGTCTCAGGTTCCATATTTCTCCTTTCTTCATTTCTATACCATTCACCTTCTTCAAAGAAAGTGGGCATAGTGGATCTTTGAGGAGATCTATGATTCTCTGGTCTTCTTTGTTGCTAATAAGAGGTACAGGGACCTTCTTCACCTTGAAACCTTCTTGAGGTTTCTCTTTGCCTTTCTCTTCTTGTTTCATTGATCTCTTTGGAGAGATCCTTCATAGCTCTAAAGAAATATGAGGCAAAACTTAATCCCTCCATAGTAGTAGATCTCTACTATCTGCTTTTCATATGTTGTCAATAATGTCCACAAGTTGAGCCAAACATCATGCTCTGATACCATTGTAATATTCTGAATATGAAATAGAGAGTAATATAAAGCAACATATACACATAAGTACATCAAATAGAGAGACATCATAAAAACACTACAAATATGGAGAAACGCTGAGCCATTTTATTATAATCTGAAATATAACAATGGGTGAAAAGGTGAGCAGAATTATGGCACCTTGGCTTGCTCTAGGCAAGCTGGAAATAATCTCAGAATCCCTCAAGGAATGACTGCTCTCTCTAAAATTGTGTAACCCCTAATGCTACTGATGCTGTTATTGGGATGGAGCTGTTGTTTGGGGTTGTTCCCTTTCTCAGAAGAATATGAAACTTGGGATATAATATCTCCTACAATAACCCGGAAAAACCCAGGAAGGAATCCCAGAATGGCTGACCCCGAAATTTGACTTCCCAAGGAAAATCACGCACTCCAGGTGAGTACGCTAGCCCTAAACTGATAGACTGCAAATTTTGGCCTCCTCCTATTGCAAAATATTATTTGTGTAGGGTTGATCCCTTCATAACACTCTCGGGCTGAAACCCCTAATCTTCCCTCTCTCCTGGTGTTGCCTCCTCCCGAGACTGCGTAATCCCTTAAGGTGATTGTGTTACCTTAGTCATTGCATGCTCTTGGTTGAAGGATGTTGCGAGCTCTACTCTAGAAATCAATGGTGGATCTCCTCACCTGAGCGGGCACTCGAATTCCCCCAAGGCTGAAGTTGGGATCTCCGCTCGGAGACACCCGCGTGTTGAACAACACTTGCAAACTTCACTAAACATTGTAAGCGTGCTCAATGTCAGAAGACACGAATCAGAAGATGCATAATATAATCCTAGAATGAGGAGCCTCTTCCCCTTTTTATGCTTTGAGATCCTTGCTCTCATCCAGGCCCCACCAAACTGTGCTGCCCCTCTTGGCCCACGTTGTCCCTCTCTCACTGCGCTGTCATGGGCCCATGCTGCCCACGCTGCCTCTTCCTTCACGCTGCCACTTCACTCCCCTGGGCCCCACGCTGTCAAGTAAATATGTGCTCAAGTGACTTTAGGAAAGTGCTTCTAATCTAATGTTTTATTCATGGGTCCCCTCACCCCCTGTATTTCCTATCAAACTTAAGAAAAGAAAAATTTTATCAAAATTAATATCCCAATTAGCTGACTGCTAATTTGGGGATATTACAGATTTCTGGATGGTGTAGTTCCAGAAAAAGTTGATAAATGCCAACAGTGTAACTGAGTTTGACATGTGAAAGATGAGTATTTTGATCTTCACCCATGCGAGCATTGTGGAAAGCGAAATCACTAGTCAAATAGATGTTCCAAAAAGAAGAGCATTGCAAGAGAGAAGCTAAGTTTTGGATGGATTGCTTCTTGGGAATGGACGAAAGCAGCCAAGAAGATCTACAGATCATATTGAAGAATTTGTATGAGAGTGACGAGTCTTGCAGTGATGAGGAATATTTCTCACCTTGTATCCGACAAGGGGGGCATTTGTTGGTGGGTGATCTGCTACAGGTTCGAGTTTGAGATGTCAAGCGAGCCTGACTTAGTGATCCACAACCTCAGTTGATTGAGTTGTTTCTAAGAAAGCACCTCCAGATTTGGAATTATTCGAGGAACTGTTGTGACAGTTCCAGAGTTTGTGGTCATCTTAAAACCACATTTTTTTGTTCTGAGAACTGCTATGTAGGTTCCAGAATTAGCGTTGGTTGAGACATTGATTTCTCCCATTTTCGGTTTGGGGTCATCCTTGAAAACCATTTTCAAGAGACATTCAACTCTTAGCTGAGATGCATTTCAGCATTATGAGCTCCCATTCTTGAACTTTGGTATATCCCTTTGGATTAAAGGCGGAATGTTAGACAACTAATCCTTGATGAAAACACTCAACTAGAGTCCAAGAAACCTGGGATTAGTTGTCTAACATTCCGCCTTGGCTTGAGGAAAAAATTGAGGAATGTTAGATAACTAATCCTTGGCTTGAGGAAAAAATTGTTGAGATTGATGAAAACACTCAACTAGAGTCCAAGAAACCTGGGGAACTGATTCAACAGTTTCTTGTTGTATTTATATGTGTACATATTGTACATCATTCATTGAGACATTCATTAATATATTGTTGAGTTTGTTTCCAGCTTATTGTCTTACAACCTCCAAGCCCTTGAGTAGTTGAGTGTTTTCATCAATCTCAACAATTTTTTCCTTTTGCTTATAATGCAAGGGTAATAAACTCATCAACACTGATTTTTCTTGTTGGTTGGGCTCTTGTTACTTGAAACTTGCAGGGAAAAAATTGTGATAACAAGAAGAGAGAATAAACCAGCCTAGATTCATCTTATCTCCAGATCTATCAAGCTACTAGAGGTACAAAACTCTTTTTTGAGTGCAAAACTTATGTTAGGTCCCTATATTACTAGTTTAGTCCCTTATTGTTATTAGTGTAGCCCCCTTATTGTTACTTTTGTACCCCCGTAACCCCAATATTGTTATTATTGTGCCCTTACATTGTTATTGTTAGGTCAGCTAGGATTATATTGTGGGCCCATGGACTCCTATATATAGAAGGAGGTTTTGGTCATTTGTAGCATCCAAGAATTGTTCATTTATGTAATGTATTAGAGGTTTCCCCCTTGAAGTGGCTGATTTCTAAGGCGTTGATCTCTCTTTTCTTCTATTTTTGGAGTTGGTTTCATAACATTTGGTATTAGAGTTTTGGATTCTAGGGTTTCGCTGCTCCAAACAGGTCATCGTGGCATATTCTCTATAAATTTTTTTCTATAAAGGTTTAGAAGCTAAACTTTTTAGAGTGTGAAGCCGAAATCCTGAGGAACATCGTCGCAAAATTTCAGATCTTGGTTCATAATATTTTCGGAGATATGATCTGTGGAAGTTAGGGCTTTTTGCAGGCTCTTGAATTTAAACTAAACAGGTCATCGCGGAATTTTCGCTATAAATATATTTCTACGAGGTTTCAGAAGCTGAAATTTTCACAATCAAATTTAAAGTCCTGAAGAACCTCCTGTAAAAATTTCAGATCTTGGTTCGCAATATTTTTGGAGATATGATCTGTGGAAGTTAGGATAGGATTTTTTCAGGCTCCCAAATTTCATCGCAAATAGGTGACTGTGGGAAGAACATCATAACTCTTTCTCTGAGCGTCTGATTGAGATTCTGTAAAGAGTGTCCGCAAGTACATGGACTGTAGTTTCCTGCCTATAAAATTCAGAGCCGAAGGAGGAAACAGTGACACGTGGCAATTCGTACAAGTTCTCTCTACTGAACCAGTCCATAATTAGGTTATTGTGGGAGATTGGACATAACTTTGTCTTGAAGAGTCCAAATCAGGTCAGACCTGTGGCATTCGAAAGAGGATTCAAAGGGCTACCTCAAGGCTGAATTTCAGATATTGAAGATCTGAAATCACAGATATAATTTAGTTTCAATATCGAGCTCCTCAAAATCAAGAAAAAGGTGTGTATTTTTTTTCGAATTACATAAGTCTCGTTTGAAAAAATTTAGTTTGAATTTATTCCAAGGGCATATTGAAGAATAGATATCAGTATTGGGTTCTAAAATGCCTCCTAAAAAGAATTAAAAACCTGTTAAGCCTTTATAAAGCTCTACTATGACTCATGAAGATGAAGAAATACAACATGAGATGTCAAAATTACAAGAGCAAGTGCACCTATCGCAAAGAGCAACAAAAAATGAAATGGAAGTTTTGAAGAAAGGCGTGGAAAATAAGATGGATGGTTTGAATAAAGACATGGAAGCTAAGATGGAGGGCATGGAAGTTGGCATGGAAGCTAAGATCGATGAAAAAATGGAAAACATGAAGAATGATCTAAAAGTAGACATCGAAGGTTTGGCAAAGTTGATACAAGAAATGTTTCCTAATGGCAAAAATTAATTAGAGGAAACTCATGATGAGAATAAAATAAATGTTAATTGTGATTTCATAAACTCTAATGTTGGATGGAAGAACCACCATATTCCAAAGATGGATATGAGGAAGTTTGATGGCAAGGATCCCGTAACATGGATACTACGGATGGAGCAATATTTTGATCTCAATAATGTGCAAAACACACAAAAGGTACGCATTGCAAATTTACATTTAGAACAAAATACATTTGTATGGTATTGATGGTTTTGATCCTGTAAAAAAATTATCACTTGGTCAATTCTTATGGAGGAAATGATAGCACATTATGAGAATACAAAAATAAATACCTTCTTTAGCCAATTGATAAATCTCAAACAAAATGGTTTAGTGGCAGAGCACATTGAGGACTTCCAAAAATTGAATATAAGGGTAACTGATATTCCAGAGGAACGCATGATTGATGTCTTCATAGGGACTTTAAAGGATAACATCCAACATGAAGTTCGAGTTTGGGAACCTGATTCATTGGAAAAGGCATTCAGGTTGGCAAGAAAAATTGAATTTATTCAAACAAAACGGTTTAGTGGCAGAGCACATTGAGGACTTCCAAAAATTGAATATAAGGGTAACTGATATTCCAAAGGAACACATGATTGATGTCTTCATAGGGACTTTAAAGGATAACATCAAACATGAAGTTCGAGTTTGGGAACTTGATTCATTGGAAAAGGCATTCAGGTTAGCAAGAAAAATTGAATGTAAAATTATGGCAACAAGGAAGCCTACCACTCACATATATAAAGATGGAAGTGTTGCTACTCCTAGACTTCCACAACCTACAAGGTTGACACCACAACAATTGGAAGAAAAAAGAGCAAAAGGGCTTTGCTACAGTTGTGATAGAAAATACACTAAATGTCATAAGTTTACTGAGAAGAAATTATTTTACATAGATTGTGAAGAGAAAAAATAAAATGAACAAGAATCTTCAAAAGAAGAGGATATACACCAGGAACCAACCCTAAAAGAGGAAGAAATGAGTCCGACCATATCATGTAATGCATTGGCAGGAATTACCACTCCGCAAACTCTCAAGATAGAAGGACATATCAAGAAGAAAAAGGTAATAGTGTTGATTGATTCGGGTAGTGCCCATAATTTTATTCATTGTAAGGTAGCCAAGGAATTGAATTGTTTCCTATACCCAGCACCAAAATGTCAAGTGATGGTTGCAAATGGAGGAACTATAAATTGCTCTGGATAATGCCATAATATCAAGCTAACCATGGGGGAATATGTATTGAATAGTCAAATGATTTCCATTAATATGGGAGGTTCTAATGTTGTACTTGGAGTACAATGGTTACAATCTTTGGGGACGGTAGCTTTTAATTTTCAAGAACTTTTCTTGAAAAAAATTTCAGGAGGAAAGGAAGTCGAACTACGGGGTATCGCAGGGAAGCCGGAAAAGATAATAAGCTCTAATGTCATGACAAAGCTTCTGAAGAAAGAACAACGAGGCGTAATTACACAATTATGCTCACTAGAAGTTCCAACATCAAAATCATCTATTTCTACAGATCTCCAAAAAGTCTTGGACAATCATTCCAAGGTGTTTGAAACTCCCAAAGGACTCCCACCTATTCGTGATCATGATCATGTTATTCATTTAATTCGAGGAAGTGTTCCTCCAAACATCAGGCCTTATAGATATCCTAATGTCCAAAAGAGTGAAATTGAACGTATGATTACAGAAATGTTAGAGGTTGAGATATCATTATGTCCAAAAGAGTGAAATTGAACGTATGATTACAGAAATGTTAGAGGTTTTTATAATTCAGCCTAGTAAAACACTATTACCGATGAAATAGGTAACCTGACCTCAAAACGGGAACTCTAGCCCAAAAAGACTCAAAAAACATGAAAAAACACCCCAAAAACAAAAAAAGTGTATTGCAGAATGCACTTGGTTTTTTTTTTAAAGTCAAATTTCAACATATTATAAAATTATGCTAAAAACAAAATTGTTTCTTGAAAAAAGGATTGAAAAAACACCTCAAAACAAAACCAGTTGAAACTGGAATAACAAAAAAAAAAATGTCATATTTTTGACATTTTTAAAAATAGAAATAACATTTTTTAATTTTTAAAATTCAAACATTGAAAAAAAAAAAAAAAAAAAATTTAGGAAAAAAAATAAATTTAAAAAACAAAAACATTTTAAAACTTAAAATTTAAAAATATATAGGAATAAAAAAATAAAAAATAAAAACAAAATAAAAATTTTAATTCAAACATTAAAAAAACCTAAAATTTAAGAAAAAAATAAAATAAAATAAAAATTAAAGATTAAAATTTCAAAATATATAATATAAAAAATATAGAAATAAAAAAAAATATAAAATATAAAAAAATATATAATATAAAATATATAAAAAAATTATAAAAAATATAATATAGAAATAAAATTTAAAAAAGAAAAAGAAAATGTTTATTAAATTAAGAAATAATAATAATAATAACAATTTAAAAAATAAATAAATAAATTTAAAGAAATATATTATTAAAAAAAAAAAAAACATTATTGAAATTAAAAGTAAAAATAAAAATAAAAAATTAATTAATTAAAAATCAAATATTAAAAAAATAAAATAAAAAATATATATATATATATATATATATATATATATATATATAATAAAAATATTAAATTTAAAAAAACAAATAGATTTTAAAAAATATATTAAATTTAAATTATAAAAAATAATATATATATATATATATATATATATATATATGAACTTAAATTAAACATATATATATTAGATTTTATTAAATTAAAAAATAAAAAAATAAAAATAAAAAATAAAAAATTAATATTATATATATATATATATATATATATATATATATATATATATATATGAATAAATAAATAAATTTTGAAAAAAAAGAAAGAAAGAAGAAGTTAAAAAACTTTAAAAATCAATTAAAATTGAAAAATTGAAAAAAATATATTAAATAAAAAATAAAATAAAAAACAAATTAATTTGAAAATATTAAGTTTAACTAAAAAAAATCTAATTTTAAATACACAATTTTAATTGAAATTAAAAAATATATAAAAATTTTATGTAATTAAAAAAATAATAATAAAAAATTTAAAATTTAAAATAAATATTAAATTGTAATAAATTTAAAAATAACCAAAACAAAACAAAACAAAAAACAATATTTACTAAATTTTAAAAAATTAAATGAAAAATATCTAATTTTAAATACACAATTTTAAGTGAAATAAAAAAAATATAAAAATTTTATGTAATTAAAAAAATAATAATAAAAAATTTAAAATTTAAAATAAATATTAAATTCGAATAAATTAAAAAAAAAATACAAAATTTACTAAATTTTAAAAAATTAAATGAAAAAAAAAAAAATCAATTAAAAAAAAAACAAAACAAAAAAAAACACAAAATTTAATAAAAAATAATAATAATAATACAAAATTTAATAAAAATTATTTAAAAAAAAAAATTAAAAAACAAAAAACAAAAAAATTAAAACAAATTAAATTTCAAATATAAAAATTAAATTTAAAAAAAATAAAAAATTAAAATTTTTTAAATTAAAAGAAAAAAATAAAAAATTTTAAAAAAATCAAATCAAATAAAAAAATAAAAAATAAAAAGAATTTTTTGATCGTGGTGGCGCCGCCAATCAGCCTCCCGCCCAGGTGACGGTAGAGGCCGGCCGCTAGGCAGGAGGCCGATTTCGGGAATGGCCCTGAGGCCGATTCCGGGAATCGCCCTCCCACGGCGAGAGGTCGATTCCGGGGATCGCCCTCCCGTGACGCGGGAGGTGATCCCCGGAGTCGGCCTCCCGCGGCGGGAAGGCGATTCCCAGAATCAGCCTCAGGGCGATTCCCAGAATCGACCTCTTACCACGGGAGGCCGATTCCCAGAATCGCCCTCCTGCGGCTGGAGGCCGATTCCCGGAATCAACCTCCTGCCGCGGGAGGGCAATTCTCGGAATCGGCCTCCCGTCGCGGGAGGGCAATTATCGGAATCGGCCTCCGCCCAAGTGGCGGCGGTGGCCGGCCGCTGGGCAGGTGGGGGGCTGCATGCAGCCTCCCCGCCCACCTAGCGGCCAGCCTCCGTCGCCACCTGGGCGGGAGGCCCACTGGCGGCGCCACCACGATAAAAAAAGTCTTTTTTATTTTTTTTTATTTTAAATATTTTTTATTTTAATTTTTTTTTTAAATTCAAAAAATTTAAAATTATTTTTTTTTAATTCAAATTTTTTATTTTAAATTTAATTTGTTTTAATTTTTTTTGTTTTTTATTTATTTATTTTGTTTTTAAATTTAATATTTTAGATTAATTATTTTTTAAATTTTAAAATTTATTCATTAAATTTATTAAATTTTAATTTAATTAAATTTTTTTTTTAAATCCTTTAGTTTATTTGGTTTTTCATTTTTTAAATTTATTAATTGTTCATTTAAAAAAAAACAGTGAATTTATGGATATTTGTTTTTTAATTATTTGCACGTGGTTTTTTTCATTTTTTTCATTTTTTAATGATAGTTTTTTTTATTATAATTCTTTTTTTTTTTTGGTGTTAATTTTAAAATTTGTATTTTTGTTTTCTTCTTCTTATTATTATTATTTTAATTTTAATTTTTAAATTTAATTTTTTCTTTTTTGTATTTTATTTTTTTTATCTAAATTTTAATTTTGTAATTTAAATTATTTTTAAATTTTCTATTTTAAATTTTTTTTTTTTAATTATATGGTTTTTTTTAATAACTTAGAAAAAAATGTTTTTGATGTTTTTTTTTTTTAAATTTTTTTGGTTAATTTTTGTTTTTTTTTCTTTAAATTATGTGTTTTTTTTTCAAATTTTGTCATTTCTTTTGATATAATTTTCGAATATTTTTGTTTTTTTAATTTATTTTTGTTTAAATTTTTTATTTTTACGAGTTAATTTTGTTTTTTTTTACATTTTTATTGGTTTTTTTTATTGTTTTTATATATATATTTTTATCTAAGTTTTGTGTTTTATTACCAACATGAAAATCACCACTCTAAAAAAAAAATGTTGATGCTGCATCAATACGTTTCAAAATTAGCATGAAAATCACCGCTTTAAAAAAAGAAAGTTGATGCTGCATCAATACGTTTCAAAATTAGCATGAAAATCACTAACATTTTAAAACAAATATTCATACTTCATAAATAAAAATATTAGAGTGTCAAAAATGTGCTAAAAAAAAAAGGTGATTCTGCATCACCACTTTTCAAAATCGGTTGCGTTTTATGCTACCAAAAAAAAGTAGGTAACAGTACGGTTACCTATTTCATCGGTAACAGTGTTGTCAAAGTTCTTTCTCTACTCCAGTAGTATTGGTGCACAAGAAGGATGGATCATGGCGTATGTGTCCGGATTATAGGGAGCTCAATAAGTTCACCATTAAGGATAAATTTCCCATTCTTGTGGCTGAATTATTGGATGAATTACATGGAGCAATTTATTTTACCAAGTTGGATTTTCGCTCAGGATATCATCAAATTAGAATGAAGACTGAAGATATTCTGAAAACAACATTTCGAACTCATAAGGGTCATTATGAATTTTTGGTCATGCCTTTTGGCCTTACCAATGCAACTTCTACATTTCAAGGGTTGATGAATTCCATTTTCAAACCCTTCCTTAGAAAATTTGTTCTAGTATTTTTTGATGATATACTAATCTACAGCAAGTCTTGGAAGGATCATGTTCAACATGTTGACAAGGTGCTCAAACTATTACAGGAGAAACAATTATATGCAAAAACATCCAAATGTTTCTTTGGAGTACAAGAGGTGGAATATCTGGGTCATATTGTATCTCACGAGGGTGTTAAGGTAGACCCTAACAAAATTAAATCCATTAAGGAATGGAAAGTCCCCATAACCATAAAGCAGTTGCGAGGATTTCTCAAGTAAACAGGGTATTATCACAAGTTTGTTAAGAATTATGGGAGAATAGCAACACCTCTAACAACATTATTGAAGAAAGATGCATTTTCATGGACTCCTGAAGCAACTAAGGCCTTTGAACATCTTAAAGAGGCAATGTGCCTAGCATCGGTCTTATTTACGCTAGACTTCACAAAAACATTTATTGTGGAATGTGATGCCTCAGGAAATGGAATTGGTGTTGTTTTAATGCAAGAAGGAAGACCCATTGCTTTTGAAAGTCGTCCAATCAAAGAAAAGTATTTACGATCTCTATATGAGAGAGAATGTTAGCAATACTACATGCACTAGAAATGGTGACCTTACAATAGGAGAGAACACTTCAAGGTAAGCCAGCCATGATAGTCTTAAACACTTTTTGGATCAGACTATCTTCGGAGAAAGCGACAAAAATGGGTCACAAAGATGTTGGTTATGAGTTTGAAATAATCTACAAAAAAGGGAAGCTAAATTTTGTTGCGGATGCACTCTCAAGAAAGAATGAAGAGGTGGAAGCATTGCTTTGTGCCTTATCTAGTATCCAACCAGATTGGATAACCGAAGCAAGGATGAATGGAAGAAGGACGAAGAAGTTGTGGACACTCATTCAAAAGTTGCAGCAAGATCCTAGTACATCTGATACATTTAGTTGGAAAAACGATTCCTTGTGGTACAAATATCGCTTTTATATCTTTGTAATAATTCCCAACTAAAACAAAAGATTCTTTTGGAATTGCACACTTCTCCTTTAGGAGGACACTCAGGATTTTTAAAAAATTAACACAGGGTGAAGAGAGATTTTTTTTGGATGGCCTTAAATCTGATATTCAAAAGTTTGTGGCTGAATGTTTGGTTTTCCAGCAGAATAAAGTTTAGACAATTAAGACCCCAGGACTTCTACAACCTTTATCCATTCCAAGTCAACGTTGGGAGGATATTTCAATGGATTTTATCACAGGTTTACCTAAGTCCGAAGGAAAGAGTGTCATCATGATGGTAGTTGATATAATTACCAATTATGCACACTTTTTTGCATTATCTCATCCATTTAAAGCAAGTACAATTGCTACTACATTTATGGACACAATTCAAAAGCTACATGGAAACCCAAGGGTTATTGTGAGCAACAGAGATCCCATTTTCACCCAAATTTTTGGACAAAGTTATTTTCTTGTTTGGGTACTCAAATAGCTCATAGCTCATCTTATCATCCTCAATCTGATGGTCAAACTGAGATAGTGAAAAAAAAATTGGAAGGATATCTTCGTTGTTTTGTATCTGATAAACAAACACAATGGATCAACTGGTTACCTCTCGCTGAATGGTGGTATAACACTTCCTTCCATACTACAGCAAAAATGACTCCATTTATGGCATTTTATGGATATCATCCACCATCCATCACATCATCTTTACGAGAAAATTATAAGGTTCAAGCAGTGGAAGATCACATTGAGTATCAACAAGAAGTTCTCCAACTCTTAAAGGATAACCTAAATTTGGCACAAAATCGAATGAAACAATAAGCAGATCAACATCGCAGCGAGAGAAGTTTTGATGAATGTAGGAGGCGGGTATTTTATCATTTTTTTCGGCTATAACCATACAAACAAATATCCCTCAGATAAATAAGGATAATAAATTATAGCCAAAGTACTATGGTCCTTACGATATGTTGTAAAATATTGGTACTATGGCATACAAATTGGAGCTTCCTGCTTCTTCTCAAGTGCATCCGGTTTTCCATGTTTAATGATTAAAGAAGGTTATAGGTGACAAAATTCCATTTCAAACAATATTTCCAGAACTTGATGAGGAAGGAAAAATCATATTGGAACCGGAAGCATTCACGGAAACAAGAACTCGACAACTACGAAATCGATCAATTTCAGAGTTTCTCATCAAGTGGAAGAACTTACCCACTGAAGATTCTACATGGGAGGATGAGAATTTTATACAGAAGCATCCAGAGCTACTCAAGTGTTGAGGACAACACTTTTTTGAAGGAGAGGGGAATGTTAGGCCCCTATATTACTAGTTTAGTCCCTTATTGTTATTAGTGTAGCCCCCTTATTGTTACTGTTATACCCCTATAACCCCAATATTGTTATTATTGTGCCCTTACATTTTTATTGTTAGGTTGGCTAGGATTATATTGTGGGCCCATGGACTCCTACATATAGAGGGAGGTTTTGGCCATTTGTAGCATCCAAGAATTGTTCATTTATGTAATGTATTGGAGGTTTTCCCCTCGAAGTGGATGATTTCTAAGGCATTGATCTCTCTTTTCTTCTATTTTTGGAGCTAGTTTCATAGCAACTTAGGAAAGGTTTGCACCTCTAGAGATTTGATACCTCTCGGCACTTGATAGATCCTGAGTTAATATGGATCTAAGCTAGTTGCAGTAGTGTGTGGCCAAAGAAAATATATCAATTTTTTTTTATCAATAATATGTAAATATATCTAATATTAATATAATAATTTTAAATATGCTAAATATGTCTAAGATTAACCTCGTCATTTCAATTTTAAATTTTCTTAGTTACCTTAGTTTTTTGAGATGATAAATATTATTAATAGATTTAATAACGAAAAAATGTGAAATACGAATTTTGAATGCAAAGTAACAATAATAGTGTTTAATGATAAAAAATGTGAATAATAAGAATGTTGTCAATTACAAATAGTCTTCATTTTGATCAATCTCAAACTATTTTCTTCTACTATTCTTATTGTCACCCTTTAGCTCGAGTTGTTGTAGTAAACATCATATCATGTCTCTCTTGCTCTCCAATATTAATAGGTTGAATTACTATTAAACAAAAATCAATGTACATTGTGAGTAATTTTGTTTGCTTACACTGAAATAAATGCACATTGTTAATCCAATCACTTTAAAATTAATGTATTATCATACATCCAATTACATCAAATCGGAAATCAACATCTACACTAAAATCAATGCATCTAATGAAAGCAATCAAATAAGATTTGAAGCCAACTTCTACACTGAAATCAATGCATCTGATGCAAGCAATGTTTGAATTATAATTAGAAATTACCATCTACACTAAAATCAATGCATTTAGCACAAGCAATCAAATAGGATTAGAAATCATCTACATTGAAATCAATGCATCTAGTGCAAGCAATCAAATATCATTAGAAATCAATATCTAAACTAAAATCAATGCAGCTAGTGCAAACAATCAAATAGGATTAGAAATCACCATCTACACTGAAATCAATGCATCTAGTGCAAGAAATCAAATAGGATTAGATATCACCATCTACACTGAAATCAATGCATCTAGTACAAGCAATCAAATAGTAATAGAAGTCACCATATACACTAAAATCAATGCATATAGTGCAAGGAACATTCTTTCCTCTCCCCCATATATATATATATATATATATATATCCTTGTTTGTCTCTTTATCTCAACGCCCCCCTCCCCCCCATATATATTGTTACACTGAAATTTGTCACCATGACATTTTAGTACTCCCTTAGAAGTCTACAGTATCAAAGTTCCTAAAGTCAAGCCTTGAAATTAAGAGAAAAGCTCATAAAAGTCTTAAAAACACTTGTACCGCACTTTCTCTTAACATTGCCTGCGGTGCTGCACTTTATTGCTCTAAATCATGCAGATCTAAACACACTTTTTATTTATTAAAGGTGCGGACCCCTGTAAAAGGTAAAGAAAGGCGCAAGTAAAATCTAGAAGCTTAGTTTGAGTCATTTTTGGAAGCTTCTAGAAACATTCCTGTGGTGGAAAGTCCGTTCTTTTCAGGTTCATGTATCCCATCCATTAAGGATCTAACCCCTTGATGTAAGGAGCTAATCCCTTTGAAGGAGGATTCTATCTCTTCTTGTTTGGGGCTGTAACCTCCTCTCTTTCACTATAAAAAGAGGCATAGGGCAGCCTCAAAGGGAGTTCAAGCTTTAGTATTATTGGAGGTGAAGTGTTGTTGGAACTTAGACCCTTTTAGCTGAAATTTCATGTGGAAAGATTACATACGTGTATGTATCTCGATTGGAAGAGTGCAAGGCTAGTCAGAGTAAAGGAAACGTTTGTTCCAGACCCCAGGAAGACCTGTACAACATCAAGGTGGACACGGTTGAAGGTTTTTTCTTACTATGCAAAGTTAATACAAATAAGTTCATTTTTCTCAATAAGCTGTCAATTGATTGGTTTATTTTATGGATTCCTTGATCACCATAATAGATATGATTTATGAATATATGATATGCAGGTGCTATTTGATGTTTGTTTGTTTGTGATTGCAGATATTCGAAGGCAACTCTTTCGGGCGACTGAAGGACTACTACTACAAACAAGCGTTGGATCAAAGGTAAGATCGTTAAGCCTTTATAGCATTTAATTATGGATCGCGATATATCTAGAGAAAGATAGATTTAATTGTCCATTTGTTCCTAGCTGTCCATAGGACACTTGGGAGGTATGTCTTGTCCGCAAGAACGACTTATCCGTCCAACAAAATGGCGACTCCACTGGGGAATAGATTTTAAACTTTGATTTCTTTTATTTTTGACTAGTGAATTTATTTTTTCTGATTTTGATTGATTTATACTGGCTTGGGTAGTTTATTCCTGTAGAATCCCTGAGAAATGATTTAGAGTTTTTTTATTTTTTCTTTAGTTTTCTTGTGTCCGCTCTTTTCTTTTATAGACAGTGCGGGAAGATCTACACTTTTCTTGTACCCACAGTGCGGGACTGCACTGGTTTGCACTGAATCCTGCGGACACTGTGAAATTTTTGAAAAATCTTAAAATTCTCTTTTTTGGATTAGTTTGTTAGATTCTCAGTGAATACCCAGACTTGTATCTTCTGTCAGGAAGCTTTGGTTAAGATTTTATTTCAGCATTTTTAGTTTTGAAGGACTTTCTGAAAGATCTGCATGTTATAATGATTTTTGCTTTGTCTTTATCCCGCTCAAAGATTAGAAACCTTGGTATACCTTTAGATCACTGGTATTTCCTTGCTTTCTTGCTGAGTCTGAAATTATAGCAGAAATTGTTTTATGAGATTTAGATCCATTTTTTCTTATTTGCAAATCTTTAAAAAACTTCTGTTGATAAGTTTGGATTTTCACTTAAAAAACCAAAATTGGATGTTTTTTGAGTTCTTGCTGATCCAAGCAAATAATTTCTTAGTTAGATATCAAGCTAAGCAAGTCCTCCTCAAAATATTTGAAGTTTTAGTTCAGATTTAGTCTTTATAATTTTTAGATCTCAAAATAGTGTTTTTAGTTTTGAAAATTATTTCTAGAAATTGTAGTGTTCTTTTGAAGAAAAGTTTGGTTTGTAGTTTCGATCTTGAAT
The DNA here is from genome assembly GCA_034641835.2 of Pinus albicaulis. NCBI lineage: Eukaryota > Viridiplantae > Streptophyta > Pinopsida > Pinales > Pinaceae > Pinus > Pinus albicaulis. The sequence goes on from MU968551.1 coordinate 26,903,800, forward strand.
AAAAGGGATTTATTATTGAGCAATAGATCATTTTAAGTTTTCATTGAAATTAGATTTCTTTTCATTTATTCTTGTTTGAAGGAAAGATTTGTTTTTAAAAGATTTCATTTCTCAACTCTTCCTTTAGATAGAATTCATTGAAAGAAAACGGATTGTTTCTCATAATAGATGCATTTTTAGTGTGTTTTGAGTCGGGTCACTACATATCATCAGTTTCACTTTCGCATCTATTGTCCTAAGAAACAGCTTTTTAAAATCAACGCTTAAATTAAAATCAATCTAGTAATTTTTATATTTCTAGGGATCTTTTCACTAATATAGCTTAGGCTAGTGTCTTGGAGTAGGGAGTAATTAACTCTCCAAGACAATTAAAACAAACAAGCAGTTGATCTTGCGGTAGAAAAAAATCCAATAGTCACTTGTATGCTCTGGGAAGCTCCTCTTAAAGGAGTCAAGCACGAGGTCATATCTGAACCAGTGGGATAATCAATTATATCTCATTGGGAACGATAGAAGATATGCATGTATTAACAACAGTAAACCTCAGATAGACCATTGTCGAGGAGCCTGGGATCACTTTTCGGTATACCTTGGATTATGTCAAGGAGCCTTCAAGGCAATTGAGCTTTGTTACTTTGCCCTTGCGTGTATGTCAGATCGTAGACTGTTCCGGCAGGTATATTAGTTCATGTTGGTAACCACAGTGACCATAATCTTACGGTTTTTTCCTAAGGTGATGGTGGAGGAAAGATCCCACTGTACCTGGAGCAGACGTCGACTAGACTCACTTGGACTCTCCGGAGGGTTATCTTCACTTGAGATGGTTTAAGTGGAGAAACTTGCACCGGTCTATTTCATTAAGCAGGTTGTCGGAGTAACTGTCCCAACTTCCCTTTCTACATTAAAATACTACGATGTTGGATTTCATCACCAACTAGTGTTTTTAGTGTGAAAAATTACTGTTTGTGTGTGGTTTGATCTCCTAGATTTTTAGGCGTGTGAGTCATTTGTTTGTTTCCTTAGCGACTCTAGGAGTTTTGATTGAAATTTTCTTTGATTGCGTGTGATTAATAATTTTTAATCGTCGTTGAATTACCAAGACAATCGCGTAGACTCCAGGGGAAGCCCCCTAAGTATACACCAAGCCAACTTGAAGTGCTGCGAGCTCTAGTATCGCCTAGTGACAATAGAATTAGATCAATAGAAACAGGAGAGTCATCTATAATTATTCATCCTGATTATCAATCACAAACAACAGAGCATATTCAAGAGCCAATTTCAGTTTCTAAAGTTACTGGTATTATTTCTCCTTCCAGTGAATTAGCTAAAGAATCTGAAATTTCAGAGCCTGACACTGAACCTACTATATTGGAACCATCTTCAAGATTTGTTACTCCAACTTCTAGTGATCCTAGTTCACCTAGGGTAGGATATTGCATTACTGAAAATCTTCCTTCTGACCTCATATCTATTGAAGAACTTTGTGGTCCAAACGAAGACGTAACTCTTCTCGAAACCCAAAGAAATTTGAATCTTAGGGAGCGTGAATCAATATTCTATAGTCCTTTTAGAACTGACACTTGGTATTTATCATTGACAGATTTTTTAGAAAACCTGGGTCTTAGTTATTCACCACCCCTAATTCCTTTTCATCCTACACAAAGAGGTTATTATCTTTCATCTACTATGTCAGGTGAGTCATCCATGTTTTCGCAATCTCCTGAAACATTTTTATACGATGGTCCTTCTGTTCCTTCGGGGTACTAGTCGCTCTCTGGTACTTTCTCAGGATCAACTCCTCAACCAACTGAAAAAGTGCTATCATCTGGTATAAATGGAAATAAAACTGAAACGTTGAACGCGGAGCAACTTTTTATGATGTCTGGTAACATTCCAAATCCTCAACCTCAAGGTAGTCAGTTACCGCCTGGGGGGCAATCTCAAGGTAGTCAATTACCGCCTGGGGGGCAACTTCAAGGTAGTCAGTTACCGCCTAGAGGCCAACCTCAAGGTAATTTTTTACCAGGACAAACTGTAGGACAATATTATTTACTTGGAGAACAACCTCAAGCACAGTACATACCTCAAGGTTATCAACCTCAAGGACAGTACATACCCCAAAGTCAACCCCAGACTCAGTATATTCCTCAGGGTCCTTATCAACCCCAGATTCAGTACATGCTTCAAGGTCAGTACCCAACTCAAGGTTTCCAACCTCCTTCAAGTCAACCATTATTACAAGGAGCTAGAAATTTACCAGTTAATTATCAACCATACGTTAAACCAGGTTATGGTCCTTCATATGCACAACCTTCTACGGTTCAATACCCCGGAATGAACATGGTGTGGAATCCATCTCAAATTCAACAGACTATGCAACCTAATATGCAATTACCTAATCAACCTGGACAACCTATAGTTTCTGGTCCAACCTAGCAACATGTCCAACCTACTGTTCAAGTCCCTGCACCTGGTTCTGTTCAATAGCCCAAGCCTAGTACACCTCAGACTCCGCCTAAGACTGCTATAGCTACTGCAACTTCTTTTCAACCTACAACACCTGTTCTGGAGTATCTGTAGCTCCTGTTTATTCTATCCCTGCATCAGTGCAAATTCCTCAAGCCTCTGTGCCATAGTCAAGACCTAAAATTCAGACTACAGTGCAGATGCCTACAGGAAAAGCTGGTACTAGTACGATTGTCTCTATTCAACCACAGTTTACTCATCAATTGTACTAAGGATAGTATCAATTTGGACAGGCTACACAAAATCCAGTATATCAGTATCAGTCGTACCCTGGGTATACTTGTCAAGTACCTCAACAACCCCAGTATGGTCTGGTTAATCTTGGTTACCCAGGAGGTTTCACGATTCCAAATGCACATTCAATTCCAAGGTATCCTGGATATCCTCCTCTTGGCACTGGTTTAATCACACAAGGTTATCAAGACCCTAGCCATCAGTTACCATTCATAGCAACTTTAGATTCACCGGATCTATCGCGCCTTACGAACGATCCCATTTTTTATCTTCCATATTGGCTGTCGATGCCTAACAACTTGCCCAGTGATATTTTGAAATTTGAAGGTAAGTTAGGAGAGGACCCATCTAATCACGTTATGACTTATCACCTCTGGTGTGCATCTAATTCACTAATCGATGACTTGATTCGATTGCGTCTTTTTCAGAGAACTCTCATTGGTCTAGCTGTCAAATGGTACATTGAGTTACCACGCGGTTCTTTTAATAACTTTAATGCACTAGCAACTGATTTCTTAACCCATTTTCAGTTGCCTGTCAGATACGAAAATGACACAGAATTGCTGACTTCATTAAAACAATCTACGTCTACGTACATATCTGATCACATTCATGAATGGAGATATAGAAGGCATTTAGTGAAAGTATTTATTTCGGATCAAATTTTGGCTGAATGGTTTATTAAATCGTTATTGCCCAAAATTACTGAAGATGTGGCCAAAGGAGGTGTTGTTACAGAAGAGCAAGTCATTGCTCAGGCTCATTACCTTGACCTTGTATATACTCAGTCAGGTACTCTGTACGATAAAACCCCTAATTTACCAAGACCTGGTCAATTAACTGCAACTCCTTCTGGATCTCATGCTGCTGATGGTGTAATTGGTTATGTTAGCACTGGTAAAAGTAAGAAGAAGTCTTCCAAGACCACTTCTCCTATTATCACTTTACCTGATTCACCCAAAGGAGATTCTTCCCTAGAAGCTTCCGCCGATATTCACATTGTAGAGTCATCTACAACCAAATATAAAACTAGTGGTAAGAAGAAAGGTAAGAATAAAAAGAAAAATCTTCAAAAGAGAAAAACGATACAACTGAACCAACTGACGAAAAACGCAAACCTCGATATCCTTGTCTCATCTGTGATCAGGATCATTTTACAAAAGAGTGCCCGCATAGAGCCGAGGTATCAAAATTCGTTAAGGGTTCACCTACACCTGCTGTCTTGAAGGATCCCTTTCCCGCTCAAGATAGTAACATGGTTGGATCTTCCTCTGATACGGTTGAGGATATCTTGATGGTTGCAGCACGATCGCAAGATTATGGTAGTAAAAATATTGGTAAATAAGCAGAAATATCCAATTCTGCATCAACTACATCTCCCTCAGTTTCTGATCCATTACAGATCGAGAAACAAAATCCTGACTTAGTGATTAAACCTTCTGCAAAAGGTGTACTTCGTAAATCAGCTTTCAATCCACATGCGAGAGCTGCTCAGAATTACAATATTGTTGAAGATTTGGCAATTTCCCCTTCAGCAATGTCGGCTTTGGAAGTATTGAAATCATGCCCAGCCCAAAGAAAATTTCTTTTGTCAGCCTTAGGAGCCATAGATCTCCAGGATTGGAACCTCATGATCTTCGATTTAAATAATTTTACACCCTGCCTACCCCATCAGATGGCTTTTCAGATTTCGATAATAGTAAAAAACAAACATATCTTTCATATTGTTGTTGATGAAGGGGCTTCTACATGTATTATGTCGTTAAAATGTTGGAAATCACTTGGTTCTAAGACCATTAATCAATCACCAACTATTCTCAAAGCTTTTGACGGAAGAGATTTTCAACCATATGGTATCTTACGGGATCTACCAATAGAGGTCGAAGGCAAAATGGTTAATCTAGACGTGGAGGTGATTGATGCCCTTCTAGATTACAACCTTCTCCTGGGTCGTAGTTGGTCTTATGCCATGACTGTTGTTGTATCATCGATATTTCGTCTCATCATGTTTCCTCATAAAGGAAAGATTGTTAAAATAGATCAGCTCTCATATTATTCATCCAACCCAGCCTCTACTAATAGCATCCAACATATCGAAAAATCGACTATCCCTTATAAGGATGTCAGAGTAGGTTTGATTAAAGATTCAGCTTTAATGGGAACTTTTTCCCTGCCTGCTCCCAACGTACAACTTCCAATTGCTAATATCAATATGATTACATCAAGTACTATTTCCTTTGATGATCCTTGGATAGTACCTTCAGAATCAGAATTGGATTCTTTCGATGGCCTGATGCCTTTGAGTTCTTTTGAGTTAGCATATCAAAATGTACAGTCATTTTCTAATACTCCTTCAACTGAATCTGATCCAGTGAATGTGATCAATCAAGATTCATTTTCAATATCGAGTTTAGCTTCGACACCAATTCTGGATCCTGCTCAACAAGTATTCAATACTGATGAACATATTCGTGAATTTTTGTCGGTAGATGAGTTACCATGGGAAGATCTTCATCATAGGTCTTCGTTTTTACCTGATCTCGATCATTTTGAGAATAATTTTTCCTCCTTTTTTACCACTGGTTACGTCAAAGAGCCTCAGAATCCTCTTTCACATATCGATTCTGAATTGAATTTAGAAAATATTTCTACAACGGTTCCTCTTGACATTTCAGTAAAACCTGGAATTGTTGAAAACATTCACATAGGTGTTTCTTGTATGCCTGATGAAATTCAAGAATATAAAGCCCTATTTCAGGAATTCTGCGACATTTTTGCCTGGTCATATGAATAAATTCCAAGAATCGATCCGTCGATTGTTGTTCATGAAATTAAGACATACCCGGATGCTAAACCTGTTAGACAAATATTACGTCAGATACATCCGAGAAAAGCTGCCGCTATTAAAGCCAAAGTTGAAAAATTACTTCGTGCAGGTTTATTTATCCAATTCCACTCACGGACTGGGTATCTAATATTGTTTCGGTTAATAAAAAACAAGGAAAAATACGAGTATGTATCGAATTTAGGGATATAAATTGAGCTTGTCCAAAAGACAATTATCCAACCCCTTACATCGATCAAATTATTGAAGATTGTGCCGGAAGTGAAATGTTCTCGTTCATGGATGGATTTTCCGGCTACAATCAAATCAACATACTCCCTACAAATCAACCTAAAATAGCTTTCATTTTTCCATGGGGAACTTTTTCTTATCGCAAACTACCTTTTGGCCTTAAGAATGTTGGCGCCAATTTTCAAAGGGCCATGTCTTATGCATTTCACGACATTACGCACATTGTGCAACCCTACCTCGATGATTTTCCTGCTCATTCTTCACGCAAAGCAGATCATATTACTCATTTACGAGCCGTTTTTATACGATGTAGGCATTATAAGATTCGTCTAAATCCTCACAAATGTGTTTTCTGCATACAATCCGGACGATTATTGGGATTTATTGTCTCAAAGGCAGGCATTCGTGTCGACCCGTCAAAGGTTGAGGCAATCATCAATTTACCTCCTCCTTCTACTCTTCGCCAACTCCAAAGTTTGCAAGGGAAAGCAAACTTTTTACGTCGATTCATTCCTAACTACGTCGAGTTAACGAAAGGTTTCACTAGGTTGTTGAAACAGAATATTCCTTTCTTTTGGGACGAGGTCGCTGATAGATCTTTTGATGCCCTGAAAAACGCATTGACCCATGCACCATTACTGCGTCCTCCCAACTACAACCAAGATTACTTTTTGTACCTCGCCGCTTTCGATTCCATGATAGGGATGGTTTTGGTTCAGGAAGATGAATTCCATAGTGAACATGTGATTTACTATCTTAGTCGAAATTTGCATCCGACTGAGATCAAATATTCACATGTGGAGAAATTAGCGTTGGTAGCTGTTCAAGTTGTCCAACATTTCCTTCATTACATACTTTTACGCAAAACGACAGTGATCTCTGATTGTAACCTATGATGTACATTTTGACCAAACAATTGCTAGGGGGAAAATACTCCAAATGGATTGTTATCCTGCAGGAGTTTGATTTGGAGTTTGAAAAATCCAAATCCAAGAAATCATTGATATTTGCTGAACTTATGTGTGATTTCCCATGTACTGATACAGAAATTGTGGCGAAACAACCAATCGCGGATGAATCTTTGTTTCTTATTAGTACCACTGATCCTTGGTATGGAGATATTATTGTTTATCTTCAGACCCAATCTTTTCGGCCTGAGCTTTCATAGTCACAACGACGAAAAATACGTTTCCAGTCTCAACAATATCATATTGTTGGTGACACACTATACCATCGTGGTGCGGACTCAGTTTTTCGATATTGTCTAACCCATGAAGAAGCCGAAAAGGTTTTAAATGACTGTCACTTTGGAGCATGTGGCAGTCATATGTCTGGGTATGCCACAGCCCAAAAGATATTGCTCACAGATTATTTATGACCGTCCTTATTTAAAGATTGTATTTACACAGTCCGAAAATGTCATAATTATCAAATATTCGATCGAAAAATACGTGCACCACCTGCTCCTTTTCACCCTATAATTTTTGTCGGTCCTTTTTCATTGACTTCATTACATGTAACCCTCACTCGGCTAGGCGCCATGGGTATATTATTCTAGCAGTAGATTATTTTACCAAATGGGCCGAGGTGATGCCTACATTTGCGGCAGATGGAAAAACTGCAGCCACTTTCGTATTCAATCATGTGATTGCTTGTTTCGGTGTACCCCAAGCGATAATTACTGATCACGGGAGCCATTTTCAGAATATCATGATGACCGAGCTAACGGACCAACTTGGCCTGCGCCATGACAGTTCTACACCATATTATCCGCAGGCTAATGGTTTAGTTGAAGCAATTAATAAATTTTTAGTCACCATGATCAAACGAATCATTTGAATTCATAAGTCGAATTGGCATACCATGCTCTTTTCAGCATTGTGGGCATATCGAACCTCAACAAAAACATCGACAGGTTTTACCCCTTTTCAACTAGTTTACGGTTTATAAGTGGTATTATCCATTGAATGCGAGATATCGTCACTCCAACTAGCCATAAAAATTCGTTGTGCTTAGTGTTTTTCTAGTGTTTTTGGTTTTGTGTTTTTATGCTAAGGGGAAAAACTAAATTACTAGCAAAGAGAAGTTATTGATCACACTAAAACAGAATAAAATCTACTCTAAAATATGAATGGTACCAAGAACAGAGAATTCTAATCCACATATTGTAAAGCTGCTAAGAAAAGTAACTCATAATGTTAAGCTTAGTCCAATTCATTTCATTAGAGGTATGTTGGAACAAACTGAGAAAAGGATTAGTTTTGATGTAATGAGGCTCTCTTAGTAAACAACAACTTAAAACATCACAGAGAAATCTCATTCGTTGTTAAAAATCTGTTGAAACATTTTGAGAAAAAGATCATCTGTAACATAGTAAAGAATCCTATGCTAAAATAACTTATGACACTAGAATTAACTCATTCTGCAACTCACAATGTTACTGTTAAGTCTCGTTCAAGGATTAGAGATTTCTTGGAACAACTTGGGAAAAATATTGTTTGTAAAATCATGAGAATCTCTTACATAATTACAGAACAGTCAATAAATCAAAATAATATAACTACTTCTCGTTCATATAATAGTAATGTGTTATAAGAGTTTGAGAACAAGAGTAGGTTATAAAATAATGAGGATCTTCTAAATCTAACTAACAGGACTGAAATGAAATTAACAGAACTAAAATGCAATTAACTCAAAGTACTACAGATAGATCTCATTCACATATTGGTGATGTATTGGAACAGCTTATGAGAACAAGATTGACTGTAATATTCGATGTAAGTAAATGACATAAAACATGATGCAAGAGGATGAACTCAGAAAACTGCCTAAGTTAAGAACAAAACAGAGTTAAAGGTTACTTATCTAGAAAATATGCATAGGCCTTTTCAGATAGTAGGGGCCCTCTACTATCAGATTGGCACACAAATCCTTAACTCCTTAAAGTTGCTTCAGATCATGCATCAAAGTTATACTTCTTTCATTAGAATAAAACGCTCAGAAACAGAGTATCACAGTCTTTGAAAACTAAAAACTAAACATCAACTAACTGTTTCTCGGTTCACTGACTTATTTTTATAAGCAACTACATAACTGAAATTGAGTAGAAATAGGCATAGGTGTCTTTTATAATCAAAATCGAACTAAAACTCCTGTTGAAGACTCGTATTTTGCTAAAGACACCTCAAGAGTCCTTATCCTTATAGAAGTCTGCTTCTTGGTTTTGGCTTTGTCCACGTGCATAACCACTTCCAGATTTTTGCCCAGCCCTCGTGGAGGACAAGGAATGATGCAGGAGAGTTTTGGAGTCTAACCATATACGTCTTTCCCTCATATGACACCTGTAACCTGTTTAAAGACAAAGATGGCTACGGAACATACGACTAGCTACAGAATGATTGCATTCTGTAGCTAAGTCTGCTCAGAAATCACTACGACAACAAAACCACAAAAGTATAATAAGTCAGTCATTGCATGTATTCTTAAAGTGATTTTAATCATTCTTATTGATCTTTTAGGCCTATAAATGATAAAGGATAAATGGAATGAAGTGGAGTTTGGTGAAAAGAAAATACATTTTTAGGGCTCAACAGTTACTACTAGCTACTTCTGAAGAGGAGAAACGTTTTTTATACTTGGCTCAATTAGATGAGAATTGGCGCACCGCTGCATTAGCTACCGAGACTTATGCGAAAAGAATGAAAGCTCAGTATGATAGAAGTGTTACCTCTCATAATTTTTCATAAGGAGACCTAGTTTTGATTTATGATCAAGCCAACGATAAACTAGGGGCTGGGAAATTCGAACCCATGTGGCATGGTCCTCATATTATCAAGCAAAAACTTGCAAAAGGGGCCTATGAATTGATTGATTTTGACGGGGTCTCTTTAGGTAAACCCAGAAATTGACTTTATCTGAAGAGATATTACGCTTGATTTTTGTGTGGAGATCTTCTCTGTATATTAGTTACTTTCTAGCTGGTGTGCTATAGATTAGAAACATGTGCCTAGCTTAAGTATGCTCTTACTAATATTCCTGCTTATCTGGATACTTTTTATATCGCAGATGTTGACGTCCTTTAAAACATATATTGGTTTTGCTGATGGCGCTTGTCGTAGTACACGGAACATCTCTTCCGCAGCTTGGGTTATTTATTCACCCACCGATGAGTTAGTATCGATGCATGGGGTAAGCCTTGGTCAAACAACGAACAATATTGTTGAATATAGTGCAGTTATCGAATTAGTGTCGGAATCCATTTCATTTGGAATTCGGAGTTTGATCGTTAGGTTGGATTCTAAACTTGTTGTATTACAGTTAAACTGAGTATATGCCATTAGAAACCCAGTATTATTAAGATTATTTTTAAGCGTTCATCTCTTGGAACGAGAGTTCAATTATATTGAGTATCAACACATTCCAAGAAATTTAAACACATTAGTAGATGCAATTGCTGGGTGTGGAGCCTGATTATCTTGTTTACTTTGTATCACAACATTGGACCCCTGTACCTTAAAAGGGGCAGCAACGCCGCACGTAATTAATCGCTGCCGTGGGGGGTCCAGGGGGGTGGCAGCACTTTTCGGAGCCCCCCCCTGGTGGGGGGTTTTGGGGGAAGTGCCCCCGAAGCTAAAAACAGATGTAAAATTGCCTTGTAAAAGTATAGTAATTTCTAGTCAATCTGGGCCGTTCATAGGTGGATGATCTGACAGTAGAAGTTATGCTTAGTTTAGGGTTTTTTTCCCTAGAAGGCAACCCCCTTGTATATATGAGGGTATTGTATTGTGGCTGTGTATTATGTGTGTATTCTCAAAGTGAGAAATAGATAGGGATACTGTGAGAGAGAACGGAGGATATTACAGCGGATCTGCTGTAGGTTTTGTCTCTTCAATTTTTGCTGGATAATAGAAAGGAAGGACTGGCTGTTCAGGGTGGACGTAGCCCAAACTGGGTGAACCACGTATATCTGTGTCTCTCTGGTTTTATGTGTTTTGTGTGCTTGTATTTTTCACATATTTTATGTGTTGCATTGCTCCATAATATATAATTTTCTAACTAGTATCAGAGCCGAAGGTATATTTGGCTGATAAAATCGCAGGAAAGAAGGGTTCCTGGTTCGTGTGGGAGCAATGGCGGAAGATGGTAAATTTAGGGTCGAGAAATTTAACGGCCAAAACTTCCCGTTGTGAAAGATGCAGATGGAAGATTATCTGTATCAGAAAGATATGTACCTACCATTGAGCGAAAAAACAAAGAAGCCGACAGCCATGAAAGACGCGGAATGGAACATTCTCGATAGAAAGGCACTCGGAACAGTACGCTTGTGCCTTGCGGTGTCAGTCGCCTTCAATATTTCGAAGGAAACAACAACAAAGGGTTTGATGCAGACATTGGCGAAACTATATGAAAAACCCTTGGCCTCAAACAAGGTATTTCTTATGAAATGACTATTTAATATGAAGATGTCGGAAGGTGGATCTGTTGCAGACCATTTAAGTGATTTCAATACAGTTACCAGTCAGTTAAGTTCTGTAGGGGTAAAATTTGATGATGAAGTTAGAGCTCTGTTATTCTTGTACTCATTGCCAGAGAGTTGGAATGGTTTAGTAATGGCAATTAGTAACTCTGTCTCTGGATGTAGTACTTTAAATTTTGATGATGTTGTCGGTGCTATCCTTAGCGAGGAAATGCGACAGAAAAGCTCCGGTGAGACATCGGGTAATGCTTTGAGTGCAGAGTCTAGGGGAAGGAGAATGGAAAGAGGAAAGATCTCGGGATATCGCAGTAAATCAAGGAAAGGCAGATCCAAGTCTAGATCGAGGATAGTGTGCTGGAAATGCGGAAAGAGAGGACACCTAAAGAAAGATTGTAGATCTTGGAAGGGAAAAGAAGGAAACACACAGCAAGAAAACAATCATGAAGCAAATGTGACAGGTGATGTGTTACAAGATGCTTTGATTCTTTCTTTCGAAAATGTTATTGATTCTTGGGTTGTAGATTCAGGGGCTTCATTCCATGCCACACCCGATAAGAAATATTTTCATGACTATGTTCAAGGAGATTTTGGACAAGTTCGTTTGGGTGATGATAAGCCCTGTAAAATTGTTGGAATGGGTAAGGTTCTTGTAAAAAAATGAAACCAATGGCTATTAAAGGAGGTAAGGCATGTTCCGGATCTGAAGAAAAATCTGATTTCAACAGTGTAGTTAGGCGATGAAGGTTGTGTGACAAATTTCACAAATAAAACTTGGAAGGTCACCAAAGGAGCCCTGGCAATAGCAAAAGGTGAAAAGGTTGGTACATTGTATTTATGTAATGGTATTTCTAACTCTGTTAATGTTTTAACTTCCAAAGGAGCAGATGCATCATTATGGCATCATAGGCTCGGACACATGAGTGAGAAGGGGATGAAGATTCTTCACTCAAGAAATTTGTTGCCAGGTTTGAAGAATGTTGATTTGGATTTTTGTGAAAATTGCATTTATGGAAAAAAAAGGGAGTCAGATTTCTCAGAGTTGGGAAAGAAAAGAAGAGTAAAAAATTGGAGCTTGTGCAGACAGATGTATGGGGACCTGCTCAGGTATCATCTCTCGGTGGCTCTCGCTATTATGTTACGTTTATTGATGATGCAACTAGAAAAACTTGGACTTATTGTATTCAAAATAAATCTGATGTATTTGTTACTTTCAAGAAATGGAAAGCTTTGGTTGAGATTGAGACAGGAAAGAAGTTGAAGTGTCTCAGATCAGACAATGGAGGTGAATATTGCGGCAAAGAGTTTGATAGGTACTGCTCTCGTAGTATGAAATTGGGATAGAGAAGAGAAGCTCTAAGAACACTAAAGTAAATGGTGTCACGTAAAGGAAGAAGGATGAAACAATAACGTGTGCATGCAAGGCATGAGATTTCATGTAGGATCGGCTTTAAAATTTTGGGCAGATGTCGTAGATACTGTTGTTTATCTAATAAAAAAAGGTCCTTCAAATTCCTTGGATGGTGGTATTCCAGACGAGGCATGGATAGGTAAAAAAGTAAACTACTCCTTTTTAAAGCCTTTTGGTTGTGAGACCTTTTTTCATATTAATAAATAAAATAGAACAAAGCTTGAGGAAAAATCAAATAAATGTACCTTTACTGGATATTGTATTAAATATTTTTTTTATCGCTTATATGATTATGAAAATCACAAAAAAATTAGGAGCAAAGCTGTAATATTTAATGAAAAGGTCGTGTATAAGAATCAGTTGTAGGAAAAGAAACAGGAAAAAGAAAACAAAGAATACATAGCTCTTGATGAGATCACAAAAAAAGTAAAGGTGGCTAAAAATAATAATAATAAACAATCACAACAACAGCAACATGCACCTCAAACACCTGAAAGTGGTGTTAGAAGATCTACCAGGATAAGTAGAGAATTCTAAACGATATTATCCTTCATTATATTATTTATTGTTGATTGATTCTGTGAACTCGAATGTTATGAAGAAGAAATGCAGGTTGAAACCAGGAAGAAGTGGGAGCTAGCCATGGAAGAAGAGATGGACTCGTTAATGCATAACCAGATTTGGGACTTAGTCAGGTTGCCCACGGGTAAAACAACATTGCAGAATAAATGGGTTTACAGGTTGAAGGAAGAAGATGGAGGAAAAAAGAGGTACAAAGCTAGACTTGTGGTGAAGGGGTTTGCATAGAAGAAATGTATTGATTTTGATGAAATATTTTCTCCTATTGTTATGATGACTTCAATCAGAACTATTTTAAGTCTTGTAGCAGCAGAAGATTTGCATCTTGAATAGTTAGATGTAAATACAATATTTCTCCATGGAGATTTGGAGGAAGAGATAATATGCAAAAAGAATCAGAAGATATGAGGTAAAAGGGAAAGGAAAATTGGTGTGATTAAAGAAGAGCCTGTATATGTTTAAAAAGGCTCACAAGGTATCTAAAATTTGACAAGTTCATGTCTGAACAAGGTTATACTAGATGTCACTCTGATCATTGTGTTTACTTGAAAAAGAAAAATGATGGCAGCTATATTATATTGTTATTGCATGTAGATGACATGCTTTTTGTAGGGTCTAACATGAAGGAAATAAATATGCTCAAAAGAAAATTGGAAAATTCATTTGCAATGAAGGATTTGGGAGCTGCAAAACAAATCCTTGGTATGAGAATAACTAGAGACAGGAAAAATCACAAATTAACACTATCTCAGAATGAGTACATACAAAAGGTGTTGAAAATATTTAATATGCATAATGCAAAACCAGTTAGTACACCTTTTTCTGGCCATTTCAAACATAGCAAGGAGATGTGCCCCAAGACCCAAGAATAAATGGACTATATGTCTAAAGTTCCATATGCATCAGCAGTTGGAAGTTTAATGTATGCATTGTTCTGCACAAGGCCTGATAGTGAACATGTAGTGGGATTTTTAAGAATGTACATGAACAATCCAGAAAAAGAATAATGGATGGCAGTGAAATGGATTTCCAGATATTTGAGAGGTACCACAAATCAAGCATTATGCTTTGTTGGTTCAAACATTGCTCTACAAGGATATGTTGATGTAGATATGGTAGGTGATGACACAAGAGGACACCAAGGGTGGATAAGTGCATTTACTACTAAATTACACTGTCAGCCTGCTTCAAAATCCAAAGTGTTGTTTCACTTTCAACAACAAAAGCCGAGTACGTTGCTGCTACAGAGGCTAGTAAGGAAATAATTTGGTTACAAAGGTTTATGGATGAATTGGGTAAGAAGAATGATATGGGCACGTTATAAAATGATAGCCAAAGTGCCATTCATCTTGCAAAGAACTCAACATTTAATTCTAGGACTAAACACATACATCTCAAGTACCATTTCATACGGTCAGTATTGGAAGATGGAGAGTTGAAGCTGGAAAAGATACACACTAGCCAAAATCCTGCAAATACGCTAACAAAAGTTGTGACCAGGGAGCAACTGAGAATGTGCTCAGTTTAAATTGGTCTTTGAGGATGACGATGAAGATGAGGAATAGCCAGGTCCAAAGAGGAGTCATTGTCCAGCAAATGAAGCAGCGGTGGAGTTGCTACAATCAGTCTTCAAGTGGGAGATTGTTGGGTGTGGAGCCTAATTATCTTTTTTACTTTGTATCACAGCATTGGACCCCTGTACCTTAAAAGGGGCGGCAACGCCGCCCGTAATTAATCGTTGCCATGGGGGGTCCAGGGGGGCGGCAGCACTTTTCGGAGCCCCCCCTAGTGGGGGGTTTCGGGGGCAGCGCCCCCGAAGCTAAAAACAGATGTAAAATTGCCTTGTAAAAGTATAGTAATTTCTAGCCAATCTGGGCCGTTCATAGGCGGATGATCTGACGGTAGAAGTTATGTTTAGTTTAGGGTTTTTTGCCCAAGAAGGCAACCCCCTTGTATATATGAGGGTATTGTATTGCGGCTGTGTATTATGTGTGTATTCTCAAAGCGAGAAACAGATAGGGAGACTGTGAGAGAGAATAGAGGATATTACAGCGGATCTGCTGTAGGTTTTGTCTCTTCAATTTTTGCTGGATAATAGAAACGAAGGACTGGCTGTTCAGGGTGGACGTAGCCCAAACTGGGTGAACCACGTATATCTGTGTCTCTCTGGTTTTATGTGTTTTGTGTGCTTGTATTTTTCGCATATTTTATGTGTTACATTGCTCCATAATATATATTTTCTAACAGCAATATCTTCTAGTGTTATAAACAGACATTTGCAATAATAAAATAGTAAATCAACATTCAACAACATGATTGAACAGGTAACTGGAAATAATAATATATCATAATATAGATGTAGTGTTCAAAAAAAAAAAGTACATCGTCTTCGATCATAGGTTCAAAACACCTTATGATCAGAAAAAAGTGATACAAAAAAATGAGTCTACAAGTCAATCATCCACTATCCGTGGTGATGATCACGATAATACACTTCTCGTGCCACCCTAGTCAAAAATCTCTTGAATGGTCTAGGAACACCAATGACGTATCTCTGTAGATGGAATGGGATATCATATATGGTAGTCTCAGGAATATCCATAGTGAGCCGCTCCAAATGGTGTTCTAATTAAATTAGTTAGAATCTCTGTCGTCTGATCCTGTGGTGGTGGTGGTGGTGCTGCTGCATCCCTTTGCCTCCGGCCAAAGGGGAAGAGAATGGGTGGTCGACTTGGACCCACATCTGCATTTGAAATTTTTGTTATCAGTTTTGGACGATTTAAAAACAAAATGAAAATTAGAAATTAGAACATGTCAAAAAAAATATTTTTTACCTGACTCATCCAACTGAGCTCCTGGAAGAAGTACCATATCCCGGTCGCCGCGGAAATCCATGCCCGCATAAGGAAAATCCTCTATCACAAAAATTTGGCGTTCCAGCCAACGGAAATAAGTCGAGGGAAATTGAACAATCTCCCCAACCTCGCTATGGTGGGCCATCAAAGCAACCCATAGAACCATCTGAGGCTCTTGAGGTCTACCAGCATCAACAAGAATGTGTTGCGGGGCTAACATAGGGATCCTCTCTAGAGTAAAGGTAACTACGATAGATCCATATCCGAAGTTGTTTAACTTCCCATTCTTTGCTCTGGTAAGTTGGCCTTTCACATTTTCCAACACTGCCTCGCACCAGTTGAATATGGTGCCTCGAAAAAAATCTACTGCAATCCGCATTTGAGATCCAGTAGCTACATGCAAAGCTGCACTTCCGCACAACTTGATAATGGTAAAAGAAATCACTTTTAACTCGGGACGGATGATAGTTTTAATGTCAATTCGTTTGTCTTTGGGATTGGCTTCATCATTACAAAAATCTAATTGCAGGCTGGAAACATACTGGCCACCTGGCCTAGCCCCAAATAGAGATAGTGGTTCACCTCTCCTAGACAAACCAGTTAAAAAATATATGTCCTCCAGCTCAATTTCGAGCCGGTGACCTCCGATTACAAAACACTGGTCCTGAACGTCCCACTTTCTTACCAACCAAATGAGAAGATCTACTTGAGCTCTCATGCCACTGATGGCCCAAAATTTGAAAAGCCCGCATGTTGTTAAAACTTGCAAAGTAGGTTGATGAATCATTGCTTCTTCATCTACCTCCTCATGTTCCCGTTCTTGCCAAATGAGCATTTTAGATATCCTACAATGAGTAAAATGAAGGATTAGAATCATTTTGAAACAAAAATTTTGGGTAATTTAGGAGGAAAATGTGTTTTTAAATTCGTTACGGTGCCCCCGCACTTTACGCTCAAAGACAGTGTGTAGCTCGACACGGGTGTTGTGTTAAAAGTACGGGGCCCTGACATTTTCCTTTGTGAGAAAATTTCGAGGTCCGCAGGTACCTAGTGTCCTACAGGCGAACCCCTAAGGGCGGATATTTGAACCTATTTTCCTCCCAAAAATGAAATTTTAACCCTAATTTAAGAAAATGAACGGATGAAAAGCAAGAGAAAGAGGTTGTGGATTACCTGGAGCAGACCGTTTTTTATTCCAACGGTTGGTTTGTCCAGAATCTTCTCTGAAGCATTTTTTTCCAAAAGCTCTAAAATTTTCACTCCAAACTCAAACGGTAAAAATGAACTTGAAAAACTTCTTTTTATAAGTTTTTTCGAATAAATGAATTTTAAATTTGTTTATTTTTCACTTTAAAAAGATGGTTTTTCGAAATATTCTTATTATTGAAACAAGTATGTTTAATTTTTTGAGTTTTTGTGCAGAATACCGGATTTTTTAGGCAAAATAATCATTTTTTACGAAGAGTATAATTTTATCACTTTTTCGGGCTCTTTAAAATTTAAGAAAAAGCGAAACCATGGAGTCTTCTTTTAAGCCCTTTTCAGACTCTCTAAAAATGAAAATATTGCTGAGTACTTGACTATTCGAACTCGTTAAAGTAAATGAACGGTTGTCCCTTCAGTATAATTTTATCCCTTTTTCGGACTGAAATGGACTATTTACGAAAAAGGTATACGTTGACTAATCATGGTCAATAGAGTTCTCTCTTGCATTATTTTATCCTTTTTCGGGCCTGAGAGACTAAAATTACGAAAAAGTACACCCATGGTTCTTAAGTTTTTTCTTTTGACTCCCTAAAAATGAAAAACACCAAGTTTCTCAATACTGGACTTGTTAAAATTTAACAGTAAAGGACCTATCGATTACAAACATGAACGGACCACTCCTTCTTAGGGTTCGATTTTAAACTAAGTTGGACTCATCTGAAGGATGAGCTTATAAACAAACAAATGTTATCCTCCTCAAGCTTGTCTAAAAATAAAGAGGTACTTGTCAGAAATGGTGGGGGGAAAGAGAGAAAACAGATTCATTTGTTACACTTTGATTTGTAAAAGCATTACACTACTCTTAAACACGACACTTTTTGTCACACTTCTACCTGGGTTGGGAAATCCTTTGCCTATCAGTTAATCAAACCATATTGAAGGACTTCAGCAGGTTTCTGGGTATTAGCTTAGGGCAACTGTCACCAAACCATCTGCAGTGTCATTATGTGTTCAATAGGACAGTCAAATAAACCATTTATCTGCAAACATTTGTCTCCATTCGCGTTGACCATCCCTGAGTCAGTCCTTGCAAAAAAATTCTTCAAAACTTGATCTATGGTTTCGTGTTGTGAGCTTTCTTACGACGGATCACTTTCTATCGACGATAGCTCATCATCTAGGAAGTTGATCTAGAATTCGTCAGTACCTTGGAATCTGCATGCCTTAATGGCAGGTTTCTTGCCTTCGATGACAGGTTGCATCATTGACCTTCGATCGAACGATTCTGTGAAATTTTCGACTTTAGATCATTTATTCACATTTCATGGATTGTACTGAGTACTTTGAGAGCCATTGTCATTATTGGTGGTTTCTCTCACACTTGTTCACAGTTCACATCATTGAATGGTAATCAAGTGGTTTCTACCATGTTCGACTTCAACACATTGAATCGCATGGATAGAATCGTACTAGTTCGGGAAGCAGAAATCAAGACCCTGGATCTAGTTTCCACCATCCAGGCTGCGAGGAGTTTTATTATTCATTATGCAGTAGACGATTCATTACAGATGGCTACGCCCATGCTGTGTCTACACTATTGATGTAATATTAAAATCATTTATGTATCATAACAAGTTTAGTTAATTTTGATCTAAGCATGGGAATGCCTACCTCAGTGATGATATATATGATTTGCATTGAATGTTTTTACAGGGTTCCGACTGGGGTGTCCACAGGCTAATCCTTGAAATGATAAAGCACATCACTCTTCGAACGCTCTCAGACTTCGCACTTTAGGGGGAAATTTGTTACACTGAAATTTGTCACCATGACATTTTAGTACTCCCTTAGAAGTCTACAATATCAAAGTTCCTAAATTCAAGCCTTGAAATTAAGAGAAAAGCTCATAAAAATCTTAAAAACACTTGTACCGCACTTTCTCTTAACATTGCTTGCGGTGCCGCACTTTCTTGCTCTAAATAATGCGGAGCTAAATGCACTTTTTATTTATTAAAGGCGCGGACCCGTGTAAAAGGTAAAGAAAGGCGCAAGTAAAATCTAGAAGCTCAGTTTGAGTCATTTTTGGAAGCTTCTAGAAACATTCCTACGGTGGAAAGTCCATTCTTTTCAGGTTCATGCATCCCATCCATTAAGGAGCTAATCCCTTTGAAGGAGGATTCTATCGCTTCTTGTTTGGCGTTGTAACCTCTTCTCTTTCACTATAAAAAGAGGCATAGGGCAGCCTCAAAGGGAGTTCAAGCTTTAGTATTATTGGAGGTGAAGTGTTGTTGGAACTTAGACCCTTTTAGCTGAGATTTCATGTGGAAATATTACATACCTGTATATATCTCGATTGGAAGAGTGCAAGGCTGGTCAGAGTAAAGGAAACACCTATTCCAGACCCCAAGAAGACCTGTACAACATCAAGGCGGTCATGGTTGTAAGGTTTTTCTTACTATTCAAAGTTAATACAAATAAGTCTGTTTTTCTCAATAAACTGTCAATTGATTGGTTTATTTTATGGATTATTTGATCACCATAATAGATATGATTTATGAATATATGCTATGCATGTGCTATTTGATGTTTGTTTGTTTGTGATTGCAGATCTTTGAAGGCAACTCTTTCGGGCGACTGAAGGACTACTACTACAAACAAGCGTTGGATCAAAAGTAAGATCGTTAAGCCTTTATAGCATTTAATTATGGATCGCGATATATCTAGAGAAAGATAGATTTAATTGTCCGTTTGTTGCTATTTGTCCATAGGACACTTCAGAGGTCTTTCTTGTCTGCAAGAACGACTTATCCGTCCAACATATATATCCCTCCATCTCTCCTCTTTTTCTCTTTATCTCAACCCCGCTGCCACACACCCCCCCCCCCCCTCTATATATATATATATATATCCCTCCATCTCTTCTTATTTGTCTCTTTATCTGAAACCGGCCACCCCCACCCTCCCAACAACCTCCATCTCTCCTTGTTTGTCTCTTTATCTCAAACCGCCCACCCCCACCCTCCCAACAAAGAGAAAAACAAGGAGAGATGGAGGGATATATATATGGGGGGGGTGGCCAGGTTTGAGATAAAGAGAAAAACCAGGAGAGATGGAGGGATATTTTTTCTCTTTATCTCAACCCCCCGCTACCCCTCCACCCCCCGCCTATATATATATCCCTCCATCTCTCCTTTTTTGTCTCTTTATCTCAAACCATCGCCACCCCCCCTCTCCCCAAATATACACACCCTCCCACACCTATATATATAGAAAATGGGAGGGGGAGCGGGGCGGGGACGGGTGTTGGGTATTGAGATAAAGAGAAAAACAAGGTGAGATGGAGGGATATTTTTTCTCTCTATCTCAACCCATCCACACCCCCTCCCCTATATATATATATATATATATATATATATCCTTCCATCTCTCCTTGTTTGTCTCTTTATCTCAAACCACCACCCCCCGTCCTCCACTCGCCGCTCCCACCCCCCAAACATACATACTCTCCCACACCATATCTATCAATCGCTATGTCCCTCCCTCCCTCTCCCCATCTCTCTCTTCTTCCCTCTCTTCACCTTCCATCTATATCTCTATCTTGCCCTTCTCTCCCTCTCCCCCACTACTATCTCTCTTTCCTCCTCATGTCCTCTCTCCCTCTCTCTCCATATTCGTTATCACTCCCTCTCTATATATTTCTTCTTACCTCCCTCTCTCTCCCCCTCCAACTCCATATCGCTTTCCCTCCCTCTCTCCATTCTCTCACATCCTCTCTCTTCCTTCCTCTCTCTCCCTCTCTCTCTTCACACTCCAAATATGTTAATGTATCCCTCCCTCTTGCCTTCTCTCCCCCCCTTCTCTCCATATCTCCTTCTTTGACTCTTTATCTCACCCCAAACATACACACTCTCTCTCCATATCTCCCTTGTCACTCCCTCTCTCTCCACTTCTCACTCGTTGTCTTTCTTCTTCCCTCCCTCTCTCCCCCTCCAACTCCATCTCTCTATCAATCCCTCTCTCCTCCTATCTCTGAAGTCCTCTCTCTCATCCTTCCTGTCTCTCCTTCGCTCTCCTCTTCTCTCCATCTCTCCTTCTTTGCCTCTTTATCTCACCCCTAAACATACACACTCTCCTTCCTCATCTCTCCCTCTCTCCTCTGTCTCAAGTTCTCTCTCTCATCCTTCCCCTCTCTCCCTTTCTCTCCTACCTCTCTCTCTCTCTCTGCCCTCCAATCCTTGCATTATCTTCCTCCCTATCTCCTTCTCTCTTTCCCCCTCCATCTTTGTGTCTCCCTCTCCCTCTCTTACCCTTCTCCACCTCTCTCACTCTTCCCCCCCTCTCTCTCTTCATTTCTCCTCTCCCCTCTCCTTCAATGTATCTTCATCTCTCCATTGCCACTCCCCATCTCTCCACCTCTATCACTCTATGCATTTGTTCTTCCCTCCCATATATATCTAGAGTTAATATATATCATGATATATTAATATATATTGTAGTATAACAAATTTAATATTGTATTAATCCAAAGTTATGAAATTTAATAATATTAATATGAATATTAAATATAATAATAATAATAATAATAATAATTTGATATTAATATTAGGGTTAATATTGTTTTTTTGCATGACCTATTAATAATAATTTGGCCCTGGGTAGCTGGCACATAGGCTTCACTTAAATAAAACTTATTTTGTGAGTGTTCGTAAATATAAAGAGTATGGAGTAAATATAAAAAGAGGTTTTATTTTTTTACCATTTATATTTATATTTATTTACCATACCTCTTCTATTTACCATGGTATTTGGCCCATAGACTTGGTATATACTTATATGTTGATTTTCAATCATATTTGATATTTTTTTATGTATTTACGGTACCTATTTATACCTCTTTTATGTTTACCATACCTCTTTTATAAATAGAGTATTTGGCCCATAGCATTTAGCCTATGGTATTAATAATAATTTGTCCCATAGTATTTGGCCCATAAGCTTCACTTAAATAAAACATTCTTTTTTAGTTTTTTATGAAACTACACTAATTTCGTATTTGTACAATTGGGTTAATAGATTTGTAATTATTTATTTATACACTTATTTAAATTTTTTTATGAGTCGATATTAAATTTTTTTTATACAATTATTTTAATTTTGTTATGAGTGAACATTAAAGATTATTTTGAGCACTAACAGACAACCTTACACATCATACTAGGTTGGAGAATTCTTCTTGACACAATAAAACTGAGGACTCAAAACCTGTTATAATTCCCTAAGTGTTCAACTTCACCCTCAATCTCCAACTGCTTCAGCTTGCATACGAGCAAATTCTGCAGCTTTTGGCTCCACTTAAAGCCTTGCTTTCTCTGATGGAAATTAATCAATGTAAAAATCAACACCAAGCCAGAAGATCAATCAAAGCTTATAAATTCAAAGCTTCTAAATTTCATTAATCAATGTAAAAATCAACACCAAGCCAAAAGATCGATCAAATCTTATAAATTCAAAGCTTCTAAATTTCAACCTTCTCTTTGAGGCCTTTCTAATTCCTTTTGCAACTTCTTTCGATCTCCCTTGTCACCCTGATACATACAAGGCATAAATGCCAAATCAAAAGCATTCATATTAGCCAGAGGGAAAATAATTTCCCCCGGATGAATCAACCTATATAATTGCACTACCACAGAAAATAAGTGGACCAAAAAAAATTAAAATGATCAATCAAGGCACAATTTACAGGATCTATTAAACTACCTGGTAAAGGCCCAAGGGTTTTCTCTTGGCCTTTCAAAATTGTATCAACAAAACGATTCCTTAACAAAGGCAGCATTATAACGTTTGTCTGGAGAGACATGTCTCTTAGATGGAGCACTCTCCCCTAACAAACGACCATATTTCAAATGTAAGCCCACACAGAGACATGAAATGTTAAAACCCACCATCTGATACCGTTTAAGTGGAAATATGTTGAACTGTATTCTGTACCTTCTTGACATGGATATGCAACATTAGCAGGAGTAGGCTTTGAATTAGCGTTCTCTTCATCTAATTCACCCACAGCCCCTGCAAAGTTAATGCTCGAACTAAAAAAACAACATAAAATTGTCGCTAGGAAATCTCTTCCATATCATGATAAGAGTGAAGCACATAAGTATGGTAAGAACCTAATGATGAGAACGCACTTTTTGCACCATTAGTTTCCAGACTTGGGCTGGTTCTCTGATGGTAGACAACAACAGAGAACATTTGCTCCTGTGGTATTGTTGGGAAACAATGTAGATCAACATTTTCGGCTTTTTAGAAATATTTTAAATACAATAATCCATAAACTCTTCAACACACAAAGGGAAAACCGAAAAACAAATATCAACTTCCCATACAGGTGCATTAATATTCTTGAATAACTAATATTTCAAAGTTCATCGAATCCTACCCTGTGGCCTGTATCTGGCGAGGCTGCCTTGTTTGCATAATATTTTCTAAGATTCTCTACGAGAAGAACTTGTTGAATCAAAATCTACCCACAAATAGAAAAGACCACCAAAACAAGTGACCAAATTTGGCATGACATGTAGATACCATCGTATGGAAAGGATCATGGCCACACCAAAATGAATCCTCAATTCTCTTGGTCCACTTCCATGTCTGGTAAGACTTTGAATCTTTGCTTATTCCTTTTGTCATGTTCTCCTTTAATTTTTCTTCATAAAATTTGAACTAGATACTTGTGCCATATCTTTCTTATCTTTTTTTGATGCTGTATAATGTTTAATGTGTTTTTATTCCTTTTCTTTTATTTAAATATTCATACTATTGTGATAATTTTAGTGGCACATTTTATAACTACTTTGTATGCAGAGTGGTACATTTAGAACATGTATGCACCTTTCATGCATCTTGGAAGTTGCTTTAATATGTGATGCCTATATTTGCTTTGTTTTGGATGATTCACCTTCCTGTCACATTAATAGTCAGATCAAACCATGAAAATGGCAATTCACTTTTAGATACAGTTTTCAATGATGCATATTTTCTTGGAGGTACTTTAACTCAAATTAAATTAACTTTAGGTCTTGAGAAAGAATATCTTCTTGAGCGAGTACAACACTTTGGAGGTGAAATTGAGTTTTTTTCTTTTTATCTCACTATTTAAGTTTTATATCAATGATTTGATTTACCTGGCTTAAGGTTATAGAATAAACAACTAATGTACTTGCTTCAATTTCTTTAGTATACCCACAAGAATTGCATTACCGTTTGTTTCAATACACTTAACATTCTCACACTCTATGCTGAATTTTTTGCCTATAAGCATTGTAATTTTCTTTGGTCTCCCACTTTATTTCATCGTGAATCTCAGTCTAGGTCAATTGATTAAACAGGGGGCCTAACATGCACCTTCTTCACTCGTTATGGTATCTGCAAGTTTCGACCCACTTGCAAATTGGATTATTTCATAGGACACCTTGGTTGTAGTTAGTCAATCTCTTGACCAATTGATATTTGTGTTGGTTTTCTTCAATTGTGATCCATGTTGGCTGCTTGTGCTTAAGTTTTTATCTTCAGACTTGGCAGTTGAATCTGGTGGAGGAAAGTCTATAGAATTTCTCTTCTATGTTAAAAGCTCGTTAGTAGTATTCTGATATTAAAAATTTTGAAATAGATGCATAGTGTTCCATTTCAAGAAGAAAAGTGGGATTTTATTTTTTGCAAGGTTGCAAGAGTCCATTGTTTTAAATGTACTTGGATGTGTGTTCAAGTTATCAACCAAGCCACAAACAATGTCTACTTGATACCAAATACTTTTTTAACCTTAATAATATATCACCTGTCCAATTCCATCCTAAAATGTTCATACGGAGATTCATCCTAAAATTGTCAGGAGGTGTAGTGCACACGGTAATTCACCCTACCTAAAAGATTGATGAGTCTTTCATTTCGATATTTTGCCACACTGCAGTTTACCCTCGGATTAATGAGTCTTCAATTTGGGTATATTTTAAAACCATGAATACATTTGACGTGAAATATAGGGCTCCAATAGAGTGCGATGTTGATCATTGATATGGCAAAGGTAAATGTTCATTTGTTTAATCAAAATTGAAAGCATGAAAGTGGGTTTGTGGAAATATATTAAAAAGAAAAAGAATGACTTTAGAAAGAGGCTAAGCAACTAGAGCCTATAAGTATAGAAAATATTATAAAAGAATTGGATAGTTTTTTAAAGAGTCTTGCTACAAGTTCCATGATGGTGGAATCCCTTGCCGTGCCATTTTTGAGAATTTGCTAGTCAAATATTAGGAGGCTAGTAATAAGCTCTGTAAATTGTATTGTATTGCATCTGCATTTGCTTTGCCATTGCTGATAAAATTTTTTCGAGTCTATGTAATATTCCAAACAACAAAAAATTTCATAGATCTAAAACATATTAGTGTTCTCATTTAATACAGTCTTTCATCAAGAACCAGAACATAATAATTGCAGCTATTTTATTTATATTATTCACTAAAATTAAAATACATGCCCAGACCATAAAATCCTGCAAATGGCATGCACAGCTGCTTGAAAATGACAAATATATGAAATTGAATCCCACTTGTGAATCCTGGATGGATCCACCACATAAACATCACCGCGGGTTTTTCGTCCCTGGATCAATGCATAGAACTGGCCAGGCCAAGTTCTCAACCCAAACATAATAAAATAGATAATTTCATAATGCTCTGAATGCCTAGCTTCTCTCCCCTTTTATAGGCTTGATGGGTCAATACCAACAAGAAATACCATGGGTCAATACCATGGGAAAATACCACGATAAGTACCATGGATTGATTCTATCCACTTTGACTAGATTAAGAAAGGGAATATTACAAATCCTCCCACCCAAATATTGCTTGTCCTCAAGCGATCCACTTCTATCCACAACAAAAGCATGTGTACATTGATACCAGGATCCCATACAATCCGATGCGCCCTCCATGTTGAATGGTCCTGAATGGATCCTTCAATACCTGGATCCCAAACAATCCTTCGACCAATCCTCCCCTCAATAGATTTACCTGGATCCCTAACAATCCTTTCCCCAATGGATTC
This sequence comes from Pinus albicaulis, assembly GCA_034641835.2. Lineage (NCBI taxonomy): Eukaryota > Viridiplantae > Streptophyta > Pinopsida > Pinales > Pinaceae > Pinus > Pinus albicaulis. The sequence goes on from MU968551.1 coordinate 26,930,256, forward strand.
TCCCGGATCCTAATGCCACCTGAATCCTAGGACCTCTGGGTTATGGTACCATTTCAGCCCTCCATCACTGCCCGCACCAAAGGGCCCAAGCTGCAATATGCCCTCGGCTATGAGTATCCTCCAAAGAATCAACCTATCGATAGAATACCAACTCATAATGTCTCGCCAATCCATACCTGGGGAGGGATGAATATCTGCAAATCTACTATGTTGATGTTGTTTGATGCTTAATTCATGCTTCTCTACTTGGTTACCCAACATGATGCAGTTGGAGAACTCTTCCCTTCTCTTCCCAATGTATAAAGGTGGGTTGTTGGTAGTGTTGCAAGACTTATCTATGTACTCTTGTAGAGGGCTGCTTTGGAACTCCCAATCGTACTCCTCTTGCTGCCTTATGAGGGATTTGAGTCGTTCTTCAACACTAGACAACTTGGTCTTTGATTCAGCACATACCCCTATGAGTTCCTCAATTTTTTTGTTCTCCTGTAAGGCAGTGTCTCGGACTGTCCAGATTTTCTACTTCAACAACATAAGATCTGTCTTGAAATTCTTGATCCTTTCTCGAAAGTCTTCTACTGGTAATTCTAGTGCCATGCTGACTGTCTCTGTATCTTTTTGCACCTAATTCCCAATGACCACATCTTCAACTTGAGCCTTTGACCAACTCTCTAAGAATGGTCCATTTTGCACATTATGTTTGTCATGTTGCTCCTCGTGATCATACTCATCATGCTGGTTCACTATGGCTGGATCCTCACTCAAATCTCCCAGGTCTTCTTCATGTGTGGAGACAATATTTTCATCCCTTTCAACTGTCGAACATAGATGCATTTTATCTATACTTGATTGTTCATAACCTTCATGGATATTCCCCTGGGGATCTACGAACTCCATTGTATAGTAATCAACCTCATGAATGGCATTAGGTAGAATTTCCTCATGCACTTCCAAATGTTTGTCATCCTGCAAGCCTCCCTGAATAATGTCATGATGTTGCTTACCATCTTGAGGATCAATAGACCCATCTACAAAATATTCCCCATGATTTGAAGTAATCTCCTCTTGTTCTGACTTTGTTGCCTTCTTCTTATCACCTGGACAGGAATGGTTAAGGGCCCAAGGTCCCTTGCAGATAAAGCATAGTCCTCTCCTCCTTAGTTCATTCTTGTTGTTGATTTTTTTCTTGCTTTGATTATCATTTTGGTCTATGGAGATATGGCTACTTAAAGGACCATATAACCTCACTAGTACATCAAGGATTTTCTAGTTGTTTTTCAAAATTTCTTCAAGACGATCCATCTTCACATAGCAAGACAAAGAAATATACAAAAATGTATTCTACCTTTTCACATTTTGATTTTGGCCCTCATGAAACTAGGTTAAGTTGGCGCCAGCAAAAGTATATAAATAACACAACCTCTTGAAATAATATTTCAGCACTTGGTTTGGAGATATGTTGCCCAAATACACGTTCCCTTTTACACTAGACAATATTATGATTTCAATGTATGTGTAAACTCATCTCATGATGGAAGACTTATAAATGATTTTCCCTTCACTTATGTCTCCCAATAAAATAATTTACTAAAAAAATAAAAATCCAACTAGGGTGATAAATATCACCGAAGTGAGAAATTTTGGCTAGGGTGAAAATTAAATTTCACTAAAGTTCCTTGCATGAAACTCTCAGGCTGGCAAGATGCACAGCTCTGATACCATTGTAAGATTCAAAACAATAAAAAATTTGATAGATCTAAAATATCTTAGTGTTCTCATTTAATACAGTCTTTCATCAAGAACCAGAACACAAGAAATGCATCCATTTTATTTATATTATTATTCACTGAAAGTAATATACATGCCCAGACCATAAAATCCTACAAGTGGCATGCACAACTGCTTGACAATGACAAATATAAGAAACTGAAACCCACTTGTGAATCCTGGATGGATCTGCCACATAAACATCACCGCGGGGTTTTCGTCCCGAGATCAATAATAGAACTGGCCAGGCCAAGTTCTCAACCCAAACATAATAAGATAGATAATCCCGAATGATCTAAATGCCTAGTTTCTCTCCCCTTTTATAGGCTTGATGGGTCAATACCAACAAGAAATACCATGGGTCAATACAAGAAATACCATGGGTCAAAACCATGGGAAAATACCACGGTAAGTACCATGGATCGATTCTATCCACTTTGACTGGGTCAAGAAAGGGAATATTACAAATCCTCTCGCCCAAAGATTGCTTGTTCTCAAGCGATCCACTTCTATCCACAACAAAAGAATTTGTACATTGATACCAGGATCCCATACAATCCGATGTGCCCTCCATGTTGAATGGTCCTGAATGGATCCTTCGATACCTGGATCCCAAACAATCCTTTGACCAATCCTTTCCTCAATGGATTTTCCCGGATCCCAATACCACCTAAGTCCTGGGACCTGTGGGTTATGGTACCATTTCAACTCTCCATCGTTGTCCACACCAAGTGGTTCAAACTGTAATTTTCCCTTCGCTATGGGTATCCTCCAAATAATCAACCCATTAGTAGAATACCAACTCATAATCTCTCGCCAATCCATACTTGGGGAGGGATGAATATCTGCAAATCTACTATGTTGATGTTGTTTGATGCTCAATTCATGCTTCTCTACTTGGTTACCCAACATGATGCAATTAGAGAACTCTTCCCTCCTCTTCCCAATGTATAAAGGTGGGTTGTTGGTAGTGTTGCAAGACTTATCTATGTACTCCTGTAGAGGGCTGCTATGGAACTCCCAATCGTACTCCTCTTGCTGCCTTATGAGGGATTTGAGTCGTTCTTCAACACTAGACAACTTGGTCTTTGATTCGGCACATACCCCTATGAGTTCCTCAATTTTTCTGTTTTCCTGTAAGGCATTGTCTCGAACTATCCAGACTTTCTGCTTCAACAACATAAGATCTATCTTGAAATTCTTGATCCTTTCTCGAAAGTCTTCTATTTGCAATTCTAGTGCAGTGCTGAGTGTCTCTATATCTGTTTGCACCCGATGCCTAACGACCACATCTTCAACTTGACCCTTTTACCAACTCTCTAGGAATGGTCCATTTTGCACATTATGTTTGACATGTTGCTCCTCGTGATCATACTCATCATGCTGGTTCACTATGGTTGGATCCTCACTCAAATATCCCAAGTCTCCTTCACCTGTGGAGACAATCTGTTCATCCCTTTCAACTGTCGAACATAGATGCATTGCTAGAATTTTATCTATACTTGATTGTTCATATTCTTCATGGATATTCCCCTGGGGATCTACGAACTCCATTTTAGAGGAATCAACCTCATCAATGGCATTAGGTAGAATTTCCTCATGCACTTCCAAATGTTTGTCGTTCTGCAAGCCTCCCTCAATAATGTCACGATGTTGCTCACCATCCTGAAGATCAATAGACCCATCTACAAAAGATTCCCCATGATTTGAAGTAATCTCCTCTTGTTCTGACTTTTTTTCCTTCTTCTTATCACCTGGACAGGAATGGTTAAGGGCCCAAGGTCCCTTGCAGATAAAGCATAGTCCTCTCCTCCTTATTTCATTCTTGTTGCTGATTTTGTTCTTGCTTTGATTATCATTTTGGTCTATGGAGATATGGCTACTTAAAGGACCATATAATCTCACTAGTACATCAATAATTTTCTGGTTGTTTTTCAAAATTTCTTCAAGATGATCCATCTTCTGAATATTCTCATTTAAAACACCCTTCTTCTTTTCTTCTTCTTCTCTATCTCTCTCTTCTTCTTTTTTATTTTTTTTCCTTTTTTTGTAATAATAATATTCAAAACCCTTCACTTATTTCTCCCAACAAAATAATTTACTGAAAAATAAAAATCCAACTAGGGTGATAAATATCATCAAAGTGAGAAATGTTGGCTAGGGTGAAAATTAAATTTCACCGAAGTTCCTTGCATAAAACTCTCAGGCTGGGAGGATGGACAGCTCTGATACCATTGTAAGATTCCAAACAATAAAAAATTCATAGATCTAAAACATTCTCATTTAATATAATTTTTCATCAAGAGCCAGAACACAAGAAATGCAGCCATTTTATTTATATTATTATTCACTGAAAGTAAAACACATGCCCAAACCATGAAATCCTCCAAATGGCATGCACAGCTGCTTGAAAATGACAAATATAAGAAATTGAAGCCCACTTGCGAATCCTGGATGGATCCACCAAATAAACATCACCCCCCAAACATAATAAGATAGATAATAGCAGAATGCTCTAAATGCCTAGTTTCTCTCCCCTTTTATAGGCTTGATGGGTCAATACCAACAATAAATACCATGGGTCAATACAAAAAATACCATGGGTCGATACCATGGGAAAATACCACGATAAGTACCATGGATTGATTCTATCCACTTTCACTGAATTAAGAAAAGAAATATTACAGTTTAGGAACCACATCAATGTTCATATTAGGCTTTATAAATTATAGTTTTGTTGTAGAGGCTTATGTAAGTAGATAAACCTTGTTGCTATAGCATATATGTAGAAACATAACATATTTCAATGATTCATTACACTCCGTTGTTCTCAAAGGCTGTCTTGCTAGCAGTGAGAATAATTCAATAGATGATATTTTGTATAATGTCACATGGGAGCAAAGGAAAACGAAACTCTGCTGTGAACAGAATCACAATGAAAGACCTATCTTCTAAAAAATAGACAAACAACTATTTCCTCAGTAAAACTCAGAGGCTAATACATTGTGATGTCTTTTCTATTTCCCTCGTTTCCCTTGCAATAGCGAAGGTTCGCATGAAAGTCGTGTGAGTTCAAAGCCCGAACCCTCAACATGGACTTCTATTCTCATCTTCGAAACTTATTTTCTTGAGCAGGGCCCACACTTAACAGCTCCACCAAGAAAGTCGATTTGCCTGAGTCGCACCGTTACACGAACAGGATCTGCTGACCGATCACAATTATCTTCATCTCCTTTACATCCACTAAAATAGACTCCACCCCTGCAATAAAATATCCATCCATATGAGTATTCAAAATCCAGTTAATGGTAAGATAATGCTTCTGGGGATAGCCTTACTGAAATAATTTTACCTTAAACGCCTGCAATGCGTGTCATAACCATTCTCTTGCTTTTCTCGTCCTCTAAGGGTAACGATTTCAGCACCATCTTCTGCAAATGGGACATTGTGATCCGTGATTGATTTTCATAATTGCAAATAGAGAAATTAACTCTAATAGATTTGATGAATGACTAATTATATTCATGGCATGGCTCAAATCATTAAACTCCTCTATTCCACGCCATGGACAAGGCACCAGCTCTAGACACTTCAGAAGATTTCTTGCCAGAGCTCTTAAGTGATCATGCATTCCAATAGTATTTACATAATCTAGTATACTGCCTGATCTGTTCTGTATTTCTGTTGGAATTATTGGAAATTCCAAGCAAACAAGAGCGAATGACGCTCTCCTCTAAACACAGAGAAGTTTAAAAAAAACAGAAATTTTAATCGGAGACAGAGATGGCATGAAAATTCTCTTTCTATTTCATTAAATAAACTAAAAAAAACTGTTAAAAATTTCTTCCTCAATGGAGGGATTCACAATATGTGTTCGACTGCTACAGACGCAGTGCTATACAACACAAATCTTTTCTCTCTCTGTCTCTCAAGAACACACAAGCAGTGCTCAGTTCTTCTTACTGTGTTTCCTTTGCCTGCGGGCTCACACAGCGTTCACAATGCAATAATCTACATTCATCGCATATGTACGCGGGACTTTTCCCTTTTTATATGGCGCGGCGGCACAAATTACATACAAAACATTAAAAAAAAAAAAAAAAAACCAAAATACAAAGGAAAACCTTGCAAAACATAAACTTTAAGCATGGCGCGACGTACGACTGGGGTCCACATCGCAGTCGGCCAAATTGCGATTTGCGATGGCACAAACGGCAGAAAAATCAAACTTGCGACGATGCGATCTACGATGGCGCATATCGCAACTTTCAAACTTGTGATAACATATGACGAAACAACAATTGGAAATGCGACTGTGCGATCATGCGATGGCGCGATGATCGCACATCGCAAAAACAAAACTTGTGATGACGCATCTAGATGGGCGGAAACACATATAATAGAATTGTGATATTTGCGATGTTGCGATCTTGCGCTTTTGCGCTCAAGTGGTAGGGACCACTTGTCCTTCCGCTTGTTTAATTCAATTTCACTTCAATTTGGTTGTTGAGGGCTTTTACGCCCGACTTGACTGTTTTAATTAAACCTGCTCCTCCGTAGACTTGAACTACGGGAAATCTTCGCTCCTCTGTCAAAAATAACTTCGCCCATACTTCAAAATTAATTCCTCTGCTATACTTGGCTGCGGCCCATCAAAAATTTAATTCTTCTCCTTACGTTCTTCATTCTTCTTTAATACAGAGTGCTGTGCACTCAAAACTCTGCGCTGTTGCTACTGCTGTTGTACTTTGTTCTTAGTTCTTCCTGCCCAAGGCACGGCAGGTGACTTTAATATTTTCAACACTCCCCCTTAAAGTCAACTGCTGGGTTGTCCATCATACCCAGGCATTTTCTTAAAAATTTAAATGTTTTCTGTGCCAATGGCTTTGTCAAAATATCTGCATATTTCTCCTTTGTTTTACAATGTTGTAAAACAACTTCTCCATTGTTCACCAATTCTCTGATATAGTGAAACTTTGTGTCTATGTGCTTCGTTCTCTTATGAAACACAGAATTCTTTGATAATGCAATAGCTGAGCTATTGTCACAATAAATCACAGTGCCCTTTACCTGTTCTTGACATAGACTTCTCAACATTCTTCTCATCCACATATTCTGCCTCTGTTGTAGATAGTGCTACAATAGGTTGTTTCTTAGAAGCCCATGAAATGGCTCCTGAACCCATATGAAAAACATAACCGGAAGTGCTCTTCCGATCATCTACACTTCCAGCCCAATCACTGTCAGTGTATCCAACTAATTCTGAATTTTCTGAAGCTGTATACAAAATACCAAATCTTTTTGTTCCTTTCACATACCTCAGAATTCTTTTTGCTGCTTGCCAATGTGCTTCATTTGGCTTCTCCATAAATCTGGAAATTAAGCTAACGGCATGCATAATATCTGGCCTAGTTGCAGTCAAATACATGAGGCTGCCAACTATGCTTTTATACAAACTTGGATCAACATCCTTGCTGTTGTCATCTTTTCTCAACTTCAATCCCATTACTGTGGGAGTAATTGCAGCTTTGCACTCCTGCATATTAAATCTTTCTAAAACTTGATTCACATACTTTGCTTGAGATATAAAAATCCCTTTTTCACTTTTCTCTACTTCTATTCCCAAGAAGTATCTCAACAAACCCATGTCAGTCATTTCAAATTCATCTTTCATGACTGTTTTAAAATTTTCAACAAGGTATTCATCATTACCTGTAAAAATTAAATTATCAACATATAAAACAACAATGAGCATCTTACCATCCTTTTCTTTGATGTAGAGGGTGGGTTCTCCCTCACACTTTTCAAATCCATTTTCCAGTAGATAGGAATCTATCCTACTGTACCATGCTCTTGGCGCTTGTTTCAGCCCATAAAGAGCTTTCTTCAATTTGCAGACCTTATGCTCTTGGCCTTTCTTTTCATATCCGAGAGGTTGTTCCACATATACCTCTTCCATTAAAACTCCATTTAAAAATGCAGATTTTACATTCATCTGATATACTTTCCATTTGTTTTGTGCTGCTATGGATAGCACTGCTCTTACTGTCTCCATTCTTGCAACTGGTGCAAAAGTTTCTTCATAATCAATTCCTTGCTTCTGCTTGTATCCTTTGACAACAAGTCTGGCCTTGTGTCTTTCTATCTTTCCTTCAGCATTTCTTTTGGTCTTATAGACCCATTTAACTCCAATGACTTCCTTACCTTCTGGGAGATCAACCAACTCCCATGTTTTGTTCTTCTCTATGGCATTAATTTCATCATCCATAGCTTCTATCCATTTTCTATCTTTAATAGCATCTTCAAAATGAATAGGATCATCAACTTGAAAACACAAAGCAAATAAGGAATTCATACCTTCGTTTGCTTCTCCTTGCTCATAGATTTCTCTAAGGCTTCTGAACCTTGTTCCGCTTTCACTTGGCGTAGTTGTGCTTGATGAAGCACTCATTTCAGCTCCATGTGGTGTGCTTGGTGATGCACTCCCGCTTCTTCTCAAGGGTGTTCTCGCTGCTGCTTGAGGTGTTCCTTGCTGTCCTTGTGCTGGTGGAGGTTGTGCTACCGGTGGGTTATTAATTTCAACCACATCTCCCTCATCTTCATCATGAGACAAACAGTTTTTAACATTGATTGTTTTCTCAATGCTTCCATCCCATGCTTCCTCTTCAATGAACTGCACATCTCTGCTTATTACAAAATTCTTTGTGGATGGGTTATACAATCTGTATCCTTTGGAATCTTCACAATATCCAAGGAAAATGCACTTCTCCCCCTTACTATCCAACTTCTTTCTCAATTTGTCTGGAATGTGTACATATGCCACACATCCAAAAACTCTCATGTGGGTGACTCCTTGTTTTCTGCCACTCCACGCTTCTTCTGGAACTTTGTTCATTACTGCTTTTGTAGGGCATCTATTTAAAATATACGCAGCACAGTTTGTTGCTTCTGCCCAATACTCATTCGGCAAATGTTTTGCCTTTAGCATGCTTCTCACCATTTCCATTATGGTTCGATTCTTCCTTTCAGCAACTCCATTCTATTGCGGTGTGTACCTTGTGGTGAACTGCTTGTGTATGCCGTTCTCTCTGCAAAAACGCAAAAACTCCTTTGAGATATATTCTCCTCCTCTATCAGTTCTGAGGACTTTAATGTACTGCCCACTTTGTTTCTCTACAAGAACTTTAAAGTGGCAAAATTTCTGAAAGACTTCACTCTTATACTTTAGAAAATAAACCCACACTTTTCTTGCGAAATCATCTATGAAGGTCAGCATGTAATTGCTGCCTGAAATAGATGTTGTTTGCATCGGCCCACATAAATCTGAGTGAATGATTTCTAAGGGTGCTTTTTCCCTTATGCTTTTCCCTGAAGGAAAACTTTCTCTGTGTTGTTTTCCCAAGATGCAACCTTCACATAGGTTGTCAGGCTTTTCAATCAATGGCAAACCTTTTACCATTCTGTTTCTATGCAACAAATTTAATCCTCCGAAATTGAGATTTCCAAATCTCAGATGCCATAACCAATTTTCATCTTTCTCTTCCTTTTGAAAGGCTTCTTGTGTTACAGCTGCTACATTCTTTCCTTTTTTCTTCAAGTCAATGCTGAGCTTGAGCGGAAACATTCTATTGCTGTTCATTTGAATTTCAGCAATGATTTTCTTGCTTGGAGGAATATCTTTTATTGTGAACACATCATCCTTAAACATTACATTGTAACCTTTGTTTATGAGCTGCCCAACGCTCAAAAGATTACATTTCAGACCTGGAACATAATACACATCAGGAACAAATTTCTGCTCCCCATTTCTTGCTCGAATACTAACTCTGCATTTTCCTTTGACAAAGATCTTAGTATCAGTCCCTGTGGTCACTTCAGATTTTACTTCTTCATCTAGATTGGCAAACACTGCTTTGTTGCCAGTCATATGATTACTACATCCAGAATCTAAGAACCAAACATCATCTTCTCTATTCTGTGCTACATTACAAGCTAAAAGCACATTACTTGGGTTCTTTTCTTCTTTTGCTACATTAGCATTCTACTTATTTTTCATGTCATTTTGCTTCTTTCTACATTCATTGTCATAATGACATTGGAAATTGGATTTGTCATACCTATTTCCATGAGCATGTTGGTGTTGATGTCCACCTTGCTGGCTGTTGCATTGGTCGTGGCTCTGACTTTGACTGTTGCTCCTTCCATGTGAATGTGAAGGGCTATTCCTTCCACCTCTGCTCTGGCTTCTGCCTCTTCCTCTTCCTTTGCCTTGACCTCTTCCTCTTCCTGAAGGCATCTGGGTCTTGAAGGCGTGCTCAAGAGATGAGTGTTCATCTCTGCTCAATCTCTGTTCATGATGATTGGCACCAGGCATAAGTTCATCCACCGTAAATCGCAGAGATCTCGGTTTATTCTATGGTAATAATAACATCAAACCTTGAGGTAAGCATCTCAAAAATTCTTCTCACAATCCTTCTTTCTTCAAGAGTTTCTCCATGGGATCTTATCTGATTTACAATCCCAATCACATGTGTAAAAAATGTGTCTACAGTGTCTGACTCTTTCATGCAAAGAGTTTCGAAATCTCTTCTCAGCAACTGAAGTTTTGCTATCTTAACTTTCTCCATACCTTGATAGGCTACTTTCATAGTTTCCCATGCCTCCTTGGATTTCTTAGTTGCTGCTATCCTCGGAAACACACTCTCATTTACAGCTTGATACAATAAGAAGAGAGCTTTAGAGTCTTTCTTCCTATTATTCTTTAACACATCCTTCTCTGCTTGAGTTAAGGCATTGAAAGCCTGCTCATCAGCTGGTTCAATGAAACCATCTTCTACTAATTCCCATAAGTCTTGTGATACAAACAGGGCTCTCATGGTAATGGCCCAATAGTCATAGTTCTTTCCATTAAATTGTGGAAGTTGAACATTTCCAAGACTCATTCCAGTACTTGGTCCAGCCATTGCTTCAAAACTGAACTCTAGGCTTAAATTAAACTGTATTTCCTTTTTTGAAAGAACAAACTCTTTAAACAGTAAACAACTGCACTTTTATCTTTGATAAATCCCTGACTGTGACTGTTGTCGAGCTTTTCACGGTGCTGGAGAAAACGTTGCAACAAGTCTTCTTCTTCTTCTTCAGCTTCTTTGAGAGTTTCAAAGAGCCTGTACCTGCTCTGATACCATGTTGGAATTATTGGAAATTCCAAGAAAACAAGAGAGAATGACGCTCTCCTCTAAAAACAGAGAAGTTTAAAAAAAACAGAAATTTTAATCGGAGACAGAGATGGCATGAAAATGCTCTTTCTATTTCATTAAATAAACTAAAAAAAAACTGTTACAAATTTCTTCCTCAATGGAGGGATTCACAATATGTGTTCGACTGCTACAGACGCAGTGCTATAAAACACAAATCTTTTCTCTCTCTGTCTCTCAAGAACGCACAAGCAGTGCTCAGTTCTTCTTACTGTGTTTCCTTTGCCTGCGGGCTCACACAACGTTCACAATGCAATACTCTACATTCATCGCATATGTACGCGGGCCTTTTCCCTTTTTATATGGCGCGGTGACACAAATTACATACAAAACATAAACAAATAAATAAATCCAAAATACAAAGGAAAACCTTGCAAAACATAAACTTTAAGCATGGCGCGACGTACGAGTGGGGTCCACATCGCAGTCGGCCAAATTGCAATTTGCGATGGCGCAAACGGCAGAACAATCAAACTTGCGACGATGCGATCTACGATGGCGCATATCGCAACTTTCAAACTTGTGATAACATATGACGAAACAAAAATTGGAAATGCGACTGTGCGATCATGCGATGGCGTGATGATCGCACATCGCAAAAACAAAACTTGCGATGACGCATCTGGATGGGCGGAAACACATATAATAGAATTGCGATATTTGCGATGTTGCGATCTTGCGCTTTTGCGCTCAAGTGGTAGGGACCACTTGTCCTTCCGCTTGTTTAATTCAATTTCACTTCAATTTGGTTGTTGAGGGCTTTTACGCCCGACTTGACTGTTTTAATTAAACCTGCTCCTCCGTAGACTTGAACTACGGGAAATTTTCTTTCCTCTGTCAAAAATAACTTCGCCCATACTTCAAAATTAATTCCTCTGCTATACTTGGCTGCGGCCCATCAAAAATTTAATTCTTCTCCTTACGTTCTTCATTCTTCTTTAATATAGAGTGTTGTGCACTCAAAACTCTGCGCTGCTGCTGCTGCTGCTGTACTTTGTTCTTAGTTCTTCCTGCCCAAGGCACGGCAGGTGACTTTAATATTTTCAACAATTTCGGAACTAATTTGAAGGCTCCTTGGTATGTCTGTGTGAAGTGTTTGTCGAAGTTTCTTCAACTGGTCCTCCCAGTCAGATTTGTTATTGTTGTTAGTAACAATAACAACAAGAAGTCTCCCACACTCTTTTAAATATAACGGCACTCCATTGCAATCTTTCAAAAATTGATGTACTAAGTATTCAAATCCTGATTTTGGATGGGGTTGGCCGAAAGCATAGAAGCAGAAGAGCTGTGTGGTGTGGTGTTGATGAAGGCCAGATAAATGATAAATGGAGGGCTCTTGTATTCCTGACCATTTGAGGACATTTCTATTACGGGATGCAATCAAAACTAAGCTTTCAGGGTGTAACACATCCACAGGCAAAAGTGCATCCACGTGATCCGCATCATCTAACACTAGTAACACTCGAGATTTTGAGAGATGCTTCTGAAGCATCCATTTACCTTCATCAACATTGTCTACAGCCTGATCCAATTGAGTTAAGCCCTTGACAATCTTTTTCTGCAAGGAAGGAAAAGAGCTGCATTTTGAATTCTCCCTGACATAGAATAAAAAGTAGGAGTTATTATAATTTGAGCTCTTCCTATTGAAGAGTTCTTTAGCCAACATAGTCTTTCCGACTCCCTGCGGACCAACGATCCCGACGACCTGAACTCTTCCGCCATGTTGTTGTGATAACACCTTCCTATCGAAATCTTGCGCTTTCTCATCCAATCCAAAGGTGTGTTTGCCCACATCGACTAAATTTGGGCTTTTAACCCTATTCAACACACATTTAACCAATTTATCCATCAACTCCCCCTTGTCCCTGGGTATTCACAAAAGAAATATATAAAACTATAAGTTAGAAATAAATAGAACTGTAAATTTAGTATATATATAACTAAATAAATAGAACTTAAATTAAGTAGTATATATATATAATTTAGGCTTATTGTGCACAATTAGCATAAGTCTCTGTATTATTTTGAAGCATTTTAGCAAGAAAACTCTGGCGTTAAATCTGTATTTGAAAATTTTTGAAAAATTGGGATGAAAATCTAGGCCTGGTGGAAAGAATGAAAGTTCCAGCACATTAAAAATAAAATATATATAGCAACGACTAAAAAAAGAGAAAGAAGAAAGAAAGAAAGAGAATTCGAACTCTTACCCGTTAAACGCGTCCAGATCAAACCCACTAATATCTGCAGCTCTGGAAAGAGCATTTCTCCACTTTCCAACAGTGGTGTTGTGACGCGGTTGTCCGTTCCATGCTATTTTATTTTCGTGCTTGTCTAAGACTGCAACATAGGCTCCTCTGTGCTCCTGTGCCCACCGAAGATCAGCAGGCTTGACCTTGTAAAAAATGGGAATGATAATTTTCCCAGACTCAAACATTAAGTGTAGTTCCTCCAAACACCTGTTGACTCAGCATATCCTGCAGAAAAAATAGCAACATGGAGAGAGGCAGATGCAATAGCTTCTTTTATTTGGGTATTTAAGTTTTGTCCCTCTTCCAGTTCCTGGAAATCTAGAAAAACTTGCAGTCCATAGGAAGTAAGCCAACGGTAGAGACAACTGGCAAAGGTATTTTTAACATCGGGTCCTCTGTGATTTAGAAAGGCATCGTAATTGTAATTTTTGTTGGCATGAGAAGAGGTGAAGGCCGAGGTAGCTATGATCAATAGAAAAAGGGTTGGGAAGGGTTTGGATGGTGGATGCGAACGATACAGATTGAGAGGGAGGAGATCAGCTACTATTTGCAGAGACCGCTTAAACTCTGGAGGAAAACCAAAATGGTGTGCCTGCACATTAAATCCTTCACACTTAGCGCTTAGATAGTACGCGGTTGTCCATCCCCTGCCGTACCCTTCGTCCTTAATTATTCATTAATCGGCAGTGCGTATAAACGTAGTATCCTTGTTTGGATTTTTCGCGTTTTTCATTAGGCTCATTATTTCGGTCAATGTTGGCTAAGAAAGAAATTTCTTGGAATTTTAAGGTTTTAGCAAGGACAGGACTCCAGGATTTTATTCATTAATCGGAATTCGGCAGTGCGTGTACGCTTTTTTTGGTTAATTATTTTGGTCTATGTTATCTAAGTAGGATTTTCTTTTGGAATATTAAAGTTTTAGTAAATTAAAAAATGAAAGTGTTTTCCCGAGTTTTTATGGACAAAAATTGTAGAAATTTGCTGAATAATAATTAATTATCCACCGAGACTATCCTGATCACATACAATTCGAATTTATATGCAACACATAATCTCTTCCACTCAGATCATCATACATGTGGAATTAAAATCAAGCGATAACACATCAAATCATCATACACATTAACACAGTATGTATGGGGAAAGCTTATAGCTGAAAACCCCACAGCTATTGTGTATATTATAATGGAGAAATCAAGTAACAAACTTAGTACAATACTCCTCACAAGTGTTATCACTCAGGTTTTCCTAGAAGTTGTGTAAGAGGAAAGTATACCCGAGGTAACCACAAACCAACCTTTTAGATGCAGAATCTAGCCAATCTGCATCCAGAGAGGGCTCTCTCTTTATAATTTATCTTTGTTCTTGGAAGGTTTTAGGCTAGTTATAGATTCAAGAGTTTGTTTTGGGAAAATGGTGGAATCTACAAACTAAGGGCAAGGTTGAGGGCTTTCAGTCCATTGGGCTATGGAGTCAAAGGATGGCTTTACTGGATTTCTATTCTAAACACAAGATGGTATTACAGGGCAAGATAGCTAGACAGAGAACAATCCTTAAAATTTAAAGTGGATGGGATGATTCTTGAAGGGATGAAAGGCAGCTAAGAATCTTTCACCATGTTCAAAAGAGAGAAATGAGATGACTACAAACAAAGAGCAATGAAGAATTCTTTATTATAGCAATCAAAAGTGTTTAAATTATCAAAGCAGGAGCATTTAAGAATTCATGCTTATAGCTAATTTAGAAGAAAACATTAAGAACAATCACATTTGAAAACAGAGTACAATTAAGCAAATTCTGTTTCAATATTTTATGTAAATTATTCAGAAATGGATATGATGGTATTAAAAACTAATATAAAATTTCAGACAAAAGGTAAAAACACTTATTGAACTGTAGTCCAACACATGAATCCTGCAACAAGTCCAGTGCTTTCAAATCGTCATCCAGCAAGCCACAAGTAAATTTCTCCAAAGCTTTTATTCCGAAAATCTCAATGTTACAGCAGAGTAATAGAATCCACCCCAAATGCTTCCAAGAGTGGAGTATTTATACCAATTCTAAACTAAAATATCTCGAAAAAATATCAAAATTGGTTCATAAATCTCTCTAACTATGTTACATAAATAGAACTAAAGTAAAGGACACTCAAAATATTTGGCACTATTTTTGATGGATAGGTGATGACAAAGAGGAGAATTCGAATCTGATCCAACTCTTAGTTGATGATGAGGCATCCAAGTCACTAACCGCTTCCTTTCTTTGTGCAATCTGCTCCAACAATTCTGCAAACTTAGGGTCCAATGATATCTTCGTATTTCTCAATCCGTAATAGATATGTAAAAAGTGAAAGAGGTTATTGTGGATTAATATGTTGGTGAGATAAACCTCTTTCATTTTCCCAAAATTCCTCTCCAGCTGTACATAATATTCTCTGTAAACAATATGTGTAAAACAGAGTTTTACAGAGTCTGAAAAATAGCCTCTAAAGATGTGCATGTATCTCTCATTCTTAAATCACTGTGCAAAAAGTGAGATAGGTTTTTGTATATGGGTCCCTTAGGAACACAAACCTCCTTCAGTTTTGTAAAATGTATTTCTAATTGGCCACAATATTCTCTGCAAAATGATGACTTGACTGTAATTTTCTGCAAAAAGTGCTTTCCAACTTTGTTTAATATTTCCAAAACCATAATAGCTGTTAGAAAAGTGAGAGAGGTTTTTGTAGATGGTCTTCTTAAAAACATAAACCTCCTTCAGTTTTGTAAAATTCATCTTTGATTGATCACAATAGTTTCTGCAAAACTATGACTAAAATATGCAATTTCTGCAAAAATGTTCCTTCTTGTTGTATTTTTCATCTTTTCACTTTTTTGTTCCTTTGACTGTTTTACTTTCACTTTAGATAAAATTCAATGCTGGTGAAAGTATTTTCATCTCTTTTTACCATTTTACTGCCTCTTTAATTACTTTTACTATTTTACCTTTGACCGCTCTGTAACTTCATTTTTACTTTCACTCTGACTTTTACCTGATACACTTTAACCACTGATACTCTTTAATCCTGATACTCTTTGATTGTTCTTTACTGTGTTAGACTGAGCAGTAATTGGGAAAAGAACATTCTGGTTAGGGGAAATTACTGCTCTTTGAATGGCAATAGTGGACAATTTCTGGGAAAATAATGACTGAGGGGATGAGATACCTTGGGAGATTGGATTCCCACAACCCTATAAGATCTTTCCCCTTTGAGTATTCGTCTCTGTAGCGAAAATAGCTCAATAGGGGACTTTCATCAAAACGCAGGTCTTTAATTTGGAAATCCTCATCTATCAAAGTTAAATAGTCCAATTCACGGTGAGGAGCATTCAATGGAGTGATATTAAGAGCTGCCGGGACCTCCATTTTGGTTCTTGTGGATTCAAAATGGAGGTTTTTGGTTTTCTTCACGGGCCGGGCGGGATTCTTGAAATGAAGGAAATTGGAACAATTTGCAGGTTTGGGGAGCAATTTCACAGGTTTAAAATCTCCAGGGAGGACTCAGTGATGATTTTTAACCACTTTTTCAGCGAAAAAAACAAAGGAAACTGAGTTTTACTTGCAGTCGGGGCGTAAAGGATAAATACCTGTTTTTAGAAGGAAGCTGGATCTTTAACAGGTAACAGGTAATGGCGGGACTGTTCTTCAACACGGGCGCAGCAGAATTTTGGAGCGAAATGATCAATTACAGTGGAAATTTTGAAAATCGCAGCGGGAGCACTGTCATTCTCAGAATAATGAAAATAACTGAAAAAACACGAAAAATGGCTTTATTCGCAAGTTAAAAGTATTTTTTATTTTTTCGAGGTGATGACGTCATCGACGTACGGGGTGACGTAAGCCGGCAGTAAGCGGTAATCGGTAATTGGTATTCCCGCACCGCTTTTGGTCGAGGATGGTTTTTATCAGAGGGGCATCGATTCCACAGGTTTCTTGCCACGTGGATGGTTTGACTATTCAAAACCACCCATCCCCCGCTGGTTAAAAAACTTACACGGGATGGGCAGCGGGATCAACGCTGGCCGTTGATCTGCGGGAGGCTGATCCAACGGCTGGGGCGATGGGGAGATAGGCGGAGGGTTCAAAGGTGGGCCCGTCGGGTTTTTAAAAGATTTTAACGCGTAATTTAATCACCCCAGGGGATTTTTAATAGGCGGAGAAGGTTGTTAATTAGTCCATATGACTTAATTAATCCCGTATGCAAAAGAAAGGGGTTGCGGCAGAATTGGCTTAAGTGGAATGCCACGTAGACGGACCACGGTGGCGCAAGGTTTTTTCGAAACTTTATTGATATTTTTGTATTTAAACATACATCTAGCATGTTTAAAGTTTTCGTGCATATATTTTATTTATATGGTAAATTAATCAATACAACTGATTCACCATAGGGGCGGCATTATAACATATTGATAATTTTAACCAAAGGGCATATAATGGGTTTTTATTTTAAATGCGCGGGGATATAAAATACTTTGGTTAAACTTTATAATAGGGGGGTTTTTTGGGTTATTTATAAAAAGGGATTTATATACTTAGGATAGGGTATTTGACTAGGGATAAAGTTAAACATTAATATGACAAAGGGAGAGGGAAACTCAAAATTGCTTGAATTCTTTCTGGATCAATCCTAATGCCATCTTTAGAAATGATATGCCCTAAAAGCTTTCCTTCTTCCAAACCAAACAATGACTTCTTAGGGTTCAAAGAAATTCCATATTTTCTGCACTTTATAAATACTTGCCTTAGGTGATCTAAATGTTCTTGATCTGTTTTAGAAAAAATAGTCAAATCATCTAAGTAAATAACCAGAAAATCATGTATCTCTTTAGCAAAAGCAATGTCCATTGCTCTTTGAAATGTAGCTCCTGCATTCTTGAGCCCAAATGGCATTTTGACATATTTAAACGTACCCCATGGTGTGGTAAATGTTGTTTTGTCCTGATCATCGGGATGAACCAGAATCTGGTTGTACCCTGAAAATCCATCCAGTAGTGATATTCTCGAAGATCCTACTACCCTTTGCAGAATGTGGTCCATTTTCGGCAGAGGATAGTTGTCTTTTAAAGAAACTTTATTCAAATTTCTTAAGTCGACACACAATCTAATTTCTCCTGTCTTTTTTCTTGTTGGTACCAAGTTAGAAACCCATTCTGAGAATCTGATAGGAGCTATAATCCCTGCTTCAAACATCCTTTTGATTTCCTTTTCAATTGATGGTAATAAAACAGGATTAATTCTCCTAAGCTTTTGTTTAAACGGTTTCTGGTCAGGTTTCAAAGGTATAGTGTGTTGAATGATGGATGTATCATAAGATTTGAGGTTTTCATAACTCCAGGCAAAGACATCCTGGAATTCTTTTAATAGTTCAACATATTTAACCTTCTGATCTTTTGGAAGAGATTTGGACAACTTAACAATTTTGGGATGTTCTGGTGTTCCTAAGTTGCATTCTTCCATATCAGCCTTAACAGGTTCCATTTTAGGTCTGAATGGAATATCATTTGTGTCGAACAGATCTTCCAAAGGTGTTAATCCTTTGGGTAATTGATTATCTTTTAAATTAATGATTTCTGTGTCATCATCTATGATCTCATCAGATTCCATGTGTTTCAAATTTTGCATGTCTTTTTCAGTGAATGTGGTTGGATGCAGCATATGAATTGCATTTTCTCTTGAAATTTCCATTTTTTGTTCTTTTTCTTGATCAAATTCATCAATGGTTATGTCTTCATCTATATTACAGTTAGAAAACTCATTCTGAAGTGTCAAAAAATTATTGATTTGATTGTTATTCACAAATACTTGCCAATTCAAAAGATTGTCTGGTATGGCAGGCATGTGCCTAATCTCAGCTGAAAACTGATGATTGGGGTCAAAAGGTAACTTGCATGTACTAGCAAACATTGCTAAACTGTGGGCATGCAGATTTTGCTTCCTGGGAATCTTGGCAAGTTGAGCTTGTAGAAATGTGTTGAGAATTTCCACAACTGTCTCTCGGTATTGTTTTAGTCTCATGTCTTTTGTTGCACATTCTCCTTTAATCTGTTGGATGATTAATTCGGAGTCGCCTATAATTGATACTCTGATACCCCCTAACTTCTTGACATGTTTAAGCCCTAATAAAAGAGCTTCATACTCTGCCATGTTGTTAGTGCATTTGAAATTTAACCTATAAGCATGACCCTCTGCATGATTGTTCTCTACATTGTGTAACCAAATCCCAGCTCCTGCCCCTAATCTGTTTACTGAGCCATCAAATTCTAAATGCCATAGAATTTCATGTTCATACTCTTCATCAATTGTTTTAACGTGTTTTTTGACAGGAGCTAGTTGTTTAGTTTTTTCATATCTTTCTTCATCATCTGGTGTTTCTTTATTTTCCGAGATTTCTTCAATTTTAACAGTGGTTTTGTTTATGGTTTCCAACTCTGGAGCTTCTATTTCAGTAGGAAGATCTGACTCAGCATTGTATAAAATAAAAGAATCCATATCAGAATGTACAGAATAAACAGGGAAGTTTTCAGGCTTCTCATGGCTACTCACTAAGTACTTCATCAAGGTTTCTCTATATAATCTCTTAGGCTGACCAAATACTGAAATAGTTGCATAAGACATGTCTAGTTGAATAGATCCTCCAAGTTTAGCACCCCAAGATCTAGACAATAACATACCATATTTAGGTGGAATATCAGCAACTACTATGTCCATTAAAATAGACTTAGCAGGGTATTGGACCAAAGTGACACACAGATCTTTAATCAAACCTAAACATTTTACCTGACTGGAATCAAATGAAAACAAATCTTTGTAAGGTCTGGTAATATCTAGATTCAATCTTTCCATTACTGCTTTTGGCATCAAGTTGTGAGATGCTCCAGAATCAAGCATTGCATTATGGAGTATCTTGTCGTGAACATTCAGGCTTACATAAAATGGAGGAGTTCCTCCACTTTCTGGTTTGCCATTAACCTCAGGGCCAAAAAGAAGTTTGGGTTGATCATCAAGAATGTTTACCGAATCATCCAATCCAGTAATGTTAATGTTTAGGGACTTGGTAATCTGACTCCTATAGACATCATGTTTAGCCAATTCTGATAAAGGAACAACTATCTTGAGTTTGCCTATTTCAGCCTCTAGATTAAAAGGTTTTTCCGTTTGAGTTTTCGTGTTTTGCACAGTTGGGTCTTCTCTGTTTTTTGGGTCTTCAATGTTTTTCTCTTTTTCATGAATGAAGTTTCGTTTTGAAGATGTTTCTGGACTCACTTCTACTGTTTCTTCTACATTTTCTACTGGAGGAAAAGTAGTAAATTGTTGTTTATTGATTGGTTGGTCATCAGAGACATCCTCAATTATTGGATTTGAAGAATTGGGATTTATCCTAGACAAAATTTGTATTTGAGGACTGTTTTGTACAGGGGAAATGTTTTGTACAGGGGGAATGTTTTGTTTACCTTTGACATTTTGTTTTGTAGTTTTCTGTTTATTTTTCTATGGTACATCTATCCGTCTACTTCTCAAGTTGTACTGTTTATGAACCTCGTAGATTGCTGTGTCATAGCCTTCTTTGAAATCAAAAGTCTCACCTGAACGAGTTTGGAATGTTTCAAGGATATGATTCTCTTGATCATCCTGGGATAGGAAGACTTCTAGTTCATCTTTGTCCTCATTGACATTGTTTATTTCTACGTCTTCTGTGGGTTCTTCAGAGGTTGAACCTTCAACAAAGTTTTCTTGGAAAGGTGGTCTAATGTTTTGATCAGGGACATTCTTTCCAATATTTTGATTCAGATTTCTCCTAAAGTTTGGGTTTCTTGCAACATTCTGGTTATCAGTAGAAGACTTTCTTTCAATGGTTTCCACTCTGTCACCTAATCTTTCCATACCTTTAATGATTACATCCAGCTTCTTTTCAAAAGCGGAAGGTTCTTCATTCATAGGCATTCTTCTTTCTGCCCTAGCTCTGGCTCGTTTTTCTATCAGATTTGCTTCTACACTCACCACTATGCTTTGCATTTCCTCTAGAGTTTGTGGAGCTCTTTCCCTGAGGGAATAAGCTATGTCAGAGTCAAAACCATCTGGAAATTTAACCAAGACGTTGTTGGGTGGGGGTCTTAGGTTTAGAGGAACCGCATTATATGATTCATTGAATCTTATGATGTAATCCTGTACGGTTTCATTTGGTCTTCTCCTTAATTTTTCAAATTCTGATAGGATCTGGAGAGGATCCTTCTTTTTCTCCCATCTGTTCAGGAATGCTCTATACAAAGCTTCTAGATCAGCAATACTGTTTGGGGTAAGAGCCCTAAACCAAGTTCTAACTTCTCCAGTAAGACTTTGTACGAAAATTCTCATACAGATATTATCAGTATCAATCTCATAAAACTCAAAGTAATCTGTCATCCTTTTGGTGTGTTGTTGAGCTGTGTAGGTACCTGATCCGTCAAAAGGTGTGATCTTACTTTGGTAGTCCTAAGGTAAAGCTGGAGGGTTGGCTGGTAACAGTAAAGGGGCATATCGATTAGCCATTGGAAGATAAAGTGGAGTGACAGGAGTTGATGGTCTAACAGGAGGAGAAGGTGGTCTCACAGGAGGGGATGGAGGTCTGACAGGAGGAGATGGAGGTCTAACAGGTGTTTGAAAAGTTTGAGAGAAAGTGACTGAGCTTGGAGATGCTTCAGTAATCACAGAAATGTTTGAGCTTTCTTCAAAGGTTTGCTCAGACTGAATGGAGTTATGCAATTCTCTGTCAAGATGATGTGAAACAAATCGGTATTGCAAATCTTCAAAGAACAAAGGATCTGGAATTAATCTAGATAATTCAGTCTCAGAAAAATTCACAAACAAAGATGTTTCAAATCTTGCATCAAAAGGAATGTCATCAATATAAATAATTTTCACAGGACAAGATGCAGATCTAGAAAGTGGTCTAGAACTTCCTGTACTCTCCTGACTTCCTCTTTCAGAACTTTCTTGACTTCCTTGTCTTCTAAGAATCCTAGGGATCAGATTTGGATTTTCAAATATTGGTGGCGGATTGGGGTCAGGGTTTGACCTAGTATGTCGAATCCTTTCTGAAGCCAGTTTTCTTAGACTATGTGTTTTTGGATTTTTGGATTTTAATTGAAAAATAAATACAACTTCTACAAATTCTTTAAGAAATAATGATATGTGATTAAGATTTCCTCAAAGATCTGTTTAAACTAGAGAGTCTGATTAAAAAATTTTGAAACTAAGGTTCAGTATATAAGCTAAATCAGAGATAGACTGAAGCAGCTTTTATTTACTTTTGCATTTGCAGAGCAAAAGCAATTTCAAAGGCTTCCTGGCTGATCTTCAGACTCTGTCTATAGCTTATAATTGAAAAATAATAACAAATAAAAATGATTCAGATCCCCAGTATGGTCGCCACTATGTTATCACTCAGGTTTTCCTAGAAGTTGTGTAAGAGGAAAGTATACCCGAGGTAACCAAAAACCAACCTTTTAGATGCAGAATCTAGCCAATCTGCATCCAGAGAGGGCTCTCTCTTTATAATTTATCTTTGTTCTTGGAAGGTTTTAGGCTAGTTATAGATTCAAGAGTTTGTTTTGGAAAATGGTGGAATCCACAAACTAAGGGCAAGGTTGAGAGCTTTCAGTCCATTGGGCTATGGAGTCAAAGGATGGCTTTACTGGATTTCTATTCTAAGCACAAGATGGTATTACAGGGCAAGATAGCTAGACAGAGAAAAATCCTTAAAATTTAAAGTGGATGGGATGATTCTTGAAGGGATGAAAGGCAGCTAAGAATCTTTCACCATGTTCAAAAGAGAGAAATGAGATGACTACAAACAAAGAGCAATGAATAATTCTTTATTATAGCAATCAACAGTGTTTAAATTAGCAAAGCAGGAGCATTTAAGAATTCATGCTTATAGCTAATTTAGAAGAAAACATTAAGAAAAATCACATTTGAAAACAGAGTACAATTAAGCAAATTCTGTTTCAATCTTTTATGTAAATTATTCAGAAATGGATATGATGGTATTAAAAACTAATATAAAATTTCAGACAAAAGGTAGAAACACTTATTGAACTGTAGTCCAACACATGAATCCTGCAACAAGTCCGTTGCTTTCAAATCGTCATCCAAATAAACAAGCCGTTAAATTTCTCAAAGCTTTTATTCGAAAATCTCAATGTTACAACAGAGTAATAGAATCCACCCAAAATACTTCCAAGAGTGAAGTATTTATACAAATTCTAAACTAAAATATCTTGAAAAAATATCAAAATTGGTTCACAAATCTCTCCAACTATTTTACATAAATAGAACTTAAGTAAAGGACACTCAAACTATTTGGCACTATTTTTTATGGATAAGTGATGACAAAGAGGAGAATTCGAATTTGATCCAACTCTTATTTGATGATGAGGCATCCAAGTCACTAACTGCTTCCTTTCTTTGTGCAATCTGCTCCAACAATTCTGCAAACTTGGGGTCCAATGATATCTTTTTATTTCTCAATCCGTAATAGATATGTAAAAAGTGAAAGAGGTTATTGTGGATTAATATGTTGGTGAGATAAACCTCTTTCAGTTTCCCAAAATTCCTCTCCAGCTGTGCATAATATTCTCTGTAAAAAATATGTGTAAAACAGAGTTTTACAGAGTCTGAAAAATAGCCTCTAAAGATGTGCATGTATCTCTCATTCTGAAATCACTGTGCAAAAAGTGAGATAGGTTTTTGTATATGGGTCCCTTAGGAACAAAAAAATCCTTCAGTTTTGTAAAATGTATTTCTAATTGGCCACAATATTCTCTGCAAAATGATGACTTGACTGTAATTTTCTGCAAAAAGTGCTTTCCAACTTTGTTTAATATTTCCAAAACCATAATAGCTGTTAGAAAAGTGAGAGAGGTTGTTGTATATGGTCCTCTTAAGAACATAAACCTCCTTCAGTTTTGTAAAATTCATCTTTTATTGATCACAATAGTTTCTGCAAAACTATGACTAAAATATGCAATTTCTGCAAAAATGTTCCGTCTTGTTGTATTTTTCATCTTTTCACTTTTTTGTTCCTTTGACTGTTTTACTTTCACTTTAGATAAAATTCAATGTTGGTGAAAGTATTTTCATCTCTTTTTACCATTTTACTGCCTCTGTAATTACTTTTACTGTTTTACCTTTGACTGCTCTGTAACTTCATTTTTACTTTCATTCTGACTTTTACCTGATACACTTTAACCACTGATACTCTTTGATTGTTCTTTACTGTGTTAGACTGAGCAGTAATTGGGAAAATGACATTCTGGTTAGGGGACATTACTGCTCTTTGAGTTGGATCATAGTTAGAATGGAAATAGTGGACAATTTCTGGGAAAATAATGACTGAGGGGATGAGATACCTTGGGAGATTGGATTCCCACAACCCTATAAGATCTTGCCCCTTTGAGTATTCGTCTCTGCAGCGACAATAGCTCAATAGGGGACTTTCATCAAAACGCAGGTCTTTAATTTGGAAATCTTCATCTATCAAAGGTAAATAGTCCAATTCACGGTGAGGAGCATTCAATGGAGTGATATTAAGAGCTGCAGGGACCTCCATTTTGGTTCTTGTGGATTCAAAATGAAGGTTTTTGGTTTTCTTCATGGGCCGGGCGGGATTCTTGAAATGAAGGAAATTGGAACAATTTGCAGGTTCGGGGAGCAATTTCACAGGTTTAAAATCTCCAGGGAGGACTCAGTGATGATTTTTAACCACTTTTTCAGTGAAAAAAACAAAGGAAACTGAGTTTTACTTGCAGTCGGGGCGTAAAGGATAAATACCTGCTTTTAGACGGAAACTGGTTCTTTAACAGGTAACAGGCAATGGCGGGACTGTTCTTCAACACGGGCGCAGCAGAATTTTGGGGCGAAATGATCAATTACAGTGAAAATTTGAAAATCGCAGCGGGAGCTCTGTCGTTTTCAGAATAATGAAAATAACTGAAAAAACACGAAAAATGGCTTTATTTGCAAGTTAAAAGTATTTTTTATTTTTTCGAGGTGATGACGTCATCGACGTACGGGGTGACGTAAGCCGGCAGTAAGCGGTAAGCGGTAAGTGGTATTCCCGCACCGCTTTTGGTCGAGGATGGTTTTTGATCGGAGGGGCAGCGATTCCACAGGTTTCTTGCCACGTGGATGGTTTGACTATTCAAAACCACCCATCCCCCGCTGGTTAAAAAACTTACACGGGATGGGCAGCGGGATCAACGCTGGCCGTTGATCTGCGGGAGGCTGATCCAACGGCTGGGGCGATGGGGAGATAGGCGGGGGTTTCATGTGGGCCCGTCGGACTTTTTAAAAGAATTTAACGTGTATTTTAATCACCCCGGGGGATTTTTAATAGGCGGAAAGGTTATTAACTAGTCCTGATGACTAATTAATCCCATGTGCATAATGAAAGGGGTTGCGGCGGGGGTTTGATTAAGTGGAATTCCACGTGGACGAACCACGGTGGCACAACAATCTGTCGAAGTTTTATTCATATTTTTGTATTTAAACATACATCTAGCATGTTTAAAGTTTTCGTGCATATATTTTATTTATATGGTAAATTAACTAATTCACCATAGGGGCGGGATTATAACATATTGATAATTTTAACCAAAGGGCATATAATGGGTTTTTATTTTAAATGCGCGGGGATATAAAATACTTTGGTTAAACTTTATAATAGGGGGGTTTTTTGGGTTATTTATAAAAAGGGATTTATATACTTAGGATAGGGTATTTGACTAGGGATAAAGTTAAACATTAATATGACAAAGGGAGAGGGAAACTCAAAACATTTTTGCATATCCAAGAAAGTGAAAACTTTTGAAGTAAATTGCAATATCTGATCTCCACCACTTAAACTTAGAATAGCAAATTCTCTTGAGGGATTTTTATGAAATTTTGCATCAGTTTCCTAAGTAAAATAGGATTTTACTTAGGAAAAAGTTAAAGATGGAAGATAACAATGATGAATTATCTCAAGTGCTTAGGTCTTTTTGATCACTAGGCCGAGGGTCCGGTCCCTCCAGAAGTCAAGGAAATGCCTTGAGCCCCTTTGATCTCCAATTACCTTAGTACTTTTGGGGAAAATTAGTAAAACTTTTGAGGGGAAAATGATAAGGGAAGTTAATGAATTTGACTTTTGCTTGCTGTGATTTTCCAGTGTATTTCCTGCTTCAGTACTTATGATGAAAGTAAAGGATCAAAAACATGTAGCAGCATCATTCATCAGATAACACTTTGCAGCACCACCTACCTACCCTATCTACTTAACACTACCATTTTCTCTTCTTTATTAGGGTGCATTTAGACTTGCAAACCCTTTTCAATCTTTTTCTTTTTACATGATAGATCTATCTATTTCTACCCTTATTACATCCAAGGGCTCAGATTAAACTGTTGAGCACCTTTTATTCACTCTACCTAGCTACTTATCTGCCAAGATTAAACTGTTTAGCTAGATATTTATTCTCTAATCTATAACATGAAATTGAAATATGACTAAGCCAAGTTTAAATAGTTTGACTTATTCATGAATTGTGGCAAAGCTGCACACAATTGCTTTATTACAACAGATGAAAAAGTAGTGGCATTTGGATTTGCACACTTTCCTTGGTCTATTTTTTGCTTGGGGTTCATTTCTTTCTCTTTTTTGACCATTTTATTCTTTTTACCCTTTGATCTTTCTTTTAGGGTATACCCTCTTTACATTTTTTTAAATTTTTTTGATTTTTTGGTTTTCAAGAATATGGAACACCTTTGCTCAAGAAAGAAGGTTTGAACATATTCCATAATTCAATCAAGACAATCATGAAAGATGAAACCTATTGGTATAGGAGGCTAACAACAAGTACTCAGTACTTTCTCATAAAGTTGCCCACAATCTAGCTCAGTTTTGAACAGGTTACTGGTTCAAAAATCACCGCCAATTGCCTTGCCTCTATTGCGCAATCCAGGCCTGTCTATATAGAGATCCAAGGTTCGAATATCCTTGGCTTGACTGCACAATTTTCATGGACAAATCCTCCAAGTGTGATGCAAATCTCATGCACAACTGATGTCGCCACTGATAGCTAACTCCACCCTTTCATCTACCTCTTTCACTGGTCTCCACTGAACTGATCATGCACTGTAGTGAACTGATGTGTTCGTGAGTTGAATAATGAGTTACTAATTAATGAATTAAATAATATTTAATTCACTCCACTCATAACTAATTGATTAGCTAGTTAAACTAATCTCAACTAGTTCAACTAAAATAAACAGAATACAACTCCACTATCTGTCTCATTAACTCCTCCAAACTTCTGCCACTGAAGTCCAACTGAAGTCAACCATGCATGATGCCATCAAACCCTTGGGAACCACGTGATTCCTCTGTCAAATGCATGAGCCACTTCTGTAGCTCGAACTGAAGTGCTCCAAGAGAGTAAACTGTTGTTTAGAGTCCAAATATTATTAAGGGTAAATAATATTTGACTTCCCTATTTTTAGGAGAGGCAGTCTAAAAATAGCTTTTGACCTCTTCAACCTAAAAAATAGAGTCCCATATATTTTTACCAACATGAAAAATGCTCCAATAATCTCAAACTGGAATCCTCGAACCATGCTCCATATGTCTAAAAATAGACATAGTCTAAAAATAGACTTTGCGCCAGAATTTGCCTGCGGGCCCACTTAGTGAAGGCGACTTCATTTCACTAAGCTCCATCATCTTGCTGCATTTTCAACACTCCCTCTCAGCAAGATATGGATTATCTGCAACCCCTATCCTGCCTCTGTGGAATTCGAACTTGCTCCGGGTGAGCGCCTTCGTCAGGATGTCGGCATCCTGATCCTCCGTGGGAACATATGAAAGCATCATGATTCTCCGCTGAACACAATCTCTGATATGATGATACCAATCCGTGAAGCCATGCCGCCTCAACTGATCCTCCTGTCTGTACCATGAACCATATCTCGATGTGCCTCTGATATAGCGCAATACATGCTTGCCTTTCCTTCCAAAAAGAGCTTGGCAAAGCTAACCAGCTTCGTAAAAGTCAAGTTAATCGTATGTGACAGCATCGGTCGTGTATTGACCAGATACATAAGCGACCCCACCAACTCGTCGAGCAGACAAAGTGGGTATTCATTACCTCTCCGCTCAAGTAGCATCCTCCCTCCTCCAACCACCAGAAGAGGAGTGTCACTGTGCTTGTAGCCTTGCATGTTGAACTCTCCAGAATCTCCGATACTCGTCTCTGAGAAACAAACACCCTCCGTCATACCGCCAAATCTCCAATCCTGAAATAATGAAGGATGCCCAACCATTCTATCTCAAATCCTCGTGCAAGATCCTCCTGCATGAAAGTATCAATTGCTCATCGTCAGCCAAAAATCAGATCATCTATGCTGTATTTAAGGATCAACGCCCTTCTCCACAACAATCCTGTACACCGAGATCCGCCTACTCTTGGAGAATCCAAGCCCAAGAAGTAGTCGTCTATCCGAGTGTACCAAGCACGAGGTGCTTGCTTCAGTCTGGTATTAGCTTTCTTGAGCCTGGGCACATGCGACCACCGCCGAACATCTCAAACCTTCAGTCGCCTATGTACACCTCCTCAATGACCTGCCAGGAATGCGCCTTCACATCCATCCATGAATGTGCCACCCCATCCGCACCGGAGAGCGGATCGCTTCGTATGGAAGAGTACCTTTGCGACAAAAAGGTCTCCTCACAGTCAATCCCCCGATCCGTGAAAAGCCACCACGACAAATCTCGCCTTGTACTTCTCCACACTCCCATCACCCGCCGCTTCTACTTTTTGTAGATCCATTGCGAACCCACTCATCGATTTCCCAACCGGCCTTGGGACAATCTCATGATCGGTTCTACGATCGAATCATATTCCCCGACTGGCATCAACCCATGCGGGTTCCTCCACAGCCTTCCTCAAAAGAGGATGGCTCCACACAAACAGTTGGCTGACTTGCCAAGAGCCATGTATCCAGTTGGTATCGCATCCCAAGGATCTGCCTCGGATGCTACCGTGTTGTAGGTGGTCCTAAGCAACCTTCTTCTCGCATCTCGAGCCGCCGCTCAGCCTTCTATAGTGCGTACACGCTCCGATGGTTGGCACCGCATGGGTGGTTTATTCCCACCCTCCCTAACTTCCTCTTGTGGTTGAATCCACATCCTAAGTCTGTAGAACCGCCCTCATCCCGCATGCAAGTGTAGCTCCTCTCAAGCGAAACACCGCATGGCTTTCTCCTCCGAAATTTTATATCTCGTCGCACAACGCCACATCGTCTCGACAAATACACTGTAGTTGTGAGGTGTATCGTTGTACCCCACAAATATTCCAACCTCAGCTTTGATCCAGCTCTTCTCGCATCCTTCGTCACATGCATGTAGACAGGAGGTTCAAAAATCGTCATGAATGTAGCGATGCCTCTTGCTAGAATAAGCCCTCCTATATTCGGCGCCAAGAACCTTATGAGGACAACGGCTTCCGCATATACACCCGTTGTATGGCATGCCATGTACCCACAAGTGAAGGGGTAGGCCCCGACTATGCAACATCGCCTCGTGGTAACACCTCCACGATCGTTTCTCGTTGTTTTTCCGCTCAGCCTACCTCGTTCGCCGTGGGTTATGGGGCATATGAGGCTTCTCCGAATCTTTTCAGGCCGTAAAACTTCCTTGAATTCACTGCGAGATGAATTCACCACCGTTATCACTCCTTAGAGCAACTGCCTTTCTTCCCCGAATCCTCTCTCGACCGTTGCTTTAAACTCGCGGCACCGCGTTAATGTACGTTCTTCTTCTCGTACGAAGAAGATCCAGCACTTTCGAGAGAAAATCATCAACAAAGATCACATAATACCCGTGCTTTGCTATCGGCTAAATCGAGAAAGGACCAAAGGCGTATGTGTGAACTCTCTCAAGGACCGCCGTGGCGCGATCATCCTTCTCGGTGAAAGGTGGCTTTCTACACACTTCCCCAAAGCACACCCTCGCATCAACTGACCGTGCAAGAGTGCCCCCAGAAGCCTGTAAAAGAGAAATCACTGCAGACCCTTTCAAAGCTCCATGGTGAAGGTGGCCCAATCTCCGTGCCATGCTTCGCCTCTTCATCATCCCGGGGCCACCACTTCTCCCGCCTTGCATGCCACAGTCACGTAAACGCATTCACCTCGCAAATCGATAAAGGTTCTCTGTCCGAATCCCCTATCTTCCGGTCTTCTCCGCAGTCTTACTCGCAGAAGGCTTTCTCGCTCGAAGACCACATCATACCCCTTATCCTCCAACATCGTCATCGAATTGTGTTCTTCTTCAATCTGTGACATGCATGACATCCTTCAATACAAAGGGCTTACCAGATCCTCCTAAAGGATATGGTACCGATATCACGACCGTATCTACCATCATCGCCATCTCGATGTGCACACCCAAATCTTTGTCCTCCGTATATGAGAACAAATCCCGATCTCCTGTCATATGAAATGACGCATCACTGCCTGAAGAACCACACCCGATCCCAACACACTTGAAACCAAGCACATCGCTGAAAATTCAAGCTCGAACCGTGGCTGTGCTTCTCCATCTCCAGCATCTTCCGCTTGCTTGTCCTTTTTCTTCTTCTTTGGACAATTGCAGCATAATGTCCGTGATCATGGCAAGAAAGACTTCACTTTCACCATATCCTTCTTCTTGCTCTTCGTACCGTAATGAGAGGTTTTCTACTCTTCCTTCTTGCTTTGGCAACTAAAGCACATTTTTCTCTTCATCACCTCCCTTTCGAGAAGATCCATCTCGAGTAGTCCTCCTTATCTCCCCTCCCCGCATGAGATCTTCACTTAAAGGCGCTCTCCCATCCCAGCCTTCTCCCACCATTGACACTATCTTGATATGAGTGCCAGAAGTTCCTCTAAGACCAAGGAGAGCCGAGTTCTACCATGTCCCTGCCTTCGACACTACCCCCACACTCTCACCTCATCTCTCGCATTGAGTGAACTTCTCGTGAGGTATTTGCGACATCGTCGCTTTCTCCATCTTGATGTTCCCGAGCTTACCTTTGAGTGCGCCTTCCTTCGTCTCTCTTACTCCTGAATAGATCTGCCAAAGCTTTCCACATTAAATATGGAGTAGCCTTTCCATGGTAGGCTGGATACAATATGATCCTCGACGCCTCCAACAGGATCCTTCGACACTTCACCATCTTCTTTGCCATGCATCGACTTCACCGCATCAAGGCTTTTGGACATCCGTATCTACGTAACTCCTTCACCATTATCTTCTAATACCGCCTCCATGCGATCCTTCCATGCAACATAATTCGAATCGCCTTCAAGAGCATATTCGAGTTCAAAACTGAAAGACATTTTCAATATCGCACCAAGAAAACAAAATCGCTGCAAAATTTCTGACTCCACTCTCAAAGTCAACTGTCAGATCCTGGTAGAACAAATTATTTCTAGCATGCATTGACCTGCAAGGTATTTACTGTGATCACTCCACAGAAACATGAACTGTGATGTATTACCGTCTACATGCACTCGCTCACCGGGTAACAAGTTTGCATCACTCGTGATGATCAATCTCCGCTTCAATTAGCTCCGATACCATGTAGAAATTTGTTGAATAATAATTAATTATCCACCGAGACTATCCTGATCACATACAATTCGAATTTATATGCAACACATAATCTCTTCCACTCAGATCAACTCAGATCATCACACATGCGGAAATAAAATCAAGCGATAACACATCAAATCATCATACACATTAACACGGTATGTATGGGGAAAGCTTATAGCTGAAAACCCCGCAGCTATTGTGTATATTATAATGGAGAAATCATGTAACAAACTCAGTACAATACTCCTCACAAGTACTCAGTACTTTCTCATGAAGTTACACACAATCTAGCTCAGTTTTGAACAGGTTATTGGTTCAAAACTCACCGCCAATTGCCTTGCCTCTATTGCGCAATCCAGGCCTGTCTATATAGAGATCCAAGGTTCGAATCTCCTTGGCTTGACTACGCAATTGTCATGGAAAAATCCTCCAAGTGTGGTGCAAATCTCATGCACAACTGATGTCGCCACTGATAGCTAACTCCACCTTTTCATCTACCTCTTTCACTGGTCTCCACTGAACTGATCATGCACTGTAGTGAACTGATGTGTTCTTGAGTTGAATAATGAGTTACTAATTAATGAATTAAATAACATTTAATTCACTCCACTCATAACTAATTGATTAGCTAGTTAAACTAATCTCAACTAGTTCAACTAAAATAAACAGAACACAACTCCACTATCTATCTCATTAACTCCTCCAAACTTCTGTCACTGAATTCCAACTGAAGTCAACCATGCATGATGCCATCAAACCCTTGGGAAACACGTGATTCCTCTGTCAGATGCATGAGCCACTTTTGTAGCTCGAACTGAAGTGCTCCAAGAGAGTAAAATGTTGTTTAGAGTCCAAATATTATTAAGGATAAATAATATTTGACTTCCCTATTTTTAGGAGAGGCAGTCTAAAAATAGCTTTCGACCTCTTCTACCTAAAAAAATAGAGTCCCATCTATTTTTACCAACATGACCAATGCTCCAAGAATCTCAAACTGGAATCCCCGAACCATGCTCCATATGTCTAAAAATAGACTTTGCGCCAGAATTTGCCTGCGGGCCCACTTAGTGAAGGCAACTTCATTTCACTAAGCTCCATCATCTTGCTGCATTTTCAACAAAAATAAATTTTAAATTTACAATCTCGCAAAAATGTAGGGCCAAATTAAAGAAAAAGTCAATTTCTTGGAGAAGCAGAGACAAATAAAATGTGAATTAATTAGTCATATTGAATGAATGAATAAATGATATTTTAACATTTTCTAGACTAAAAATAGTTTATAGGACTACCAACTTCCTTATTTTTTGTCTTTTGTAATTCAATCTTTTTCTTACTCAAATAGATGATGAGCTAACCTAACAGTTCACAGAATTGAAGCTAACATACTGCGGTAAGTGTCCCTGATGTCTCTAAAAGCATCACATTCCAAACTGAAATGATTTTCTGATTCCACTACCCCAGAAGTGTAAAAAGTACATACCATTTCTTCCCAAGCTTCTTTAGGTCTCTTCCACCATCCCGCTTCACACCAAAGTTGATGTGAGTTAGTTCTAAATTGAGCAATAAGAACCTTTTCTCTTAACGGAATGCTAGCTCCAATGTACTCTTTTTGTTGGAGATCACAAGTGGGGTTGAATTCCTTAACATAATACTCCTTTCTACCCAACTATTTTCCCCATAAATACTTCTTCTTTCTACCCAACTATTTTCCCCATATACCCTCAGGGAACTTCTCCAACACAAAATTATTTAACTCTTTGCTATTTGTGGGACATGCATTAAGGTAAATATTCCATTTTTGCATCCATTTGTTGTTTTGTCTCATCCATGATTTCCTTCTTTCACTCATACCTTCATTCATTGAAGACAACTTTCGGCCATCTACCTCCTCCCATTTGTTCAATTCTTTTTAGATACCTTATAAGACACACCATGGCAATTGCCTCGATGGGAGCCGCCCCTATTTCACTAAACATTATCTCATAGGGAACTGAACTTTTTATTTTGAACTTGCTCATGATCAAGCGTTTTTTATTTTTTTCAATTCATTTTCATTTTGAAACAAGGATGTTGCTAGCCCATAATTCACACACATATAATCGCACTACACAAACTAGGAGTCCAAAAAGTACTTTGATCATGTTCCAATCTCATAATTTTGTCTCTCTACATCTGTTTTGAACTGCATATAATGCTTTCCACCCTCCTAAAATTATTTTCTTTCTGCAATCCTCCCAATTAAGCTTGTTGTTGAAATCGATCTCAAGGTACTTGTATTCATTTACTTCTTCAAGAATGTTTCCTTAAAAGAAGAAAGTATGCTGGCTTTGCTTCCTTTTATTAGAGAAAATCATTATTTTGGTCTTACTGGTACTGACTTGCATCCCCACTACTTTACATAAATGCTCAAGGGCATATAGGTGCATCTGCAATACATGGGCCAATTTAGCAACCAGCACAAGATCATCGACATATAGAAGAAGCTTTATCACAAACTCCCCCAATCGAACACCATCCCCACCTTGGAAATTTAGCCACTCTTCCAGTTTGTCAATATATAAACCAAAAAGGGTAAGGGATAAAGGGAAACTTTGTTTGACTCTGATGTCACTTCTAAAACTTTCAGAAATTCTTGTTGAAGTTCTAATTTTAACTTTCACCTCTTCATAAGTGTTGTCAAGAGTGTTTTCCACTCCCTGAGCACATTCTCCATTTTTATAAATAAATGTCTCATCACAAACTAAGAAGAGACAACTCTACTGCCAAGTATACGTGAATGAAATAATGCTCATAATTTGCTTTTTTTATTTAAATTATATTTTTAAACATAAAAATACATGGAGTGTTTAAAAAAGTTAAGGTATTTTAAATTATTTAAATTTATCCCCGATCAGTGCGAAGAAGATCAACATCTTTCTCGGGATCATCGACATGATTGATAGGAATCTAGTTAGGGACGAAGGGCGGCCACCTCCAAGAAGGTGCATGTGGGCATGTGTTAGTGGGCTGGCAGATGTTAATGGTGTAGTTATTACGACAGGTATGAGTGGTCAAGATCATAAAGGGCAAGTGACGAGGGAGGTTAACCTCCTAATTGCAATTGTCTTGGTTTGGTGTAAGGCTCTAACTATCTTCTCGAGGGGTCCAGTTCATTTGGCTCATTTAGGTTGGCGTCACAGAATTTTGGGTGGGCTCTCATTCCTTTGGTTGATGACACAAATAAACGGGTATGGTTCATATTCCAACTCTCTGGCTCATCAACTGTGGTTTGTTCGGTATGTTCTCTGCGACAATGGAGAGACTGTTATCCGTAATTGGAATGTTGGTCAGCTCTCTGAAGGGTATATGGAAACTTGGCAAGTTTCTACAGTTGTTATCTTTTTCGTGTATGATGTTTCCTTGTCTGTGTCCGTCTTCTTTAGCATATTATTGTCTAGAATGGCCATGCATGTTCGAAGTTGGGTTCATTGTTGGGTAGAAAAATTCGAGTTCGATAACAGTGCAGGGTATTTTTTGGTTATGTCCACCCTGAGCATAACAATGACAGTTACCTTCTTGACTTTGGCTTATAACGATAATGAGGCAACATGCAAAGTTTTAAGGCTTGAGAGTTGTTCTCTGTTATTTGGATTTTGCATAGGCATAATTCATTGTGCTTCTTAATGTTCTATGGTATTCCTGAGCACATGGTTCTAAGCATAGGTTCATAATGATGTTGGCAACCTCCATGGATATTTTTCAGATTGTCGACCAGGCTTCGCCTAATAATATTTGTTTTCTACCTCTTTTTAATGAATTTGACTCAAGTTCTTTTAAACACTTTCGGCGTTGGGGTCGCGGGTTCAATGACAGGAAGTGGTCCTCGGCCTTCCCTTTTCATTGGCCTGCTAAGAGTCTTGACACTATTGTAATTAATATAATGGTTCGATTGACCCTAGGTGCTAGCACCTCTAAAAACGAAGGTTGAGGTCGGGGTAGGAAAAAAGGTAACTAGAGTGGCAGTGGGTCTTCTTCAGCTTGACCACCGAGGAGAAGTGGTCGTAGAAAAAATGCACAAATAACCCAGGAAGAAATTTAGGCTTACCATGCCGGCACTCCTGCCTAAGTGAAACAGTTGATTTTGTCATGGGAAGCAGCACTCAACCAATGAGCTAAAGATGAATTGCAGGGGGAGGATTGGCAATTTCTCACCCCGGACTAAGGTCATGCTTGTGGTCGAACCACCCAATATAAGAAAACTATATATCTCTACTGGCTCATGAAGAATCTTATGGTTAAAGCCATCCTGGCCTCATCGGTCAATTCTTGAAAGCCAGACCCTGGTCTTCAGTACATTCAGAAAGAATTGTAGTTGATTCAATGTCAACTTCAGCAACAAAATATCTGCCTTGGCCATATTGAAAAGCACATTTCATGCCTCCCTCAGTCAGAATTACCTAGTTCCAGTGCTAAGGACCCCACCCTTGTGGAGTCCTCTGATGATGATTAGTGTTTAGTCATGTTTTGTATTTTTGTTTAACTGTATGTTGTATATGTCGGATAACAAAAATTATTGTAGTTATGTAGATGTAGATGAAAACTAGTTTTTAGATATTCAAGCCTATAAGGCCATGTTTGACAGACTTAAAGTTCTAAGATTTTGGATGGCTTATAATGCGTTTTGGTGGCCAACAGACCTGGTTTCTCAGTGGGCAAGTTGAGGCCACCGAATGTCTTTTATGGCTGTAAACTGCTTTTGAATGAATGAATGAAAAGGTCCTATGAAGCTTACAAAAAAAATTTATTTAAATTTAATAATTTAAAATTTATGAAAATATTTTTTATTTTTGTATTTATTAAGTGTTGAGTTGGTGTGCAAATTTCTTAAATTGTGTATTTTTAAAAGAATTTAGGTCTTACATGATTTCATCTTTCTTAACACTTATCTAGGGTTAATATGGATTTACATTGATTCTTTACATATATGTATATATACTCACACATTTTGTAGCAACTTTATGTTGATTAGGGAAGGATTTGCATATCTCCAAACAACACACCAATAAAATATTCTAGCTATACAATTTTTTGTAATATTGTATTTTTTCATTATTTAAATTAATTTTTGAATGCATAATTAAATTTAGGGCTTTGAAAATCTCCTTAAATACATGAATTAAGTTTGCAATTACAATAAATCTATACTACATTTTTAATACAATTATGTTACTTATTCACATAGAAATATTTTAGTATGGTTAAAGGTGAAATATTTTTATGTTATTAATTATATATTTGTAAATGGCATATATCAATTTTATATTTTTTAGTATGTCTCCTCCCCCTAGCACAGGGCACAACCACCCCCCGTGAGGTTTGATCCTGGGTCACCTTGCTAAGGAGGCTCAACATACATCAATATTTTGGAATTTTGGCTTTTGTAATCCATCGTAAATATTTAGAATTCTTTAGGTAATAATATATTGCATGTGATTATTACCAAAAAAATTCTAAATATACATCAATTTTATATGAAATAAAGAAATAATTACACATTTTTTTCATACTAAATTATAATATCAACAACAAATCAAACACATACATTAAAGTTAAATATATTTATATTATATAGCGTTTTTAATTAAAACTAACTAAATATGTTATTTTTTTTTTTAGTATCATATTTTGTATTTATTTATTTGACTATGAATATTTAAAAAATTGTATTTAAATTCTAATTAAGCATAAAAACAATTAAATTTCTAATTAAAAAAATTAAAAATCGCCTATTTACACCTATTGTCCACTTATACTTAGTCTTCAATTATGTAATTAGATGTCTTATCACATCCAAAGAAACCCACTAAAAATTTAGAACATAATTCTATCGGCTACAAGTAGATATGCAAGATCCAAGAAAATGTCAAAATCGTAAAAGCATAAATAGATGTCACTATCACAGACAAAGAAACCGCCTAAATTATGAATCATAATACTATGGGCTACATCTAGATGTTTATAGTCACATATAAGGTAGGGTGCAAAGAAGGGTAAGGTGCACTGCAACGTGCTATCTCTAGACCACAGAGTGCAGTGATCAAGGAAAGACAAGTTCCGACACAAAAAGTTCAAGTAAAGCTCAATGAAGGCCTTCCTAGGTCTGTTCTTGAGTCAGTATGATAGTGAAGGTCCAAAGAAGAGGAAAAACAAACACTAAAGACAAATAAACCACCTATTATCCTCCTGTATTCTACAGTTTCACTGCCTTCATTATCTTCATAAAACCTTTTTCACTATCTCTCAGTTTGCCTTCTCAAAATCACCCTCCTGCTCTAAAAATTCATGTCTGGGCTTAAACATCTCATTATCACCTTTTTCCCCTACCCAAA
This sequence comes from Pinus albicaulis, assembly GCA_034641835.2. Lineage (NCBI taxonomy): Eukaryota > Viridiplantae > Streptophyta > Pinopsida > Pinales > Pinaceae > Pinus > Pinus albicaulis. The sequence goes on from MU968551.1 coordinate 26,968,576, forward strand.
GACACACTTTCATATCTAAAACCCCATTAACCCCCTCACCTTCATCATTATTTCTTATTTACACAAAAATAATGTAGAAAGTCCATTTTTACATTACTTTAAATATAAAAATTAAACCTTTCAGGACCCATATTTTATATTAAAAAATCTGTTTTATTAAAAAAAGCCTAACCCTTTATAAATTTTAGAGCCCCCTGCTTTAAATTTTTTAACCCCCGATTTAGCATAAAACCTCGTTATCATATGGTCCTACCCCTTGCCCTTATAAATAAGCACCTCCGCTTATTTTATTAACTCCTCGACACCACTTTATAAAAAAAACTTTCCTCGTATAATAGAACCCCGCCACATGTCGGTCCGGGCCCCACCGTCTGACTTGCCCGCCATTCCAAAGCACTCAACCACTGTTATATCAATCCCTCGCGATCCAACGGCCCATGGTCGATATCGCATCATTCTCCGCGCGGAGGTTAACCATTCCAAAACGCGCGAAATTGGAGGTTTTATTGTTTGTACCCTTCACCACGTGTCACCCGCTAAATGGAATCACATCCACCGGCCCGAACCCGCTTACCACCTTTGCTCCGTGCGAAAACTGCCTTTCCACCTCCCGCCAGAACCCAATACCTCCGCCTCCATTCAAATGTTCCGAAACCTTGTGGCTTTACGATGAAGCCCTCATCCACCATTAACACCTCTATAGCGCTCCAAAAGCCAGAAATGCCCAAACAAATGCAGAGAAGCCACGAACACAGGTTTTTAACTAATTCATTGATTTTAATGTGCAGGCTGCCGAAGGATCAACGCATAAATGGAATTCGAAAGGTCCCAATATCATTGTACAGAATCCTTGGGTGACGATCCATCAAATCTACTCATCAAGAAGGCCCCGAACGATGGATTAACAAATGAAAATCAATGGAACATGATCATTGATGGTCATTTAAATCACATCAAAAACAACAGAGAAGTTTATGACAATGGCGCACAGGGGTAAAATCAAACGAAGAAACACAATCAACAAGAGCAAAAAAAGGCTTAAAAAGGTTTAATCAAAGTTAAAGGCATAAACCAAGAAGATCAAGGTGAAATCAAAAGACTAAATGAATACAAAATATTAAAAGAAATTAATCAAAGATTGAAAGACAGGGAGGTAGAGATAAAGAAGATTAGAGGAGTTAAAAGGATAAATTCAAAGGCATATTAGCACAGAAGCAAATCCAAATGACTAAACGAATTTACTTCTTCAGGGACACATTTTTCCACCTACAGCCTGTTTCATTTCACTAAAGACATCAACAATTATTGAAACAGTCAGAGATATTTCTCAGCTACTCTGTAGTTATTGTAAAAGTTATTAAGAAGTCTTAAAAGTCAAACATTTCCAAAAGTTAGCTCAGCAGTTCAGTTATAAGTTATTGTTACAGTGAGTCACTCTCAGATATTTTGCCTTGGGCCTTGCATGGTCTCAAAGGTAAAAAATGCATTAACTCTGTAAATAAATGAAAATCCTAGCTTAGGATCACCTCCTCATTTTGCAGATAAATACTGCATGTATGTTTCATTTTTAGTGTTGGTTGGTTGGCTGATTGATGGTTGTTGAGCTAGTTGATGAGCTACTAGGCTGGATTTGAGAAAACTCTGAGTTGCAAAGATCTACTACACCGGAGTAATGTAATTTTTTTGAACATCAATAATACAAGCACATTCATAAGATTCTTGAGCTATGTTAATGGTGAAGTTATCCTTTCTTTGTCAATGTTTTCCTTATGTTTTCCATTTTTCCATGATTTCTCTGATAAAAGAACAGAAATTTTAGATTATGATATGATGTCTTGGCACCCTAATTATACCTGCTTTCTTTATCTTAATGTTTCCTTCTACAAGTTCTGATTAGAGAATTCTTATTTGCTCTCTGGTTCCACCTAGCTTGTTGTCTTGGAAATGATTTAGTAGAGTCCAGCCAAAGAAGTCTATGGTATGCCATGTCCTTTGGTGTAGCTTGAAATATTATTTTTAAGACCTTTCTTTGAATTTTACTTAGTAGAGTCCAGCCAAAGAAGTCTATGGTATGCCATGTCCTTTGGTTTGTCCTAAACTGTTGCTTTGAAGGTCTTTTTAGAGTGTTTGATTAAAGAATACAGGTGTATCTTTCTCTTTAGTTACACTCATTGGTATCTTAAATGTTTTCTTTGTCTGAAAGTAATTCTAGAATTGTTGGATTGTTGTCTTAAAGGTTTGCTTACTAAAGTCTGGCCAAATAAGTCTATGGTTTTCCCTGTCCTTTGGTTTGTCTCAAACAGTTACCTAAGTGGCTTTTCTTGTTGAAGTAGAGTTAAAGGATTCTTAACTGCCCTTTAGTTTTACTGTTTTCACAACTTACTGTTATTTCACATTCCATCTAATCAAAAAGATCCACTTGATATAGTTAGCTTTCCCTATGAAAACCCTTGCAAAGTTGGTAAACAATTAAATCCTTTTATGACTCCATAGCCCAATGGATTAATGTTTCTCATAATCTATCTATTCAACTGAAACACTTCATCAATTGATCACACTATTAATCTATCAACCAATCAAACAAAACAAATAGTCCTAAGAACTTCATAACTAGCCTAAAATCAGAAAACAAAAGCATAAATATATACCATTTACAAACACATACATAGAGAGTGCCCTCTCTGAGCAACGGAACCATAGTTCCTTGGACTCCAAAGTGGTTTGATGTGGTTCCCTGCAGATTTTTTCTTGCCAATCTTGCAAATCGGGGAGCCAACATAGTGGCGACCATACTGGGGAATACTGAGTTATTAAACAGCTTAAACATTATCTCAAGAGCTCAAAAAACCTCATTTTAACTTAGATGAATCAAGTATTATCCAAGAATGGACCTGGTTGTTGATGGTGGACAACAACTAGCCTAAAGACAATTAAAAAATCCACCACCCGGTGACTCTACTGGTTTTCAGTAGGCCTTCTGATTCTAGTGGTTTTCTATAGACTCCATTGGGAAAATTATTTCATCATCAAACCTCAACCGAACCCAGTCAAGAATACTTTGTCGATTAAGTATTTCTTTCACAGATTGGTTTGTTTTTCAAAACTGTTATACCTTTTAAACATTTCTAAAGCTTGGGTCCAAATTCTGACTTCTAGAAGAATCTATACCAGATCTCATTCAGACCGAAATCCTCCTGCAATAGTTGACAATCCTGAAAGCATCCTTAGGAAGTCTCCTAGATCTAAAAATCCAATTGTTAGCAGATTTAACCACAAAGCAAGTTCCCTACCTGAAAATCTTAAAAACTTGCAAAATATCCTATCTGACTCACCCCTAGAACAAAGCTTGTCTAGGACTAGATCTCAGAGTTGGATAACCCAGATAGTTTTAGACCCATCCACCTTACAGTAGAACTCTGTTGTACTAACCTCATTCCCACTATTCACCTTCCTCCATTTAACCCTGTACCTCCTTTTGTAAATCCTCCACTTGTTAACCCTCCTTTGTTTCCTCAACCACAGATCATGGCAACATGGTATGCTCCACTAGTTCTACCATTTCTTTAGTTTTTCTACCACCGGATTACCAGTCCAAGATTCCCTTATATGATGCAAGTAGTTCTACTACAACTCAACAACATGTGGACAGAATGAATGACTACTTTAGCAAACAAGAAATAGATGATGAAAATATTAAACTCATAATGTTTGCTCAAAGCTTAGGGGAGAGGTAAGAAAATGGTTTAAAGGTCTAACCCCTAATAGCATAAATGACCTCCCTCTATTTCATCAATTATTCTTAAACAAATGGGAAGTCAAGAAGAACCCTCTCCAAATCTTATCAGAGTATGAAAACATTAAGAGAAATGTTGGAGAAGGTGTCCAAGGATACTGCACTAGGTTCAATAGTGTATACAATGTCGTCCTTACACACATGAAACCTCCACAAGGTCTAGCTCTAATGAAATTCCTTGATGCTTTGATCCAGAGATGGCTTATCAATTAAGAGAAAGAGAACCCCTCACATTAGAAGACATGCAAAGGAGAGCAATAAGTGTAGAAGCCAATATGATTGCCAAAAGAGCTAGAATGAAGAATGAAAAAAGAGTCACATATAGGGAAGAAGTTGTAGCCTCCACATCTGATACAAAGATTGATAACTTAGTCAAAACCATGGAAAGGATGATGGAGAGAATGAATTTAAATGAGAGAGCTTACCCTAGAGAAAACCAAATAGCTCCTCAAAACAGAAATCAAAATCATAACCAAAACCAAATCTTTAGGAGAAACCCCCCCTCAAATAAGACAAAGAGCTCATGATCAGCAAATCAGACCTCCTTTCCAAGAAAACTATGTTGATGAGGATGAAGGAGTGATTGAAGAAATAGAGGAAAGTCACATAAATTTAATGCGAGTAAATAATGAGGATATAGTTTTCCTCACTAAGGAAGAACAAGGCATATTTGGACCAAATGAGGAAGAAAGCCTAGAATCTGAAGACTATAAACAAGGCTTTGGAAATTCCATCATGGAATTACATAGACAATATGACCTCAGAACCAAGAAAAACCAAGATAATCCCAAAAGAAAGAACTCTGAAATTTCTGCTAGGAAGATCCCTGGAAACATTCCTAAAAAGACAGCAGAAAATCCAAATACAATGGCTAAAAGTTATGATAAAAATAAAAACAAAAAAATCCAACCTAGTGGCAAGTGTATTGGTGACCAAAGCAGCACTATAAATGCAGTTAGTGCCCCTAACAAAACCGTTTTAACTGGGTTTCCTAATAAAAACCAACAAGCTGAAATTGTTGTGAAAACAATGTCTGAAAAAACTGATTTGAACCTTTCAAAAACTCAGACACCTTTCAATATAGAGAATGAAATTGCCACGATTAAAATCTCTATTCCTCTTACCGAATTAGTCACTCAATATGTATATAGATCCCAACTTTTGAAAGCTTTAAACATAGGAGAAAATGCAAATTCTGTGAATTTAAATGATGACAAACCTGAACTTTTGTTTGGACTAGAAGTAGAAGGTAAATTTCAAGAGGGAGGTGTTCCTCCATTTTATGTTAGTTGAAACATCCATGATAAAATTCTCCACAATGCCATGTTAGATTCAAGAGCTTCACACAACCTCATGCCAAAACTAGTAATGGAAAGACTAGGCCTTGAGATAACTAGACCATACAAAGATTTATACTCTTTTGATTCCAGTAGAGTTAAATGTCTAGGCCTAATCAAAGATCTTTGTGTTAATATAGCACAAATACCAGCCAAAATCCTAGTAATGGATATTGTAGTAGCTGACATTCCTCCTAAATACGGCATGCTCCTTTCAAGATCATGGGGAGCTAAATTCCAAGGCACCCTCCAAATGGACATGACATATGCTACCATACCTATCTTCAGTCAACCAAGAAGACTATATAGAGAAACTCCCATGAAACACATGGTTAGTAGTCAAGAAAAGCCAGACAACTCCCCTCTTTATTCCATCCACAATGACCTTGATTCATTTATCCTTTACAATTATGAAAACATTAATGAACAAGTGACAGAAAATGAGCAAATAGTTGAACAAGAGGAGAAAAGGGAGGAAGAATAGTTAAAACAAGTGGCCCAAACAGAATATAATAGCAAACATTTTGAAGACCACAAAGAACAAAATAATGACAAGCATATTGGCAGCCCCAAGGACCAACATAATGATAAATTTGAAATTGAACCTCTTTGGAGTATGAGCTTTGATGGTTCTTGTGGCAAGACTGGTTCAGGAGCAGGTATATGGGTGCATAACACAGAGAACAATCATGCAGAAGGTCACTTATACAAGCTAAGCTTTCAATGCACAAATAACATAGCTGAATATGAGGCACTCCTCCTAGGGCTACAATTACTGAAGAAATTATGAGCTAAGAGGATAACTATCCATATGGATTCTGAGCTAGTCATTAGGAAGATTAAGGGAGAATACATAACTAAGAATCCTAGATTAAAAGCATATAGGGATGATGCCCTTGACCTCTTAAAAACTTTCAAAGAATATGATCTTACCTTTGTCCCTAGAAACCAAAAAATCCTTGCCAATGGTCTAGCATTTGCAGCCAATACATGTCAAAAATCTTATCATAACAAAAAATACACAGTACAAGTCAATACAGACCAACAGTCCCTAATAATATAAGATATTGGTAAGTTTTGAAGGAGATAAACAGATAGAAGATTTCCTGCAGTCCAGAAATGGGTTTGAAATGCCAAATTCAGACTCAGATCATGAATAGGACTGCTCTGCTGAGGAACAAACTTACAAAGAAGAACCTCCTGATAATGTTGATATAAATATATTAGAAAAATAACACCCACATAAAACAGAGTTGTGTCCAAGTTCAGAAAAAGAAGATTTTGAAGTGCTGCAATCCAAAGATGATAATTTTCCAAAGTGACTAGTTCCTCTAGAAGAACTTTTTGATTTTAATGATGTTGCTAGGAAGCCAAAGATGGAACCCACTGAAGCTGAAATAGAAGAGTGCAATATAGGCAGTGAACAAGAACCCAAAATGATAAAACTATCCAAAACACTGCCAGCTCATATAAAACAGAAATATCTTGAGCTTTTCAAAGAATTTAATGATGGGTTTTCCTGTAGCTATGAAGATTTAAAGTCATATGATATTGAGATAATCTAGCATAAGGTCTCTCTCAAAGAAAACGAGAAGCCCTTTAAACAGAAACTGCGCAAAATAAACCCTGTGCAGCTACCCCTGGTTGAGAAAGAAATTAAGAAAATGTATGATGATGGAATAATAGTCCCTCTCAGATACTTAGAATGGGTTTCAAATCTTGTATCAGTGAGGAAGAAAACAGGAGAAATTAGGCTATGCATAGAGTTCAGAAATTTAAACAAAGCCTCCTTAAAAGACAACTACCTTTTACCAAAAATGGATCACATTTTACAAAGGGTGGTAGGTTCTAAAATAATATCTTTCCTAGATGGCTTTTTAGGATACAATCAGGTGCTAGTACACCCAGATGATCAACACAAGACAGCTTTCACTACACCCTGGGGCACCTTCATGTATGTTAAAATGCCTTTTGGGTTAATGAATGTTGGAGTCACCTTTCAAAGAGAAATAGATATTGTTTTCTCAGAAGACATAGTTTACTTCATTGTGATATACCTTGATGACATCACAGTCTATTCAAAAACTAATGAAGAACACCTAGCTCATTTAAGAAAATTCTTTGAAAGATGTAGAAAATATGGTTTGTCTTTCAATCCCAAGGAAACTTTGTTTGGCCTTCAAGAAGGAAAAATTTTAGGCCACATCATATCTAAAGAAGGGATCAAGATTGACCCAAAAAAGATTGAAGGAATATTGCAAATCAACTATCTAAGAGATATCAAAGAGTTGCAATCTTTCATTGGGAAGATAAATTTCTTAAGAAATTTCATACCAAACCTTGCAGAACTCCTAAGAAACATCACTAACATGCTGAAAAGAGAAATAGGATTCAAATGGACCATAGAAGCAAAGCAATATTTTGATATGGTAAAATAAGCTCTTACCCAAACACCAGTTTTGATCAGCCCTGATTTTACCAAAGATTTCTTCATATTTTCTTTTGCATCAGAACATACAGTTTTTGTTGTCCTACTGCAAAAAAATATAAAAGGATAGGAGCAGCCCATAGCATTCTTTAGCAAGGCATTGAGAGATGCACCTCTGAAATATAACATAATGGAAAAACAAGCTCTTGCCTTGATCAAGGCATTAAAAGATTTCAGAGTTTACATTCTACACTCACACATCATTGCATTTTTTCCTCACTCAATGGTAAAATACATACTCACACAAGATCCTTATGGCAAAAGAGGTAAGTGGATTGCTGTTATATTAGAATATGATCTAGAAATCAGGCCCACTAAGCTAATCAAAGGGCAATGACTGGCTAAACTCATGGCTAAAACAAACTTTCAAGCACTGGACATGAATATGATTAATGCATTATATGAACAAGAGGAGCTGGAAACTCCACCCATTGAAGAATTATTTCTAAATTCAGCTTGGTATGCTGATATATTATATGTGTTTTTTAATCTTAATGTTCCTCCTGGTTTTTCCAAAACAAAGGCTTGATTCTTAAAGTTAAAGGTTGTAAACTTTTGCATTTTAGATAAAATTTTATATTGGAAAAATGCTAGTAGTATATTGCTTAAATGTTTGCCTGAGGATGATGCAAATAAGATCAAGCATGAGTTTGATGAAGGAAAATGTGGAGGCCACCTCTATTGGAAAACCACTGTCAACAAAATCCTTAGAGCTGGTTACTATTGGCCCACCCTCTTTCAAGACATTCATAAAATGGTAATTGTCTGTCACAAATGCCAAATTTTTTAGGGCAAAAGAAAACTGTTGCCATTACCTCTACATCCTATTTCTATTGAAGCCCCTTTTCAATAATGGGGCCTTGATTTCATTGGAGAAATCCACCCTGCCTCCTATGCCCAACACAAATGGATCCTTACTGCAACTGACTATTTTACAAAGTGGATAGAAGCCATCACTTCTAGAACTATCACAGACTCAGTAATTATCAAATTCATTGAAAATCACATTTTGTCTATATTTGGCTGCCCTAGATAAAACATTACTGACAATGCTGCTGCCTTTAGATCCAAGAAAATGGTGGATTTTTGCCAAAATTATCAAATTTCATTGGGCCATTCTATATCTTATTACCCTCAAGGTAATGGGTTTGCAGAATCCTCAAACAAAAGTTTGGTGAACATCATTAAAAAGTTGTTGGAAGAGAACAAAAAATCATGGCACAGCAAACTAGTACATGCACTATGGGCAGACAGATTAACAAATAAAAAATCAATTGGAATGTCTCCCTATCAGCTAATGTATGGAGCAGATGCAGTTTTCCCAACAAGCTTGGGAGTACCAGCGATGAAGCTCATCCAAGAAGCACGGTCTGAAGAAAATTATATGCAAAGAAGATTAAACCAAATTTTCCAGCTGCAGCAAACCAAAGAAGTATACAACAAAACACAACAAGTGCAGGAAAACATCATGAAACGTTCTGACAAAAGAACCAAAGCAAATGATTTCAACATTGGAGAAAAAGTGCTAAAGTGGGATTCAAAAAGAGAGGACAAGGGTAAGCATGGAAAATTTGATAGTCTATGGAAAGGTCCATACATCATCCATTCTACAAGAGGTAACAATGCATTATTTATACAAGGAATGGATGGAACATAATTATTTGGAGGTCCTGTCAATCGCAGGATGCTCAAGCATTATTTCAGTTGAATTCCTCAGTTTAAAGCTTTATTCATTGTATATAACACTGCTTGAATAAAAAGACTAGAAAAATAGACATAAAAAAGAAGAAAATGAGAAAAGAGGGCAGATAAAAAGAAAAGGTAAAGCTCCATACCAAAAAAGAATGTTTCTAAAAGTGTGCAAGTCCAAATGCCACTACTTTTGAAAAAAAAGCCTTGTTCACTCATATAGCCTAATCATGAATGATCAAATTTTGAATTTTCGTTGATAAGTTAGTAAATAAATATTTTCCAAACTGTTTAAACTTGGCTTATCAGTAGATTAGAAAATATATTGGTTCCAAAGTTCAAAACTGAACCAAAGAGAAAAGAGAGGGATGAATGACAAATTCCAAATTATAGCCCTCAGTTTTTAGTTTTACTTTTAGCAAAAATAAAATCTGTGTGCATCTTGTCCAAAATGCCATAACTCATGACAAATCAAACTGCTTAATCTTGATTGGGTCATGCTTTCAATTTCCTGCTGATAGATTCGAGAATGAAAATCTGTCAAATTGTTTAAACTTGACAGATAAGTAGATTAGGTAGAGAATAAAAAAGCTCATTAGTTTCATCTGAGCCTTTGGACGATATAAGGGTATAAATAGATAGTTTTCCTTTCAAAAAGAAAAATGATGTCAAAGGTTTGCCAATCTAAATGCACCCAAATGAAGAAAAAATGCTAGAATTAGATGATGGGTAGGTAGAATTGAGTTGCAGCAAAGCATGATTTTCAAGTTTCAAAAGTCCAAGTTACAAAGAGCAGTAGCAGATCAGAAAATACATAATGAAAAATCTGCCAAATACATTCAAGGCATTGATCTACAATTCTAGAGATCTGAACTCCGAGGTTCTTGACACCTCCTAAAGGAGCTACCCTCCCTAGCTGGAGCCATTTTTATCCTCCTGTATTCTAAGGTTTCACTAGGTGACTGGATTTTATACAATTTACCCGAAAATATCATTTATTGACTATCAGCTATTTTCAGAAATCTCACTGCCTTCTTTATCTTCATAAAACCTTTTTCACTATCTCTCAGTTTGCCTTCTCAAAATCACCCTCTTGCTCTAAAAACTCATGTCTGGGCTTAAACCTCTCATTATCACCTTTTTTCCCTACCCAAAGACCCACTTTCATATATAAAACCCCATTAACCCCCTCACCTTCATCATTCTTCCTTATTTACACAAAAATAATGTAAAAAATCTCTTTTTACGTTATTTTAAATATAAAAATTAAACCTTTCAGGACCCATCTTTTATATTAAAAACTTTGTTTTATTAAAAAAAACCCTGACCCTTTATAAATTTTAGAGCCCCCTACTTTAAAGTTTTTAATCCCCACTTTATTATAAAACCCCGTTATCATATGGCCCTACCCCTTGCCCTTATAAATAAGTGCCTCCGCTTATTTTATTAACCCCCTGACCCCACTTTAGAACCTCACCACATGTCCATCCGGGCCCCACTGTCTGACTTGCCCACCATTCCAAAGCCCCCGACCAACGTTAGATCAATCTCTCGCAATCCAATGACCCGTGGTCGATATCGAACCATTCTTCACATGGAGGTTAACCATTCCAAAACGCACGAAATGGGTGGTTTTATTGTTTTTACCCTTCGCCATGTGTCACCCGCTAAATGGAATCACATCCACTAGCCCAAACCTGCTTACCACCTTTGCTCTGTGCAAAAAATGTCTTTCCGCCTCCCGCCAGAACCCAATACCGCCGCCTCCATTCAAATGTTCCCAAACCCTGTGGCTTTGCGCGTAAGCCTTCATCAACCATTAACACCTCTACAACGCTCCAAAATCCTGAAATGCCCAAACAAATGCAGAGAAGCCACGAACGTAGGTTTTTAACTAATTCGTTGATTTTAATGTGGAGGTTGCCAAAGGATCAACGCATAAATGGCATTCTAAAGGTCCCAATATCGTTCTACAGACTCCCTGGGTGACGATCCATCAAGTTTGTTCATCAAGAAGGCCCCAAAGGACGGATTAACAAATGAAAATCAATGGAACATGGCCATTGATGGTCATTTAAATCACATCAAAAGCAACAAAGAAGTTTATGACAATGGTGTACAGGGGTAAAATCAAACAAAGAAACACAGTCAGCAAGAGTAGAAAAAGGCTTTAAAAGATTTAATCAAAGTTGAAGGCACAAACCAGGAATATCAAGGTCAAATCAAAAGACAGAAATGAATACAAAAGATTAAAAGCAATTAATCAAATATTGAAAGACAGGGAGGTAGAGATAAAGCAGATTAGAGAAGTTAAAAAGGATAAATTCAAAGGCAGATTAGCACAGAAGAAGATTTGAATGACTAAAAGCATTTACTTCTTCAGGGACACATTTTTCCACCTACAGCCTGTTTCATTTCACTAAAGACATCAACAGTTATTGAAACAGTCAAAGATATTTCTCATCTACTCTGTAATTATTGTAAAATTTATTAAGAAGTCTTAAAATTCAAACATTTCCAAAAGTTAGCTCAGCAGTTAACTTAGAAGTTATTGTTACAGTGAGTCACTCTCAGATATTTTTCCTTGGGCCTTGCACTGTCTCAAAGGTCAAAAATGCATTAACTCTGTAAATAAATGCAAATCTAAAACCCTAGCTTAGGATCACCTGTTAGGTCCTTATATTACTAGTATAGTCCCTTATTATTGTTAGGGTAACCCCCTTATTGTTAATTTTGTACCCCTGTAACCCCCATATTGTTATTATTGTGCCCTTACATTATTATTGTTAGGTCGGCTAGGATAACATTGTGGCCCCACTAGGATTACATTGTGGCCCCATGGACTCCTATATATAGAGAGGAGGTTTTTTCATTTGTATCATCCAAGAATTGTTCATTTATGTAATGTATTGGAGGTTTCCCCCTCAAAGTCACTGATTTATAAGGTGTTGATATCTCTTTTCTTCTATTTTTGAAGCCGGTTTCATAACATTTGGTATCAGAGCTTTGGATTCTAGGGTTTCGCTACTCCAAACAGGTTATCATGGAATTTTCGCTATAACTTTTTTTCTACAAAGGTTCAAAAGCTGAAATTTTTAAAATACGAAGCCAAAATCCTGAGGAACAACGTCGCACAATTTCAGAGCTTGGTTCGCAATATTTTCGGAGATATGATCTGTGGAAGTTAGGGCTTTTTACAGGATCCTCAATTGAACCTAAACAGGTCATCGCGGAATTTTTGCTATACATTTTTTTCTACAAGGGTTTAGAAGCTGAAATTTTCACAGAGCGGAGCTAAAATCCTGAGGAACCTCCTATATAAATTTCATATCTTGGTTCACAACATTTTTGGCGATATGATCTGTGGAAGTTAGGATTTTTTCAGGCTCCCGAATTTCATCTCAAAGAGGTGACCGTGGGAAAAACATCATAACTCTCTCTCTGAGCATAGGATTGGGATTCTGTAAAAAGAGGCCACAAGTACACGAAATCTAGTTCTATCTATATCAATGTCAGAGCCAAAGGAGGAAACAGTGACACATGGCAAGTCGTACAAGTTCGCTCTACTAAACTAGTCCATAATTAGGTCATCGTAGGATATTGGGCATAACTTTGTCTTCAAGAATCCAAATCAGGTCAGACCTATGGAATTTGAAATAAGATTCAGAGGGCTACTTCAGGGCCGAATTCTAGATGTTGAAGATTCAAAATCATAGAGATAATTCAGTTTCAATATCAAGCTCCTGAAAATCAAGAAAAATGTGTGTATTTTTTTTTTCAAATTGCATAAGTCTTGTTTGAAAAATCAGTTCTAAGTGATTCCAAAGGCCTATTGGGCATAGATATTAGTATTGGGTTCTAAAATGCCTCCTAAAAATAATTCAACACCCATTAAGCCTTCAGAAGGCCCTACTATGACTCATGAAGACGAATAAATGCAACATGAGATATCAAAATTCCAAGAGCAAGTGCACCAAATTTTGCTATCGCAAAGAGCAACAAAAAATGAAATGGAAGTTTTGAAGAAAGGCATGGAAACTAAGATGGATGGTTTGAAGAAACGCGTGGAAGCTAATATGACTGGTTTGAAAGCTAAGATGGATGGCATGGAAGCTAATATGGATGACATGGAAGCTAAGATCGATGAAAAAACGAAAAACATGAAGAATGATCTAAAAGTAGACATCGAAGACTTGGCAAAGTTGATACAAGAAATGTTTCCTAATGGCAAAAAGATAATAGAGGAAACTCATGATGAGAACAAAATAAATGTTAATCGTGATTTCATAAACTCTAATGTTGGATGAAAGAACCACCATATTCCAAAGATGGATATGAGGAATTTTGATGGCAAGGATCCTGTAACATGGATACTATAGATGGAGCAATATTTTGATCTCAATAATGTGCATAACACACAAAAGGTACGCATTGCAACTTTACATTTAGAACAAAATACATTTGTATGGTATCGATGGCTTTGCTCCTGTAAAAAAATTTTCACTTGGTCAATTTTTACGGAGGAAATGATAGCACATTATGAGGATACAAAGAGAAATACCTTCTTTAGCCAATTGATAAATATCAAACAAAATTGTTTAGTGGCAGAGCACATTGAGGGCTTCCAAAAATTGAATATAAGAGTAACTGATATTCCAGAGGAACACAAGATTGATGTCTTCATAAGGACTTTAAAGGATAACATCCAACATGAAGTTCGCGTTTGGGAACCGGATTCATTAGAGAAGGCATTCACGTTGGCAAAAAAATTGAATGTAAACTTATGGAGACAAGGAAGTCTATCACTCACATCTATAAATATGGAAGTGTTACTACTCCTAGACTTCCACAACCTACAAGGTTGACACCACAACAATTGGAAGAAAAAAGAGTAAAAGGTATTTGCTACAGTTGTGATAGCAAATACACTAAAGGTCATAATTATGCTGAGAAGAAATTATTTCACATAGATTGTGAAGAGGAGGAATAAAATGAACAAGAAACTTCAAAAGAAGAGGATATACACCAGGAAGCAACCCTAGAAGAAGAAGAAATGAGTTCGACCATATCATGTAATGCATTGGCAGGAATTACCACTCCTCAAACTCTCAAGATAGAAGGACATATCAAGAAGAAAAAGGTAATAGTGTTGATTGATTCAGGTAGCACCCATAATTTTATTCATTGTAAGGTAGCCAAGGAATTGAATTGTTTCCTATACCCAGCACGAGAATGTCAAGTGATGGTTGCAAATGGAGGAACTATAAATTGCTCTAGAAAATGCCATAATATCAAGCTAACCATGGGGGAATATGTATTGACTAGTCCAATGCTTGCCATTCCTATGGGAGGTGTTGATGTTGTACTAGGAGTACAATGGTTAAAATCTTTGGGGACGGTAGCTTTTAATTTTCAAGAACTTTTCTTGAAATTTTTTTCAGAAGGAAAGGAAGTCGAATTACGGGGTATTGCGGGGAAGCCAGGAAGGATAATAAGCTCTAATGTCATGACAAAGCTTCTAAAGAAAGAACAGCGAGGCGTAATTGCACAATTATGTTCACTAGAAGTTCCAACATCAAAATCATCTATTTCTGCAGATCTCCAACAAGTCTTGGACAATCATTCCAAGGTGTTTGAAACTCCCAAAGGACTCCCACCTATTCGTGATCATGATCATGCTATTCATTTGATTCCGGGAAGTTTTCCTCCAAACATCAGGCCTTATAGATATCCTTACGTCCAAAAGAGCGAAATTGAACGTATGATTGCAGAAATGTTAGAGGCGGGTATAATTCAACCTAGTCAAAGTTCTTTCTCTGCTCTTGTAGTATTGGTACACAAGAAGGATGGATCATGGCGAATGTGTCCAAATTATAGGGAGCTCAATAAGCTCACCATTAAAGACAAATTTCCCATTCCTGTGATTGATGAATTATTGGATGAATTACATGGAGCAATTTATTTTACCAAGTTGGATCTTCGTTCGGGGTATCATCAAATTAGAATGAAGACTGAAGATATTCCAAAAACAACATTTCGAACTCATGAGGGTCATTATGAATTTTTGGTCATGCCTTTTGGCCTTACCAATGCACCTTCTACATTTCAAGGGTTGATGAATTCCATTTTCAAACCCTTCCTCAGAAAATTTGTGCTAGTATTTTTTGATTATATACTAATCTACAACAAGTCTTGGAAGGATCATGTTCAACATTTTGACAGGGTGCTCAAACTATTGGAGGAGAAACAATTATATGAAAAAACATCCAAATGTTTCTTTGGAGTACAAGAGGTGGAATATTTGGGTCATATTGTATCTCACGAGGGTGTTAAGGTAGACCCTAACTAAATTAAAGACATTAAGGAATGGAAAGTCCCCACAACCATAAAGCAGTTGCGCGAATTTCTCGGGTTAATAGGGTATTATCACAAGTTTGTTAAGAATTATGGGAGAATAATAGCACCTCTAACAACATTATTGAAGAAAGATGCATTTTCATGGACTCCTAAAGAAACTAAGGCGTTTGAACATCTTAAAGAGAAAATGTGCCTAGCACCAGTATTAACTACACCAAACTTCACAAAAACCTTTATTGTGGAATGTGATGCCTCAGGAAATAGAATTGGTGTTGTTTTAATGCAAGAAGGAAGACCCATTGCTTTTGAAAGTCGTTCAATCAAAGGAAAATATTTACAAAAGGCTATTTATGAGAAGGAAATGTTGGCAATACTACATGCACTAAAGAAATGGAGACCTTACCTAATGGGAAGACACTTCAAGGTAAAAACTGGTCATGATAGTCTTAAACACTTTTTGGAACAAAGACTATCTTTAGAAGAGCAGCAAAAATGGGTCACAAAGATGTTGGGTTATGACTTTGAAATAATATACAAAAAAAGGAAGCTAAATGTTGTTGCAGATGCACTCTCAAGAAAGAATGAAGAGGTGGAAGCATTGCTTTGTGCCATTTCTATTATCCAACCAGATTGGATAACCGAAGCAAGGGATGAATGGAAGAAGGACGAAGAAGTTTGGACACTCATTCAAAAGTTGCAGCAAGATCCTAGTACATCTGATACATTTAGTTGGAAAAATGATTCCTTATGGTACAAAGATCGCTTATATCTTTGTAAGAATTCCCAACTAAAACAAAATATTTTTCTGGAATTGCACACTTCTCCTTTAGGAGGACACTCAGGATTTTTAAAAACTTACCACAGGGTGAAGAAAGAATTTTTTTGGGATGGCCTTAAATCTGATATTCGAAAGTTTGTGGCGGAATGTTTGGTTTGCCGGCAGAATAAAGTGGAAACAATTAAGACCCCAGGACTTCTACAACCTTTATCCATTCCAAGTCAACGTTGGGAGGAGATTTCAATGGATTTTATCACGGGTTTACCTAAGTCCAAAGGAAAGAGTGTCATCATGGTGGTAGTTGATAGACTTACCAAGTATGCACACTTTTGTGCATTATCTCATCCATTTAAAGCAAGTACGGTTGCTACTACATTTATGGATAGAATTCAAAAGCTACATGGAAGCCCAAGGGTTATTGTGAGCGACAGAGATCCCATTTTTACTGGAAATTTTTGGACGGAGTTATTTTCTTGTTTCGGTACTCAATTAGCTCATAGCTCATCTTATCATCCTCAATCTGATGGTCAAACTGAGATAGTAAATAAATGTTTGGAAGGATATCTTCGTTGTTTTGTATCTGATAAACAAACACAATGGGTCAAGTGGTTACCTCTCGCTGAATGGTGGTATAACACTTCCTTCCATACTGCAGCAAAAATGACCCCATTTATGGCACTTTATGGACATCATCCACCATCGATCACATCATCTTTAAGGGAAAATTCGAAGGTTCAAGCAGTGGAAGATCACGTCGAGCATCAGCAAGAAGTTCTCCAACTCTTAAAGGATAACCTGAATTTGGCACAAAATCGAATGAAACAACAGGCAGATCAACATCGCAGCGAGAGAAGTTTTGATATAGGAGATTGGGTATTTTACGGCTACAACCATATAAACAAATGTCCCTCAAGCAAGCTAAGAAGGATAATAAATTATCGCCAAAGTACTATGGTCCTTACAAGGTGTTGCAAAAGATTGGTACTATGGCATACAAATTGGAGCTTCCTACTTCTTTGCAAGTGCATCCAGTTTTCCATGTTTCTTGTTTAAAAAAGGTTATAGGGGACAAAATTCCAGTTCAAACAATATTGCCAGAACTTGATGAGGAAGGAAAAACCATATTGGAACCTGAAGCAATCACGGAAACAATAACTCGACAGCTACGAAATCGATCAATTTCAAAGTATCTCATCAAATGGAAGAACTTATCCACTGAAGATTCTACATTGGAGGATGAGAATTTTATACAGAAGCACCTAGAGATACTCAAGCGTTGAGGACAACGCTTTTTTGAAGGAGAGGAGCATGTTAGGTCATTATATTACTAGTATAGTCCCTTATTGTCGTTAGTGTAACCCTCTTATTGTTATTTTTGTACCCCTGTAACCCCCATATTGCTATTATTGTGCCCTTACATTATTATTGTTAGGTCGGCTAGGATTCCATTGTGGCCCCACTAGGATTACATTGTGGCCCCATGGACTTCTATATATAGAGAGGAGGTTTTGTCATTTGTATCATCCAATAATTGTTCGTTTATGTAATGTATTCGAGGTTTCCCCCTTGAAGTGGCTGATTTCTAAGGCGTTGATCTCTCTTTTCTTCTATTTTTGGAGCCAGTTTCATAACATCACCTCCTCATTTTGCAGATAAATACTGCATGTATGTTTCATTTTTAGTGTTGGTTGGTTGGCTAATTGATGATTTCTGAGCTAACTGATGAGATGCTAGGCTAGATTTGAGAAAACTCTGAGTTGCAGAGATCTACTGCACTGGAGTAATGTGTAGAAATTATATACATTAAGCATGCATATGTCCTAGATCCCCCTGATCTCACAATATTTAACTTCTTGTAAAATACAGAATCATTCCACTATTAATCTTTTGCGGAAAATTAATTGCACACACATGTGAAGCATAAATAAAAACAATCGCACATAACACAATTGTTTAACGGGAAAGCCTGAAGCTGAAAACCCCAACTATAATATATTATGTATCATGGAGATCATGTAACAATCCTATACAAAGCTTAGTACATCAAGCTCTCAGTACAATCAATTGTCACACACTAACATAGAAGAAATCTTCAAATCCATGTACCAATCTCATCCCTCCTGCTAGCCTACCTCCACTGTGCAATCCAAGCTTATTACAAAGACCAATTTGATTCAATCCCACTCTCCTTGACTGCATTATTATCATTGGAAACTCCAATGTATATGTAGATGCAATTAATGCATCACTAGTACTCACAACGGATAGTCCATATCACCCTTTCACCTATCTCTCCACTGGGTCTCCATTGGAACTGACATGCAAGTAGTTAACTGTTGTATTTGTTCAGTTGTTAGTGAGTTATTAGCTGTGAATTAATTAACTAATCAATTCACTAAACTCTCACTATTGTATCTTTCAGTTAGACTAGATACAACTAACTCAACTGATTTTAACTCACTTAACTGAGTTAAACTAAATAACAACTCCCATAACTACTATTCCAACTCTGTCATAACTTTGCCACTTCAGTTCTAACTGAGTCCTCCATGCATGAACTACCAGTAAACCCTTAGGAATTGCGTAATTCCTTCAGCCCACTCATTTGACAAATCTATATACTGAAATTAAGTGCTCCAAGAGAATAAGTTGTTGTTTAGAATCTGATTATTATTAAGAGCTAATAATAATCGACATGCATCTATTTTTAGATCAACGATCTGTAAATAGACTTCGCCCAATCCTCTAAAAATAGAATTTCATCTATTTTTCACATTTGACCAACCATATACAAATAGCCTCCTGCTACATATAGAATATGCTCACATGTCTAAAAATAGACATACACCTAAAAATAGCTTGTGTGGGCCCCACCTAGTTTAGGTGATTATTTTCCAACTAGGATCAAGAATGGTGTTTCAAGATGCCTCCTTCACTATTTCTTGTTGCAAACTTCAACACTCCCTCTCAACAAGAAAGGATTGTCTTTGCATGCGACATGCAACTCCATGCATTCGCCCTACAACCTTTGCAAGCGCCCTGCAACTCCATGCATCCACGCTGCAACTCTTACTGCAACACTTCTGAAACTGAATAGTCTCCAAACAACTGAATCAATATAATGCATCTGTCATCAAAGTCTTCGACTTCTGTTGGTACCAACTGCACATGTCTTCAGGAACCACTGCGATGTTGAACTCTACACCCATGCACTCTGCACTTGTTGTCAAATCTGAACCGCGCTCCAGTATCCGACATTGTCACTTTGATTTGCCTGCATCAATCCAACTAATCATGCTACTACTGCTCTATAGGCACCTCGTAGCCAGGTTCAATTCATGAGATCCACACCATATTAATTAATCCTACCCAGAAATTTATTCTTGGATTATCCATGCATGTCGCCCCACCTCTTACCTGGTGGTATAGCTGCATGCACTCCCTCTTCCCATCTAGCACGAAATTTCTCTGCATGAGTGGTTGCTCCCACTCCATGATCCTCATCTTGTGGTTGTTCCACATCCCAAGGTTCACTCTTAACTGCATGCAAATATTGCTCCCTCTCAAGCTTCAATTGCATGCCTTTCTTGCACTTCCCAATAGTAGGAAGCTCCGTAGAAATCCCATCTACATCAAATCTATAAAGATTATTCTGCATCTCCAGTTGTGGTTGCTCCACAACCTTCTGAGACTGCTTCTCAGGCTACATGTTGAGAAACTCCCTCTCAACCACCATGTCACTAACCTCTACTTTGCTCTTCAAAACTTTGCATGCATCTTGTACCTCAGTGCATGTAGATTCTTGGCTCGCGCACATTGTAATTGTCCCGCCGTCGCAAAATTTTCTAACAAAAGAGCTGATTTTAAATCGACGATATTGCCCTCATCTGAGCTCGGATTTGACCAATTTTTTTTTCAATTTGGGTATTTTTTAGCAAGGAATCAAAATACTCTATTTTTTTCTAAAAATATTTTACCAAAAATTTCAGATATACTTTGCAAACTCGCGCGCCCAAAAATTCCTGCTCTCATTCCATGTATAAAATCTATAACACAGCTCTGATACCATGTAGAAACTATATACATTAAGCATGCATATGTCCTAGATTCCCCTGATCTCATAATATTTAACTTCTTGCAAAATACATAATCATTTCACTGTTAATCTTTTGTGGAAAATTAATTGCATACACATGTGAAGCATAAATAAAAACAATCGCACATAACACAATTGTTTAACGGGAAAGCCTGAAGCTGAAAACCCCAAATATAATATATTATGTATCATGGAGATCATGTAACAATCTCATACAAAGCTTAGTACATCAATCTCTCAGTACAATCAATCGTCACACACTAACATAGAAGAAATCTGCAAATCCATGCACCAATCTCAGCCCTCCTGCTAGCCTGCCTCCACTGTGCAATCCAAGCTGATTACAAAGACCAATTCGATGCAATCCCACTCTCCTTGACTGCATTATTATCATTGGCAACTCCAATGTATATGTAGATGCAATTAATGCATCACTAGTAGTCACAACGGATAGTCTATCTCACCCTTTCACCTATCTCTCCAATGGGTCTCCATTGGAACTGACATGCAAGTAGTTAACTGTTGTATTTGTTCAGTTGTTAGTGATTTATTAGTTGTGAATTAATTAACTAATTAATTCACTAAACTCTCACTAGTGTATCTTTCAGTTAGACTAGATACAGCTAGCTCAACTGAGTTTAACTCAATTGAGTTAAATTAAATAAAAACTCCCATAACTACTCTTCCAACTCTATCATAACTTTGCCACTTCAGTTCTAACTGAGTCTTCAATGCATGAACTACTAGTAAACCCTTAGGAACTGCGTAATTCCTTCAGCCCACTGATTTGACAAATCTGTATACTGAAATTAAGTGCTCCAAGAAAATAAGTTGTTGTTTAGATTCTGATTATTATTAAGAGGTAATAATAATCGACATGCATCTATTTTAGATCGACGATCTATAAATAGACTTCGCCCAATCTTCTAAAAATATAATTTCATCTTTTTTTCACATTTGACCAACCATCTACAAATAGCCTCCTGCTACATATAGAATATGCTCACCATGTCTAAAAATAGACGTGCACCTAAAAATAGCCTGTGTGGGCCCCACCTAGTTTAGGTGATTATTTTCCAACTAGGATCAAGGATGATGTTTCAGGATGCCTCCTTCACTATTTCTTGTTAAAAACTTCAACATAATGTAATTTTTTTTAACATCAATAATACAAGCATGTTCACAGGATTCTTGAGCTATGTTAATGGTGAAGTTATCATTTCTTTGTCAATGTTTTCCTTTTGTTTTCCATTTTTTACATGATTTCTCTGATAAAAGAACATAAATTTTAGATTAGGATATGTTATCTTGGCACCCTAATTCTACCTGCTTTCTTTATCTTAATGTTTTATTCTGCAAGTTCTGATTAGATAATTCTTAATTGCTCTCTGGTTCCACCTAGCTTGTTGTCTTGGAAATGATTTAGTAGAGTCTAGCCAAAGAAGTCTATGGTATGCCATGTCCTTTGGTTTGTCTTAAACTGTTACTTTGAAGGTCTTTTTAGAGTGTTTGATTAAATAAGATAGATGTATCTTGCTCTTTAGTTACACTCATTGTTATCTTAAATGTTTTCTTTGTCTAAAAGTAATTCTAGAATTGTTGGATTGTTGTCTTAAAGGTTTGCTTATTAAATTTTGGCCAAAGAAGTCTATGGTTTGCCCTATCCTTTGGTTTGTCTCAAACAGTTACCTAAGAGGATTTTCTTGTTGAAGTAGAGTTAAAAGATTCTTAATTTCCCTTTAGTTTTATTTTTTTCACAACTTACTGTTATTTCATATTCCATCTAATCTAAAAGATCCACTTGATATAGTTAGCTTGCCCTATGAAAACCCTTGCAGAGTTTGTAAACAATTAAATACTTTTATGACTCCATAGCCCAATGGATTAATATTTCTCACAGTCTATCTATTCAAATGAAACACTTCATCAATTGATCACACTATTAATCTATCAACCAATCAAACAAACAAATAGTCCTAAGAACTTCATAACTAGCCTAAAATCAGAAAACAAAAGCATAAAGATATACCATTTACAAACAAATACATAGAGAGAGCCCTCTCTGAGCAATGGAACCATAGGTCCTTGGACTCCAAAGTGGTTTGATGTAGTTCCCTGCAGAGTTTTTCTTGCCAATCTTGCGAATCACGGGGAGCCAACACCACCAAAGGAATACATTGTTCCCCAGTATGGTTGGAAATTTTTTCTACTGAATCTATGACTGCGGATAGAAGTATCTTCCCTAAAATTGGTGGCCTAGCCTAGAAAAATACAAAGACAAAGAAGTCATTGTTTCCTAGATTTGACCGCTATAATTAGAACCTGCACAATCAAACAACACAAGTCAGTGATCTATGACATGTATGTAACAGCATCTAATTATTTTATTTAATGGATCAACAAGGCATCGAAATACATGAAATCATAACATCATATATAGGAAAACACAGAACTCTTTGCATTAATATAAATGGAGTGAGTTACAACCAAATATAAGAGTTGATCTTGTAGAAAATATCCTCCAATTTGACTTGTCCTTCTTTTCCACAAAGTGTACCTCTATGTCACCCTAATGCATGGAATAATGACTCTTCACAGCAGCAGCATGAGGGTAGAATCTATCTCCAAAATCCAACCCCTAGTTTGTGGATGGCCACAAATATATAGAAAAGGATGCTGAGTCGGGAGTTCTTATCCATTTACCAATCTAGGCTTAAGATCCGCACTTTATGGGAGGATGGGATCAAAGGTTAAAGGATGGAAAATTCAAGGTAGGATACGATAGGATTTAAGAGTTTTATCTAAGTGTAATAGTTGTAACAAGTTTTCGAAGCTTCTAGAAGAGGGAGCTTCATAAATATATTAATTTTTCTAGAATTTATAGAATCAACGCACCCCCAACATAGGGAAACTTGTTAGTGATCAACCCTGCCCAGCATTGAGAAACCTACTAGTGAACACAGGTCCACAGGCTTATAGATTGCGTTGGTCCTTAAAATGGTTGAATTGAGGTAGTTTCAGGCATAAACTAGGGGATTAAGGGGATTCATGCTTAGGGCTTTATGCAATGATGATATCAAGGGGTAAGAGGCTGTTGATTGACCCAGTTTGTAAGTCGACTGACCAGATGTGAAAAAATGGCATATAACACTAGGATTTCTTCTAGTATAAGATGTTGTGAATGGATGAATCAATGGATTCACCACCCAAACAATAAACTAACCCAAACATCCAAGTGCTAAAGGCGCGGATATAAAATTGATGGAAAGATTAGTGAGGGAGAGGGATAGGATGATGAAGAGATGAGAATATGAAAAAGATGTCATAACGCCAAGGTCCAATAAATCAATTCCTAAAAACACCTAAAAAAAATGTTGTCGCTCAAATTGTACAAGCATAGTGCCATAACAACTCAGGGCAAGGGTTGTCACTTTGATCCGCACCCTCTTTGTTCTATTTATCTCTTAAAAACAAGCTATGGGGGGTAGTCCCTATCGAAGATGATAATGCAAGACTGGTTGGCAACCAGCAAGTCTGGGAGACACGATTGAATGGCCTAGCCACTTAGTTGATTTTAGCAAGTTAACAGATTAGATTGGATTATTTTAGTGAGACTAATGCCTTATGGATTCAACTACTTGTTTTATATCAATTAAGTACCAAATCACTGGATGAACAATTGCTACTTAAGAGATGTTTTTATATCATGTATGAGATGAGATTCCTACAATCTAGGTGAGATGCAAAAAATCTTGGTTTATTTTAGTTTAAATGCCTAAATAGGTGAATCCCTTGATCCTTAGTTGTTTTCAGGCTAGACTCTAAAGTAAGTTGTAGAGAGAAGTCAAGGTGAAGCAAGCAAAGGCTTAGTTAACAATACCTCCCTGTGAAATCTAACCACCCAGATCCTCCGGCGCTACAGAGACTTTGGCTCTGACCACTACAAGGTCATCGTGTTAACTACTAGAGAGAATCTATCCTTCGCAAGTTACAAAAAGAAGGGTGGCCCTATCTTTCTATTAACCAAGTTTATGCTTGGAAGTCAATTTATTAATGCAAGACTAGGCCTAGAATGCAAATGTGAAATGATTGAGTGACCTTGAGGTAAGATTGCTTTATGATCTTAAGTAATTAGTTACAATTGATCTTTAGTTATTACAAAAGAGTACTTAATTGATGAATCAAGAACAATGTTAACCACAAGATAAAGTGTTCAATGTCAATAGTTCCCAAAAGATGTAGCTAATATGACCAACATATAATTGCTTAAGTATTAAATAAAAGACAAGACTAATGTTCTTTATAAAAATTCACCAATATGTCAAAGATAAATTATCATCCACAATAGATGTTCAATTTAATCATGAAAAATAAATGACAACAATAGCTATAAGAGATATTAGAGCACTTGATCCATGATACTACTTAGAACAATTAGCCAAGGTTCATTAGAGATGATATAAGAATGAAAATAATTGCTAAAGAGATTGCCACAATGATGGTTAGAACAATTGGATCTCCAAAAGGAACAAGTGACTAAACATTAAGATGGCCAAAGTCCAATATCCTTTGATTTACCAAATTAAGCAATATCAACCATTCAAAAAAATATTCGACTCTTGAGATTGAATTATCAAGTGCTTTTATGAGTGAGTTATTTAGTGCAAATATATACTCTTTGAGATTATGAAACTCACAAGCGTTGAACCATTAGTTAAATTGAGAGGGGGAGGGGGGGTGAATCAGTTTAATGCATTCATGGACTTTTAAACTTTCCTTTAAGCTTATTTACACCTTCATTTCATGATCAAATTATTATATAATGACACAACAATCTAAATATGTGAGCAGCAAGTATTAAGCATATTAAATACAAAACATCAACACATAATCATCATGCACATGGAAAACAGATATAAGTGGAAACCCGTAAGGGAGAAAAACACATCTTATTATTGTTGTGATGCAAAGGCAAGCTCCAACTCCCTCTCACCACTAATTTTCTATATGCTCCAACCTACAGGAGGCTACTACCTCAAATTATGCAAGCTACAACTTGCAAGGAAGCTCCAACTCCCATCTACAACCCACGGGAGGCTCCTACCTAAACCAGCTACAACTGGACATCTATCAAGCTACAACTTGAAACGGAAGCACTAACTCCCATGTATTTTTTGTAGGCTAAAACCCATAGGAGGCTCCTACCTCAACCAGCTACAACTTGATATGGAAGCACCAACTTCCCCACACTACAATAAAATCATATGTTGATTTACCTGGATATTAGCTCTGTTTTTCTCCTTCTTCATTATTTCCCTTCCAACCTTCAAATTTGTTTCATATCAGCTCTGGATCTTCACACCATCTCTACCTGCTCTCTCTCTCATTCTTCCACTCTCTAAAATTCTGCAGCTCTCTTACATTCTTCTGCTCTTTTCAATTCTGCAACTTTCTAACCTCTTTTGCACTCTTCAAATCTATTTCACCCTTTCTCTTTCTTCCTCTATCCTACTCATTTTTTCATAATGATATTACCTGTTTTATACAGATAACTTTATGACTGTTTTCATTTTACAGGGAAAATGAACTAAGCAGGCACGATTCTTGCCTTTCACCCACTCATTTCCTCACTCAGCATATTCTGAATGTTACAACAATATATACAATCATTACAGTATCAAATTGGAGTTTTTCTTTGTCTACGGAGACTTGTTTTTGCATCACAAACAATATAAAATAATTAATACATTTATAGTTACAATAGTATTCCAATTCAACCCTTTCAACTTCTTAGCTTTGTTGTGCGTTTTTCTTTTATGTTTCTGCAGTTACATTTCAATTGTGTTGCATAACTACCATTTTTTCCTGACTCGACCCATGTTGTTGCACTATTCTAAACGAGTTCCAGGGCCTTTTTCTTACCCGAGCCTTTCTTTGATGTGTTCAATCTTTTATTTTTATTACCAGAGTCTTTTCTTCCACGTTCAGCCTTTTCGTTTGACTCACTGCTGCACCACTGTTCTGCAAGGGCTCTTGGTCCTTTGTCATGCGTTCAGGTCTTTCCTTTGTGACTTGTGGGGTATGGCCCACATAAACTCCCTTTTAACGCACGGATTACAATTTCGATTTTTATCAACATACATGCGTTCTAGCAATCAAACAGTGCATATTAACTTACATACGATTATCAATCAACAACGTATACTTTATAACATGGTGCATATAACAGGACGCACATATACGCAGAACAGGATTTTTCGGGTCCCACAATCCTAGAACCAATCACAACACATCAAAAATACTTGCCCGCAACTTTTAACGTTTAGAACTTAAACATATCTCCTGTCTTGTGCGATATGCAATCGCATCGCATCGCATCCAACTTACCTTACCATGTGAATCTTAAGCATAAAACCATAAAATTTGCGATGTGCACTAATGCGTAGTGTTGACACGTGGCTCTTCCCTTTCACTGCATCGCAACTTTTTAACCTTACTGCATCACAAACAAATTAACATTTCTTAGCACTATTTACTAACATTTGCGATGTGCGTGCTCGTGATTCGTCGTCCGTCGTTGATCTTCCCTCAAATCTAATGGTCCTCATCTCATCTCACTTCGCACTTTATAAGATTTACTTTGTGGTTATACTCTATTTATTTCGATTTGTGATGTTGCGTCGTCCCAACACGTGTCTTCTCCATTTCGCATCACAAATACTTTAACTTACCATGTGACGCCTTAATGATAAACTCTTAAATGTTGCGATTTGCGAAATTGCTCCTGATGCGATTCGATCTCCGTCGTCCATCTCTCACCTTCACTTTTTCGATCTAATCCTGACTGTCTATTCCCCTCCTTTGGACATTTTCTAAGTGATCTTTTCCTTAGCCTATTTTTGTTTGTTTATCCTATCGTCGCTCTGCAACATCGGTTCCTCCATGCTACTCCTCTTGAGCGTGTTATGTATTCTTCAATGCGATTCTCTCCTGAGATTTATACTGTCACCGCTCTGCAACATCGGTTCCTCCACGCTGCTCCTCCCTGAGCTTTATTCAGTTTCTAAGTGCGTTGATCTCTCATGAGATTTTCCTTCTATTCTCTATTCACTCCGACTTGGGATTCTTTCGTTTGTTGCACGCCTTTGCTACTTCTCTGTTGCCTTCGCTGCCTATGTTGCCTTCGTTGCCTCTGCTTCTTTGTTGCCTCTACTTATTTGCTGCCTTTGTTGCCTTTGTTGCCTCTCTGCTGCCTTTGATGCTTTGCTGCATCTACCTCTGCTTCTTTGTGCATTGTTGTCTGATCTGCTCCTTAACTGCTTCTCTACTGCCTCTGCTACCTTTGCTGCCTTTTCTGCTTTGTTGCCTCTGCCTCTGCTTCTTTGTGAGTTGTTGCTCAATCTGCTCCTTTGTCTTATAGATGGTTCTGGTGTTGCTCCTTTGTGCTCCTTTTCCATAAATGACAATATTTCCAACAGTCTCCCCCTTTGGCATTGATGGCAACACATCCACCAATAGTCCAATACCTCCTCCAGGACTTCCTCCCCCTTTCATTCTAAGAAGTGTCTTGTCTTTGTTCATCTGCTTGATTTTCCTCCCCCTTTGACATCAACGGAAAAGGGTTGAATTATTTCTCTCTGGGTTGTGTATAGGCCTTCTTCTTCTGACTTTATACCTTGCTGCTCCAGACTGGTGTACAAGAGTTGTTGGGAGAATAATTTGAGAATCATTGAACTTATATGTATATACACAGTAAGCTGATACCATCCCAAAGCACAGACTCGTTGCACTTGTATCAAGTTGAAAGTGATGATAAGGACACTTCATAGAACAAACTTATATAATCAGAGATGCATCATTGGAACAATACTAAAATAATGAGAATGCTCCATACGACATATAAACTCTACTCCAAATATACTTCAGTCCATATTATGATCTTCATCTGAGATACATTTATGTAGTACACATCTATTCAAATATGATGATGCCAATATATCTTTTATAGCCTTGGTTTACCTTTACTGCCTGTTGGTGGTGATATGTGCTAGACTGCTAACAGGGATATTACACTAACAGCCGAAAGGACCTTGATACTGATGTGAACAATGAATCAAACTAGAACTTTCATCTTATTGTAAGATTAGACAATATCTTTTAATATAAGAGACCAAATGACTTTACTACTTGTACAGAGTACTTTCAAAAAAAACCCTTGAGGCTAGATACATCCAATGCATTGGTTAGTCTCACTTATCAACTATGCAATTTTATTTATGACATAAGGGGGTATGTATGTCAATGATCAACCTCTCTTCAATGGTGAAATACCAGCAATTCCTTTCTACTGAAGTAGGCTTTAGATGAATCAATAACAGACTCTTGAGCTTCAAATGTAAGATTAACACAAATAGTCCTTCATACTTCAGATACTTTAACTGTTCTATCATGATGATCTTTAGCGAAACATCTTCAAGTTGTTTAATTGAAATCTCAGCAAATAGACTTCACATAGTTTTGTGAAAGATCTTAAGAAAGAGACCTTAAAGATATATCTATACTGACTTGAGGAAGTGTTGAGGCCTCGAAATTCGCCGCAACAACATGGGGGATGACCACCCGGTCCGGACCTTAAAGCATTTCCTTTTCCATTTGTAACGGTGGCTCCGACTAGTTTAACTAGGTCCAGTTACCTTCTCTCAATCTCCATTAGCTTAAAATATGACTTTTATCTATCAATGGGAAAGATACATCAGATCATTTCTCTTGCCAATTGGAAAAGAAAGTGATCTTTAAGCTAATTTGGGCTTAGCCAAGCCACAACTAAAGTTTTGCCTCTTTGGGAAGAGGACTTTTTAGGGATGTAGAATTTAATCTAAATGCAATATTATTCTAAGATGCCAGAAAAAGAAACTATTTTAATCCCATCTCAATTAGGCAGATATAGATATATCCCAACTGAGAATAAGATGTTTTAAAATAATTGAGATTAAAATATGTTTGTTTTAAATGAATATCAAGCTAACGAAGTAGTTCAATTAACTGATATTGTGAATACCAAACACATTCTATCTAAAGACCTCTTAACTGAAATAATCAATCAACAACACTCTGGAAGTAGTTCTCAAAATGATATTGATCATTTAATCAATGACTTGAATAATTAAACAATAACATGCGGAAATAGTTCACAACATATCACTATTCAATAAATCAGTGTTATAAGACAAATTTCTAAGTAAATAGTTACTCAAAAATCAGAATTCAACCCATAAGAGTAGAGACAAATAATAACATAAATTGAGGCAAATTACTCATACCGACAGAAGTGCACAAGAATGCGAGTAAATTGACACATTCCTGTTATCATATATTGAAATCAGCATTTAAAATAATAGTATTATAAATACCAATTTATTAAGTCCATTTCTCTAGCTCCGGTCTCTAACAGTCTTTTTCAATGCTTAAACTTCTTCTTTCTAAATCAGAACTACAGTAGTGCAAGACTTTGTTCATTATACATAACTCAGAAAGTAAAAGAAAAACCTCAATAATCTCTAGATCTGAGATTCCTCTTCTCTCACCCTACACCTCTAAATCCTCTAGGCAATAGTGCCATCAAGAATTCCATAATTGCACAGGAGCGAAGCCCCTATTACATTTTGCAATTTGTTATTTATAATATTTACAAAAGGATTTTTTCATAAGAAAGTTTGTTTGAATAATGGTTTTTCTCAATCAATTTTCATTGATTCAAATAATATTATTCAATTGCTGGAGCATTATCATTGTTTGAGATATTCTTCTTATCATCTTTTCAACTGTTTCCTGCAAAAATAAATCAAAACAAAATTAAAATGTAAAAATAAAATCAAAATGCAAAATCTAGAAATTAAAATAAATCCAATCAAAAATTAATTAAATAGATAATTGGAAATGAAATATAAGCTTTCTATTGATGTCTATGATGATCTAATTGGCCAAGTAAATCATCGACGAATGGATCTGTACTCAGAAAAAGCTTGGGCAAATAAAAATGCAAAAATAAAACTCAAAAAATTGATTTTGTTTTAAAAATTCAAAGTTTGATCTTCTGCTAGAGTTTTGGGCCCAATAAATGATCAAATCTAGAAATGAAACAACTTCAGAAATGTTCTCCATGATTTTATCTTTCTAATGAGCCGTCCTCGGCCTCATTTGGCTGAGCAAAACTCCATTTATGAGCTTCCAAAAATGATGAGTTAAAATTGCCAGAATTCTAGAATTTTTGTTGCTTAAGCTAAAAATCAGAATTTTAATTAATTTCTAATCCTAAATTAAATTTTAATTAATATTAATTTAATTGTTAATAATAAACTAAATTAATTGTTTACATACTCCCCGGATGCGGGTGCAAGTGTCGACAGTGGGAGAGATGGGACGCAAGGCATTCGGACGGGAGGCCACATGCCATCCCTCACGGAACCTTGGCGCCCACCTGATCGCAGTTAATGCCCGCGCTTGAACTTAATAGCGTTGATATGGAGTCGATTCTCATCATTCAAACTGGTATTCGAGGCAGCCTCGACTGCTGCAACCGCATTTCACATAAGATTTTCAGGCTTGGTCATTCAATGCGGAGGTTGGATGGTCGCAGGAACGGATTGTTATATGCCATGGAGCCGCCCGCCCCTACGCCAATGCATTCGTGGTGTAATCCTGCTCAGGACAGAGCCAGAGTTCGCACCACCACAGGGAAGCGCAGTCGCCATACATGTTGTTTGGTGCCCGCTGACAGTTTTCACATTTCAATTGCAGGTTCTTGCTTGTCTGCAACAGTGGTTCTGGGCACTCCTCCTGAGCGGAATCCCGTCAACACTCAGTCGCTTCAGCACTCCAGCTCCTGTACAGTTGCAAATATGCCAAGGCTTAGGCAGAGGATGCGGTGCCGGAGAGGGTCCTCTCGTTCGGCCAGAAGGCATTCGCCATCCATTTCCTCCTCTCCGTCAGATTCTTCTGCGCCCTCTGGCAGCCTCCCTCGTCTCTTTCGTGGGCGCTTGCTTCGTTCTGGTCGACGGCTTGACTCGCCTTCTGGTGATGCTTTGAAGGCTCAGTCCCACACGGACCTCTTCTCATTCGACTGTGCTCTCAAAAGACCATGAGTAACCGTGGCCATCTCTATTGTCTTCCTGGAGGAGCCCCTGCCTGAGATTCCGCCAGACGAGCATGCTCCGGACGACAGCTCACATTTGGAAGCGGTGCAGCAGGATTTGAGGGGTCAGCCTTCTGAGAACAAGGAGTCTTTGCAGGATGACACTGGGTGCGTTCAGGCACATGTCGAAGCAACTCCTCCAGTTGTCCACAACACCGCCGCCCTCTCCCATGCTCAAGGCGATCCAGAAGAATACGTTTGCAGGATTGAGGAAGTTGCGCCGGATGAGTAACTCGGCCCTCTTCTCTTGTCTTTTTTGTTTTTTCTCTGCCCTCACTGAGGGAATTTTTGGTTGTTTTAATGTTTCCTTCAACTCTGGACCATTTTTTGTCAATGTCCAGTCTCAGTCTTTACAGCGGTCCAGTATTGTTAGAGTCCAATGCTACAGCTACGAAATGTCTATGCTTCTAGTGTTAAGTCAAAGACATTCCAGTTCGATCCCCTGCGTGGGATTTTTTCAGTTGATTGTTCCTCAGGCTGGTTTCCCTCCTGTTGGGCAGCCAAAAACTAGTCTCTGTCAGTTAAAATTGCCTCCCAGTAGGCACTGTTATGGCCTTGGCCAGATGTACTATATTTTCCACTGATTAATAGATTACTCTAACTTAGAAAAAAAAAAATTTGTTTACATACTAACTATTAATTAATATTAATCTAACAATCTAAATCATACAATTAAATTTTAATTTAATTAAATTAATAATATATTATATATTAATTAATTTTAAAATTTAATATTAAATATTAATTAACAATGTTTTAATAAAAATTCAATATGTTACTCCTTTATGAAAAAAATGTATTTGAATGTTTCTAAAACAAATTATTTTAAATGGTTTAGTTGAAAAACAAAATCCATACATCGCATTTGCATAAAAATAGATTTCAGAGTTTTTGAAACATATATATTATGTCTGTTTGCGATTATGCGATTGCAACGAATAAGATTAATTTTTTATGATTTTTCATTTATATATATAGTTGGGGTCCAGGAGTTTTTTAAAGTTTAGTTAAATTAAAAAAATCAAACAATGTATGGACCATTTATAATGAGATTTTTTTCATTCTAAACTACAACCACTTGGTAATCAATAATTCTAAAAAATGAATTACAGTCACTTTGATATAATGAAATTTTGATTTTGGCATTTTATTTTAGAAAACGAAATGATGATAAATTACCAAAATCTCGAAAAAACGTGTTTTTTTTTAAATGCTCTATAATTTGGCTGGGTCATTTAGTAGGATCATTCGTGGAAAATTAAAAATGTTAGTAATACCTAACTAAGAGTTAATATTTACAATGAGTGATTATTTTAACTATGAAAATTGAAATATTGGTACATCTATACATTTTTAACCCAAGCGAGAAAATGATCAAACTTTAAAGGAGTGTCATTTACAAACTGATTGACCAAATGGAGTGAAACAACTATCGTTGGAAGGCTTGTGAAAAATCAGATTCAATAAAGCATTCAAAACAAAATTCCAAGGAAAATGGAAAAATGACAAAAATGTAGAATAATTAACTTAATCAAAATCCTAAAAGGTGCTTAACCAAAAAATTTGTAGAAAGGGTCCCCATTATTTGAAGTACATAAGTCAAAAATGGGGGGGTTGTGTTTTACCACAACAATGGCGACATGCGGGAGAAGAACCAATTATCTCTGATTAAAGATAATGAACTTAAATTTACCTAAAAGTTAAAAATAATGGAAATCACGAAATCATCTAACAACAAAAAATTTCCATAGGTCTCAC
Source organism: Pinus albicaulis (assembly GCA_034641835.2). NCBI lineage: Eukaryota > Viridiplantae > Streptophyta > Pinopsida > Pinales > Pinaceae > Pinus > Pinus albicaulis. The sequence goes on from MU968551.1 coordinate 27,002,063, forward strand.
ATGAATAGATTAAGCAATATGAGTTTGTAAAGATAAGTACTTAAAACAGACTCGAGTAAAAGTGATGAATCTAAATTCTGGGATTTTTTTTTCATGTGAAAAATAGAAGGTAGAGATAGGAGTTTTTTGATAAAGCATATATCCATTTTGTGATTGTCTCTGACATCGCTTCGCTGCGAGCGAGCTTGAAAAATACCCCGGCGAAGTTGTATTTTATGTCATACAAGCCTAGTCGCGCTATCGGCGAGCGTCCATAGTCCTGACGGGTTTACTTGTATTTCCCATGCTTCCTCTTTTTATCACTCTTTTGATAAGCGCATTTGCAAGCTTTTTATTTATGATATATTTGAGTGAAAGAGGTGGGATGGTAATAGAGATTTTATGTTTAATGGATATAGTACTTTTATAATGTTTGCTCCAAATTCTTTCCCTGCACCTATCAATCAGAAGATTTTTATGTGGAGGGGTGGGAGGGATTCATTGAATTAAACTCAAATGTTCTTTCCTTGAAAAAGTAAACTTAATCACTTAGAAAGGATGTGTGTTCCTCCATGAAAATTATTTAAAGCAAGATGGCTGTATGGTTCCATAAAGATATGTCTTTAATGATAAATGAAATTCACTTAAATAAATAAAGTAAAAGATTTCTCATGTATGTCAACAACTGTAAAGTAAGAAAAATTCATTTCACATAAATCATGACAAAGTCACCAAACTCAAATCAAATCTGAAAACAAAAGGAAAATAATTCATAAACTAAAGTAAGAAAAGAAATCAGCAAAATAAAAATGAAGAAAGAAAAATTGAAAGAAACACAAACTTAAAAGCTAAACTCTAACAAGATCACTTATATGAATTTCTCAACAAAGGATTATAAAATAAAATAAGCATATGTACGTTCATTCTTATGTTGAGATTTTAAAAAATTTATCTTGCAGAGTTATATAAAAATGAGGCTCTCAAAATGTTGAAGGTGAAATAGAAGTTATGATAGATAATATGTTGAATGAGAAGTTTCTGTCTGTTGCAAATTTTCTTTTTCAAGACAAAACCTGCATAAAAGCATCTTAACTATTTTTTGATAAAAACAATGCTTAAAGAAACAGACTAAAGGTTTAGAAACTCCCCAGTCTAGCTGATTCAATGAGGATCATTATTGCTTCTCTTAAGAATCTCAAAGAGCAAAAAGAAATTTTTGAAAACTGATCTGGTAGAGGTGTGAATGGTTCGTGAAGACCTGAAAAATAGAGTTCGAGATCAAAAAAAACTAAAATGAAGAAACGAAAATAAATGAAAGTGGGTAAATGAAACTTACCATTGGAGAACTACATTTAATCTTACCCGAAAAAGATGATTTTCTCCAATGCAAGTTAACTTCTTTCTTAAATTAGAATTAAAAACATGAAGAAGTTTTATTGATCCAAAATCATAATTTTATAAAAATAAAATAAAACAAGCAGTAAAAAAAAAAAAAACAATGTTTCATGTTCAAAGAATCAGAAATAAATCGAATCCATCATAAATGAGGGTAAATATGTACTTTTTTATGAATTGAAATGATGAATATTATTTTTTATTCTTCCATTCTGAATTTATATCAACCCTAAAGTATTAAAGCTGATTCAAAATCCCGAATAATGTAACAGTATATAAAGAGGATTTGAATCTCTATATGATAAGAATGGAGAGAAATTCAGAATAAAAGAAAAATTAAAAATATGAATTAATCATCGGCACATTACCATGCTGATTTTTTGGCATCGCGAAATTCTTTGCCATACATAACTTAAAAAATGTGACTACCATCTTTATCAATATGCGATTGAATTTTTTATAATAATTTAAAAGACAGTGGTGGAAATTCAAATATCGAAGTTTATCACATCAAAAGAACTTGAAGACAAAGCTTCATTTGAGTTTAACAATGCAATATAAATAATTGTGATGACAATGTTGCGAGATGAGCATTTCCGATGGGAAACTGCGAAGGAATGAATGCGATATCGTAGAATAATCATATCGGAAGATTAAAGCTTATGAATGAAATGAAAGATTGATATAATTCTTGCGATTATGAAAATGTGGTTAATGGATGATGCAATGTGACTACAAATATCTAAATATATGCACGGAATTTTGGTTTTTCGGCCCACACAAATGGTGACCAATTACACGCAGTTGCACTTCGCATATTTTATAATTTACCTTCCCGCGGATTTCAAAACTTAACTCTTTTTCAATTTTGCAATTTCGCAATTCGCAGCAAACTCCACATCACTTGTTGCAACTTTTATCATTTAGCATATTACTTATCTCATGCGATATGTGATATGTGTAGCATAGCATTGGAATATCGTTACCTTGTCTTTTATCGCATTGCAACTAATATAATTTACTGGGCGAGATCTTAACAATAACCACTAAAATTGCCGATATGTGAAACCTTGTTGGGTGTGATTTAAATTCCACTGTTGATCTCACTCAGATCTAACAGTCCTCATTGTTCCCTTACTCTTCTACTTCGCATTGCAATTCAAACAACTTGTTATGTGTTGATATGCCGATTGAGAATGGACCCGATATTTTATTATATGGATTTAATCTCATATTGAGTTCGGGACATCGGGACTTTTTAAAAATATGCCCCTACCATTATTTCGATTAAATGGACGTGATATTTTGAACTTGATATAAATTTTATATTGAGCCGAGAATTGTGTAGTCATCGCAATTGTTGGAGAAATCAACTATTGGATATGTGAAATGCGATATGCGAGAGAATGAGTGAAAAAGAACATCAAAGGTATTACATTAGCAACTTTTTATTAGTAAATGCTAAGAGTCGCTTCTGATGGAATATTGTGATACAAATAGTTGTGATATGGATGATGTGATATCAAATAGAAGAATCATCGAAAATCAAAGGGAATGAGAATATCGAGAGATCGGAGATATTTGGTGTATGCTCATTTCAAAACCTCTGATATGTGAATTGTGATATATGATGAGCCATATGTGAGGTTGATTTCTTAAATTATTCAATTCAAAAAGAAAGTGAGTGATTTAAATTTGCTTTAAAATAAACAACTCTTTAATATTTTAATTAATTGTCAGAATAACTGATTGGAAAATAATTTTACCAGATCTTCCTTATGAAGAGAGTTGTGAAATAATGATCTGATATAATTATTCCGACAATTTATTGAGACTTATCATGATTTCAATAAATATAAGAAAAATTTAGCTATCTTTCAAATTTCAGATGAAATCATAAATACTTCCCTGAACATGTTGCATATTTAAGAAAAATTAGCCGCTTTCTTATCTTGAGTCTTCATAATCAAGTTAATGAAGATCTGCAAATGAAACAAAATAGAAATAAGAAACAACCTTTGAAATTAAAATAAAAATAGATGATGATGAATCTGTAAACATATACTTGGAAGAATTTTGATTGTAAGTTTACCTTATGAATCTTCAAATTCTCTCAATGTTTCTCAAAAGTTGCATAAGTTCAACATCACCTTCTTATTTTAATCTAAAATACTAAGTAATGAACTTTCTGAAATTGCATCTTTCCAAAATTACATCAAAAGACAAGAGTGGTAAAAATGGGTTCTTAGAATTACTTATGAGTAAAAAATTGTCAAGTGGTAGAAAATTCATGGAATTTCTTCATGTATAATCAATGTTATGAATTGTGAAAAACAAGAAAATTGAAGGCTTGGCAAATAAGTATGTTTTGATAATTCAATAACTTCTAAAATGCTCTAGGTTGCTTTTCTATAATTGAAATGGGATGCTCAAAAGAAATTGGATTCATTACTTGTTTTATTGAAAATCTAAAATAATGAAATAAATGCAAACAGAAAAGAAAATTAATCTATTCCTATTTCTAACTCAATGAAGGAAACATGACTAGGTATAGGAGCGGAAACGTGAAGCTGGGTTACACTTTTGTGAGAATCGGGGGCAGAAATTTTTTTTCGGCAATATTTCGGCCGAACTTTCTCATAAAGTTCGGTCAAACTCGTTCTTCCGTTTAGATTGACGGCACACTGACGGCGTTGGCAAACAGATTTTTTTTCGGAGATGGGAAAACCAGCAACAAAAGTTTGGCCGAACTTTTAGTCGTAAAATAGTTCGGCCAAAATTTTACTCTTAAAATAGTTCGGCCGAACTACTTCTTATAAACATATCACCCGCGAAGCTCAATTGTTTCCCGCATTGTTTCTTCGCGCCATTTTTGTTGTTGTTCTGTTCATGCAATTTTCTGGTGATCTGTTGCGGCGCTGCTGCTGGTTTGGGGCCACTTCCGTCCACTATTGGTGATTATATGCTCGGCGATGTCAAGGTATTTACTGAGTCTTTTCACTCCTACATAGATTCAGTATGCTTAGTATCTATCACGGTTCTGCTGCTGGTGTATTGTGCCAAGACATGTCACTTCTGCAAGTCCTTTGTTTTCAATCTGCTGGAATACTTGACTTCTGCTAAGCCGATAAGACTTCTGTGAGTAATATAAGGAATTCCCAGAGAATTCATGCCAAAGGATCGCATCATTTATAAGTTGATTTCTACTTGCATGAGCATTTGAATCTTATAGCTACTGAAAACCTCGCTTATCTTGCCGCTCTGTAAAAAAATTTAAGTTAATTATGAACTGTTAAAACATTTCGGCCTCAGAACACGCCGTAGGACTGTTAATTCTGGACTTTTATACTAATGTTTTTGCTCTCGTTTTAAAACTGTTGTTTACTTCTTGTAATATTTACTGATGAAAGCCGAGATGGAGCTTCTTTTTATGTTTCTGTTGCTGAAGACGGCACTTGGCTTCATAGTTTTGGGATCTAATGTTTTTTCTCTCGTTTTAAAACTGTTGATTACTTCGTGTAATATTTACTGATGAGAGCCAAGATGGGGCTTCTCTTTGTGTTTCTGTTGCTGAAGACAGCACTTGGCTTCATAGTTTTTGGATTTTTGTTTTTTCAAATGCTATGTTCCTCGTTTAGATGATGCTACTTTTCATCATTCACTTATGAGGCCCGTGAAGGGGATAATTTTTGCACTGTAGAAGTCTGTTCATGACAAGTATATGCCTGTAAATGTATGTTACAGCTCTGTTTTTGGATTATAAGTTGAACTGGTACATCTAATATAAACCAGTGTATTTTTCCTGCTGAAAAAAAAGCTTCACAATTTCCCAATATTCTCCATACGCATTTTATTTGTATTGCGGGGCGTAATGCAGAGAATAACTCTTTAAATTTTCGTATTTCCGCATACATTTTTTCTTATGCATGATAGCTTTAAACCTATTCCACTACTGTACAGACATAAAAAAATGGTTTCGTTTTGTTATGACATTTAGTTAATTCTCTTCATTTTTCTTATATGTCGATGTACCCCTTTTTACATGTATATCAGCTTGAAATTAAGTTAGAGTAATACTATTCGATTTTCTGTTTCAAAGATTTGATATTATAATTATCGAATAGATATGAGACTTGATTCAAAAATTTCCTTTCAGTGGATAGTTTGAAACTTAATGACATATACATGCTTTGACTTACATTTCAAGTCATACTGAAACTAAAGATAGTAGATCAATAAAATTTCTTCATATATGTCCATTTCTAGTACCCTATTGTTTATGAATATGATATCAACAGTGCTTTCAATATGCCGCTTACCAAGGAAATAGAGGCTTAAACCCTGTTACATCCTCCTAATCTTTATTTAGACAATACTCACCATTTTATTTCTTGCAGTAGAATCTATGTTTCAGGATGGTATTATTCTAGTGTACCATCTAGTTATTTAACAATTTAACTCTTATATGTATAGTAGAGGTTAGATCAATTACAGATATATCAAAGACCTCTATCTTTCTACTCTGATAATTTAAACACTTATGCAGGCATAATAATTTTTCTTTTATATATATATATATATATATTCTAACAGCAGTAAAAATTTTAAAGTTACTTCAACTCTGGTTATTTTTTTTTCTGATAAGCCTAGCTACAATATTAATTTTCTTGTAATCATGTTGGAATTAAACCTGCATTCAATTTAGAAATATTTCTACCTAATAAGAAATATTTCAACCAGTATATTCTATTCCTTTACATATATTTAATTTTAAATATAACAGTTTCTCACAGATTTGTTTTCTTTTTTCATCTCAGTTCCTATAATTGTGTTTTATAAAAAGGGTTGAGATTCAGATCTCCAGATTTAAACCGAATGTAGGTTTTGACATTCTGGTAGATAGGTCTCTTCCTATGTATCCCATCCAACCATACGGATTTGTAAACTGTTTATCAGATACCATCTGTTAAAAGTATGGGAAATTTTATAATTCAATATAAAAATTTATTCTAATGCAATGCATATCAGTCAATAACAATTCCATATACTTGCTTAGAATCATATCTAAGAGCCCATTTCATCCAAAACATTCAAAAAGAAGTAACTACTATGTACATTCCACTTCTACTCACTCAAAAGAAATTTACCATAATATCTTGTAGAGCCCATTTCATCCAAAACACTAAAAAAGAAGTAACTACTATGTATTCCACTTCTACTCTATATAGAGAAAGTAATGACTCTTTCTTGCTTACCATTAAACCAAAGACTCTTCTAAGTAGAATCATACATTGTCCACTTTTACTTTTCACAAGCCTAGTTGAATCTCTATATGTTGTCAATGTAGATTTCTCACAAGTAAATTTTTCAATGTAAATTTCTTAACTATAAGTTCTATAGGCAGAGTCTGTAAAGGGCCAAGTAGCCTCTAGATCTCATCTTTTATGAAAGGTGACATATCTAGTAAAAAATATTTCAATGTAAATTTCTTAACTTCTACAAGTTCTATAGGCAGAGTCTGTAAAGGGCAAGGTAGCCTCTAGATCTCATCTTTTATGAAAGGTGACATATCTAGTAAATGCCCCTATAGTCAATCTCTGGAATAGATCTAAATAGAAGTTCTTCATTTTAATATCCATAATACACAACCACTTTAAGGTAAACAGTGTACATGTGTCATTTCTCCCACAAACTAAAGGCTTCCTCCCATTAATTTTAAATGTGAACTCTACCATAAACTTTTGAAGTCAAACTATAAGATAAACAATGCACATGTCATTTACCTCATGATCTTGTGTCATTTCTCCCATGCATTTGCAATGAATGTTGATTTAATATATATATTTCATTGAATTTGTTTTTTTCAGGGATAAGAAAACCATTAAATATGGTTGAAAAATGGAAATTATGCATAGAAGTTTCTTGCTATCCCAATCCAGGGAAAGCAGTGATTACATATGTGCTTTCCAATATTGCGACTAGCAAAGTCGTCCAAAGGAAAATTAATATACCGGGAAGAACAACAAACAACGAGGCATATTATATTGGATTGATAGAAGGCTTAGGAACAGCTATGGAGTATGGGTCAAATGGAATTGTAGTTTTCACCAATTCTGAACTTGTGTGCAACCAGATGAATGGCGTGTGCCAAGTTAAGAAGGAGAGGCTAAAAGAACTGCATGGAATAGCAAACAATATTGTTAGCCAATTTCAATTTTTTAGTATAAGGCATTTTAAAAATGTGTATAAGATGTCTGCTGATCTATTGCGTGGGGCAATGCCAATTCAGGATTCATCTATCAAAGATGAATTAGAATTATACAGGGCAATGGCATTGCAAGATTCATCTCTCAAAGATGAATTGGTTTTGAGACGCTCTTTTTCAAAAATTCAAGATTCATCTCTCAAAGATGAATTAGTGTTGAGACGCTCTCCTTCAAAATTTATTGATGGACATTGTAACATATCTTGGATATGTGTGTGTTGTGTACTTATAAATGCGTCTTTTTTAATGACCATGTGCTTTTATCAATTATATACCAAGTGTGCACCCACCACACCATGTAAAGCGCAACTTGGTGAACTTCACATTTGCAACAAGTGGTGAACTTCACATTTTTATAAAATTAAGATGCGGGGACTTCAACAATTTTTTGTTTAAATGGAGTTTCACTTCTTTTTTAATGACCATGTGTTTTTTTCAAATTTATATCAAGTGTGCTCCCACCATGTAAAGCGCAATTTGGTGAACTTATCATTTTTATAATGTTTTATTTTTATTTTTTTTTGCTTAAATTGAGTTTCACATAGATCAATTAGTGCTTTGAAAGTTGTGTTCTACATAATTTGTTTACACTAAATTACATTAATTTTCTGAAATTTATTTTGTGTAAATGTCCATCGATAGATATATATCATGGAGAATGAACAACGAAGATCAACAGAATCCCATATCTCTAAGAGAGGGGGGGATCAGGGATCGAGGGATGTTCATGGTATTTAAATATGATCTTAAATCTCCATACATGTCCATACATATGGAATTGATTTTTTATTAACTTTGTGCGTTAAATTAGTTGTTAATAAGTTTCATTTTTTATTTTTTAGGAGCTAAGAGGAGAAGGGTCTCTGCTCCATCCATGGAGTATGCCCATGGTTCACAAAGTCGTGGTATGGTTCACGCAATTTAATCAATGAATATGTATGTATGTATTTATATACATGTATGAATGTATTTTTCAATTGATTATAAATTCATATTTGTTTATGAAGCTTCTCTCTCGTCTGGAGAGGTTGGTGGTGGTTCAAATCCCCTTGGAGGGCAACCAATGAGTGGTAGTATGTTGCGTGAAGGTGGTGATGTTTATTCTCCCAGAGGCCAATCAATTGCTGGTGGTGCTAGTTCTCAGCAGGGTCAGGGTGGGGAAGAAGCTAGTCAACCACGTCGAGGTTGCCATCAATTTGAATATTTTTTTCATTCAATTTATACAAATTTGTTTACATGTGTATTTTCTAATATGCAAAATTTTATATATTGATGTAGAGGATGAAAATGCTCCAAATGCACGTCAAAGAAGACGCACCACAGAACGCATCATTCAAGAAGAAGGTTGTCCACCCACCACGACTTATCCGGCTGACATTTCCGATATACCTTGGGAAAAAAACATGGAGCAATGCACCTTAGAAAGGTGTATACAACTTCATTCAAAATTGTAGAGAGATCTCGTGGCTTTAACTCTACCTGCTGAGAGTCGACAAAGCCTGCAAATAGTTACACACTCTTTAGGTACACTAGTAGAGGTGTACTGAAATATTGGGCCAACGACTGATACATTTGTAGAAATGATGAGAAAAAGAAAGGAAGAAGTAATGGGTCCTGACTCATGGGAATCCGTAAAAAAAAATGTTTCATCAGAGAATGCGAAGTCAATGTTTAATTTCAAAGAAGGGTCGAAAAGAAAGATGCTGAAGGTGCAATATTTCAAGCACCCCGAAATAGCTCACTATTTGTATGATAGACACCTTGCGGCCTATGGAAGACTCCCATGGAATGACGAGGTTCCTCTTTATTTTGCAAAATTATTTTATGCAGAATTCTTTTTGGGTATGAAACCCAATTACAATGACCTTCTGTCTGATTTTTTTGGTCCTGGGAAAGGTCGATTGTATGACTGTAAGGGCGCTGAGCGTGATGTTGAGTTGCCTCGCCCTGAGCCACCATTGGTTAGTCAACCTTTTCGAGTTAAAACTTTGCGGTCAGAGATGGAAGCGACTTTTCAAATTAGTCGAGATGCGAGGGATGTCATCATCGACAATGTTCACACTGAATTAGGTGGAGTCGATCTTTGTCTGAATCAACAAAGAGCACGTGAGAATGCTCGTGCCAATTTTGTGTATCGTACAGATGACGAGATTGACAACATGAGTGTTGAAGATCTCAGAATATATGTAAAGAATTATCGCAATATAGCGCAAGACCTAATTCTTCATGATGAAGAAGGCACAGGAACGGTATGTGTTAATGGTTAGGGTTCAATTGTTTTTACACATGTATACATACAATTTGTAATAAATACACATGTATATATGTATACATTTATTTGTACATGTACATTAATCTAACAAAAATGTATCAATATATGTTAAAACACCATTTGCAGCTCTCACAGTTTATGAATGACGAAAATGATAATATCTCGTTCGGAGCCTCAGGTTCATTCAATCAAGATGGGCCTCAGCATCAAGATATGACAAATGTTAGTGTTTTTTAAGTGATATTTTTAAAATAAATAATTGTGCACACATTTTCATGTACGTATATAATATAAATTTAATAAAATGTTTTAAAACAGATTTCGATTTCGTCCGATTTTTTTCGGATGGATGTACCATCTTCTTCCTTAGGAGATTTTCCTTCCTTAGGAGATGTGCCAGAGCCACTAGGAGATGTGCCAGAGCCACAACAAGTATGGACAATTTTTCACTTTTAAGATTTATGTTTTTAAGTTAAATATATATATTCCATCTCAAAAAGTTCCATTAAAAAATGAGATATGTATATATCTATATCTTGAGTTATTTTCTTTTGAATTTTAGGTTTTTGGATATTTTCATTTGGAGCCTCTCTTAAGAGATGTCCCAAATGCATTTGGAGAAGTATTCAATTTTTCACTTTTAAATTTATATATATAGTTATTTTTTTAAACTTTATAAGATATATATATATATATATATATATATAGTTTACTATTGGAGATCTTCCCGTCGGGGAAGATGTAGCAGATGTAGCAGGGGAGCAACAAATGGACAAGGAACCTCATGAGGTATTGCATGATTTTTTTTTATTTTTATTTTTACATTTTGTTTCTTACATGAAGTTCTTTATATTCTCACTGATTTTTTGTACGTGCATTGTGTAAAAGTTTCTCGTGTTTTGCAAGATAGCAGGCACATTCAGACTCTGCTAGTGGAGACACTACATCCATCTGTATTTGATGGAGAATGGTAGATTTGATTGAGATTTCTAGTCTTAAATTTAATTTTTTATATATTATGTAGATTCACAGTCATTATATATATATATATATATATATAACTTGATACTTGATACTCAAATGAGATCTATAATTTTTGGACATATATTTTATTGTGTTTTGGATGGTTGAAGTACTTTTGACATGTGAATGTGATGTAATGTTGTTATATAATTTGTTTGTTTTTTAAATCTTTTAAGTTTTTGCATGTGAAGTTTAATTTTTTGATTTATAATTTCTTGTTAAATTAAAAGTTTAAGTTTTGGATGGTTTCAATCTACATTTGGCATACATACATCATATAATGTTAAATGTTTCAAATTTAATGTTAAATGTTTAAATTTATGTTTCGATATATATAATGTTAAGTGTTTTCATCTAAGTTTTGGATCACCTTTCAAACTACATTTGGCCTATGGAAGACTCCCATGTGAAGTATTGAACTTTGATTTAATAAAAAAGAGTACATAAATTTAGTTATATGTAAATCTCTTTAACTTTGATTTAATGTTAAATGTTAAATGTAAATGATATAATGTTAAATGTTTTGATACTTGATACTCAAATGAAATCTATAATTTTTGGACATATATTTTATTGTGTTTTGGACGGTTGAAGTACTTTTGGCATGTGAATGTGATGTATAATTTTTGGACATATATTTTATTTTGTTTTGGATGGTTGAAGTACTTTTGGCATGTGAATGTGATGTATAATTTTTTGACATATATTTTATTGTGTTTTGGATGGTTGAATTACTTTTGACATGTGAATGTGATGTAATGTTGTTATATAATTTGTTTGGTTTTTAAAGATTTTAAGTTTTTGCATCTGAAGTTTAATGTTGTGATTTATAATTTCTTGTTAAATTAAAGGTTTAAGTTTTGGATGGTTTCAATCTACATTTGGCATAAATACATCATATAATGTTAAATGTTTTAGATTTAATGTTAAATGTTTAAATTTATGTTTTGATATATATAATGTTAAGTGTTTTCATCTAAGTTTTGGATCATCTTTCAAACTACATTTGGCCTATGGAAAACTCCCATGTGAAGTATTGAACTTTGATTTAATCAAAAAGAGTAAAGAACTTTAGTTATATGTAAATCTGTTTAATTTTTATTTAATGTTAAATGTTAAATGTAAATGATATAATGTTAAATGTTTTGATACTTGATACTCAAATGAGATCTATAATTTTTGGACATATATTTTATTGTGTTTTGGATGGTTGAAGTACTTTTGGCATGTGAATGTGATGTATAATTTTTGGACATATATTTTATTGTGTTTTGGATGGTTGAATAACTTTTTCCATGTGAATGTGATGTATAATTTTTGGACATATGTTTTATTGTGTTTTGTACGGTTGAAGTACTTTTGGCACGTGAATGTGATGTAATGTTATATAATTTGTTTAGTTTTTAAAGCTTTTATGTTTTTGCATGTGATGTTTAATGTTGTGATTTATAATTTTTTGTTAAATTAAATGTTTAAGTTTTGGATGGTTTCAATCTACATTTGGCCTAGATGGAAGACTCCCATGTGAAGTATTGTTTTCATATAATAAAAACGAGTAAAGTAGTAGTTATATGTAAATCTCTTTAATTTTCATTTAATGTTAAATGTTAAATATTTTGATATAATGTTAAATTCTTTGATCTAAGTTCTGGATGGTTTCAATCTACATTTGGCCTAGATAGAAGACTACCATGCATAGACAACGGATGCGTTTCAGAAGGGAAGGTGGGGGTAGGGATGGAGGGGACAGGAGTGCTGGCTCTCACCCTCCTCTTTCCATCCATGACACAGGTAGCCACCCTCCTCCGACAGCGATGAGCTTAATTCACTATAAGCGCTATGGTCAGGCCGCAAATTACGGCGACCATTTCCATCTCTTTTCAGGAGGAGCCGCAAGATGAAGGTGCTTCTAGTTCTAGGAAGCGGTGGAGAAATTCCACCATCCCAACCCATCAGCCCTGGGACACCATGAAGTCGGCAGCTCTTCTAGTCAAATTCGTCTCGACGAGCTCCAGAAGCGATGGCGCAAGCAGCGAAAACTCCTCCCAGCACTCCAAGGGAGTAGATGATGATCTGGAGGACTACGATTGTCGAATTGTGGAGGAGAATCCTCCTACACACATCGATAGCTAGCCTAATGTTAGGTATTCTTTAGCTTTTTTGAACTTTTGTCATGTTTTGCAGTCATTGCATGCTTCTGAACTTCTGCTGGTTTCGAGATATTGGGCCAGTTTCCCGGTTATGGGCAGCGCCTTTTCTATTTTTTTTATTCAGACCCCCCGATACTCCCATTTAAAGTATTGTTTTGATATATTCAAAAAGATTAAAGTAGTTATATGTAAATCCCTTTAATTTTGATTTAATGTTAAATGTTAAATGTTTCAAGATATAATGTTAAATGTTTTGATTTAAGTTTGGATGGTTTCAATCTACATTTGGCCTAGATGGAAGACTCCAATGTGAAGTATTGTTTTGATTTAATAAAAAAGAGTAAAGAAGTAGTTATATGTTAAATGTTTTGATCTAAGTTTTGGATGGTTTCAATCTACATTTGACTTAGATAGAAGACTCCTATGTGACTTGTATTGTTTTGATTTAATCAAAAAGTTTTTAAAAATCAAGTTTTGGATGGTTGAAGTACATTTGGCATTTTAAGATTTCTTTTGATCTCTACATACTCTTGTTTGAGTGAAAAATTTTCCAATAGGAATAACATAGCTTTTCAATGCAACTAACCATGTATCAATTGAGCTCTAATTGATAAAAGAGTTTGAAGAAGTATATATATATGTAAATTATCCCTTTCATTTTGATTGGAAATATAAGTACATATATGTTTGTTGAATTTGGGTCAATGTCATTAATACACTCAAATAGGTAGCCTTGTTGATTTATAATTTGGTAAATCGATGACATTCAGTTAATTGCATTCTAGAACATAGAACATATCCGACCATTGGACAGAAAAATTTTGTACTAGATTTTCAATCAGGAATAGAGATGTGGGTCAAATCCCACCAAAAGTCGAAGAAGTACTCTGAGTCTCTTGTCTGAAATGAATCTTTGTACAAAACTATACTGTGGATGATTTATTCACATTGCACAGATAATTTTTACCAGAAAAGCACACAGGAAAAATTGGGCACATTCAGTTCTTGTATATATCCAATACGTGCAACATTTTTCATCAATGCACATAGAAAAACTACTTTAAGTTAAAATTGCATTCTAGAACATATATATTGAGTACATAAATCATTTTTCATCAATGCACATAGTAAAACTACTTGAACAATTAATTGCATTCTAGAACATATATATCCAATACAAGTAAAATTTTTCATCAATGCACATTGAACATATCTGACCATTGGACAAACAAATTTTGTAGTAGATTTTCAATCAGGAATAGAGATGTGGGTCAAATCCAACCAAAAGTCGAAGAAGTGCTTTCAGTCTCCCTTGTTTGAAAGGAATCTTCGTACAAAACTATACTGCGGATGATTTATTTGCATTGTGGATACTTTTTACCAGAAAATCCAACTAGTTTTTCATCAATGCACATAGAAAAACTAGTTCCAGTTAGTTGCATTCTAGAACATATATATTGAGTACGTAAATAATTTTTCATCAATGCACATAGTAAAACTATTTGAACAATCAATTTCATTCTAGAACATATATATATATATATATATATATATATATATATATATCCAATACATGTAACATTTTTTATCAATTCACATGTATAGAAAAGCTACTTTCAGTTGATACTTGAGCACGTGCATGTACCAAAACAATTTGTACATGTGCAAACACTTGCACAAATAACATAAGCAGCTCAATTTTTAGTTGAGTACTAGAAGTTCTAAAACATATTTAATCCAAAGAGAATAAATTGTTGGACAATTCAATCAAAAAAATTCTAATGGAATTCCATCTTCAATAATTCGTTCATGATCGGATTTTGACATTTTCCATCTCTTAATTTTCGATTTTTTCTTTGATTGAACTTCTATCAACTTTATGCGTGCTGCACACACCAAGTGACTATATTGACAACTTATGGAATCGGGTTCATAGTCTTCAAAGTAAACAAAGTCTCCACTTTGACGAGTTTGTTTGAAAAAATAACCTTTCAGTATAATAGACCCTTTGTCATACTGAAATCCGTGATCATTATAGTCTTGTAATAATTTCATTTTTTGTTTAGTGCAACGCATCAAATAATACTTCACATTTTCATCGTTGTCAATAGGTGCAATTACAGCAAAAAAATCTCCTGCACAATAAAATAAATTTAACATTTAATTATGCATATTTAAATTTATTTCTAGATCTTTAAATCATTAGAAAGTAATTCAAATGTTACCTTCTCTAACAAGATCATAAACTCGATCACCATCGGATGATATTGTAGTTTCCTCTGATTTCATTTCTTCAAACATTGCAACAAACATTTTTCCCTTTGTATTTAGCTCTGTATGTTTCCAATCGTTCACATACATTTTGTTTTCACAAACGTCATTGGATTTTGTGTTGTCTATGCAAACATTACAAAAACAAGAATATTTTCTTTTATCCAATGCAAACACATTTCTGGACAACTTTGTTTGAATTGAATGCAATTTTCGAGTCCCTTTTATTGTTTCAACGTCACTTCCAATTGATCTATCTACGTCTTCGATCCCAATATGCCAGAAAAACCTTTATATGGAAAATTAAAAGAAGAATTTGTAAATATGATATCAAAATACAATCAAAGATAATCATTGCACGATAAATGTACAATGTTTAAAATTAGATTTCCAGTATAAATTAAATTGAATGTACCTTCGCACTTCCCTTGATGGGTTAGTCTCATGGCTTAGAGCAGAGATGCACCATTGAACAACTTCTTTAGCATTCACAAGTCGGCTTGCAGAGTGGTTCATTTGATATCTTCGAAGTGCTCGTTTTATGCATGCTCCTGCACCATCATGTTCTCCTTTTCCATGGCCAGTCTCAAAGAAATTCCAACAATGTTTAATGCGGGTTTTCTTATGAAGACAACACAACCAAAAGAATGATCGTGCAGATTTGAATTGACCTGCGCATCCGTCTGACCATATCCAATGTTCATTGAATGTTATTCCAAGATTTTTCAATGAATCATAAATTTTTCCAAAACAATGTTGTACAAAACATGTATCATGTGTACGATCGTCACTGATATAAAAGTGATATTCTTTAATGATATGTCAATTTTCACTCGTGCTTTCTATATGATCGACATTTTGTTCAACATGTCTATATAGAATATGGACGAGCATGGAGACTTGGTCAAAATGATAGTATTCACTCTGAATTTCTTTTTGTGGAACAAATGTGTAGTTTTCTGCAAAATCAATCACTGACAAAATAGTCCCTGGTGGAAAAACTTCACGAGATTTTTTGAATTTCAAGTCTTGCCATCGAGCTCTATGGGAATGCTTGATGTATTTGTAAATTTCTGCCTCAAACTTTTTCAAAAAGTCTATCAGAAAAATTTCGTCTTCTAGTAATTCAATTCTTTTAACACTATTTGCACCTTGACTCGATGTATCGATATATTCATATCTCTTCCATTTCACTTTCATGTTGGACAATGATTGACCATTTAAATCAATACGATATTTGTTTTGAAATTTAGTCAAATTTCCACAATCATCGCATTTTTTACCACCAACACATTTCTTTTTGTAAAATAGTTCATCGCTTTCTCTTTCACATAGAATTTGAGATATTAAATCATGGATAGTGGAAGGAGGAGGTGAATCCTTCCATAATTTTCTACCAAAATCAAGGAATGTGTCATAATATAACTCAAATTCCACATGATAACGACAACAACAAGTGTCACGTACGGTGATAGGTTTTACATACCATGGTTTTTGTTGAACAAAAGCACTGAGTGAAACATAAATTTGACGATTCTCTTCTTTGAACTTGTTGAATAACTCTATCTGAGTGGTTTCCAAGAAATATTTGTCATGTTCTCCGTACTGATTTCGTGCTATTCTTCTTCACATCACATGCCTTGCAGTTGGCGAAACACGCGAATTGTTCTTCCAATATTCATATATTATTTTTTTAACATTTTCTCCAAGTCTATCTTTGTATGGTTGCCTACAAATAGCTCTCCAACAAGCGAGTTCATCATTTACATCTATTTGCAGCCGAAATTTCTGATGTTTGTGCAAAATTTTTCGCGAGGTTCACAATGCTCGTGCCATAGATGTTACCAAACAATTCTCTTTAGTACTTGATGAAACTATTGCCATATGTATTCCTCTACGTACAATTGAAACATTTTTCCCTCTAGATCTCTTAATTTACTTTATAGCACTACTTATATTTTGTATCACATCTTCCTTTATTTTTTTATCTTTGGTTGATTTTCGAATACCCAGTAGTGTCGTAGCTTCTTTTAATTTCCTTAATGATAGGAGACCTTTCAACATTTGAGCCTGAACTGTCACCCACTCATTTAAGAAATACTTTTCAAAAATGCAGTTAACACGATATCGTATAGCATGGTCAGGTTTTTTATCTCCATATATGTGAGTGTCAACATTTTCTAACATCTCATCATCGACAGTGATTTCATCTGTACATATTCAAAAAAATAGTACATATTCAATAAATAACTAAATTAATAAATATATCTATAATTTCAATAATACATGCATGTGTTCAATATATATTATATATATGTACATACCTTGTGATTCAATTTCTTCATTTGAATTTCTTTCTATATTTTCATCATCTTCTATCATTGGTTCAATATCTCTTTCACTTTCTCTTTCAAAATTGTGTATCTCATCATCAATGTTTTGAGGAATATCTCTGTCTGTTTACATTAAACAAAATATTTTTCAAATTAGTTCATCAAATAAAGATTAAGCTTCACATTTTACACTGGGAAAATTTTAAATATATCAATAGATCATAATATTTACATTTACATACCTGCTTCAATTTCTGCTTGAGGTTGATTTCCCCCTTCAATATTTGAGAGGGCTTATAACTTCCCTTTGCGAGATTGTCTCGTCTCTTCTTTACGTTCCTCAGGGTCTCTTTTTCGACCATATTTTCTCGCACAAGTCCTTCGATTTCCCATGATAATAGGGTATGAAGTTCAAAAAAATTCCTTCAAAAAATTAGACAATAACTCAATTAGAAAAAGCATCACAAAATATTTAATTTAAAAAAAAAAAAAAAAACTCATTTTAAATTTTTTGTAAGAAATACATACTCCAATCCAAAACACTTACTTTAAAAAATTCGAGAAAAAAAAAATGTCTTATAAAAATGAAACGAAGCTCAAAAGATTTATTTCAACTCAAAATACGTACTTTAAAAAAATGTCACTTCAAAAAATACCTCCAACTTAAAAAAAAAAAAAAAGAGTCACTTTAAAAAATACTTCAAAAAATACTTCCAGAAAATGTCTTTTCGAAATTAAGCCAAACTCCATACTTTCAAAAAAAATGAAGCACAAAAAACATCCAAAAAAATGTATTACATACCTCCAAGAAATGTCCTTTGAATGTACGTCCAAGAAAATTCCTTAAACCCAAAACAATTCTTTGCAAAATTAGGCCACCTCCAAGAAATGTCCTCCAAGAAAAGTCTTTAAACCCAAAACAATTCTTTGCAAAATCAGACCGTCTCCAGGAATTCGAAATTAAGCACAAATCCATCCTTTCAAAAAAAAATGAACAAAAAACATCCAAAAAAATGTACCACATACCTCCAAGAAATGTCCTCCAAGAAAATTCTTTAAACCCAAAACAATTCTTTGCAAAATCAAACCGTCTCCAAGAAATGTCCTCCAAGAAAAGCCCTTAAACCCAAACCTCCAAGAAAATTCTTTAAACCCAAACTAAGACCTTTGTAAAATCAGATGAAATGTGAGAAATGTGCGAAAATTATGAATGATTTTGCGGCAATTTATATTGTCGTGAAATGTGTTTTAGGAGGGGCTCCGCGAAATTTTCCAGCCGACAGAAAATTAGATAAAAGTTCGGCCGAACTTTGATTTAGAGTTCGGCCGAACTATTAAGTCGTTAGACTTAACGGGCCGTCAGCGCAAAAAAAAGTTTGACCGAAATTTTAATCAAAGTTTGGCCGAACTAATGCATCACCAGTTACGCAAAACCAAGCTCTGAATACGTTTCTGCAACTTTGGACTAATTAAACTCCATGAAAGATTCTGAATTAACTGTTAGAACCAAGACAAGCATTTTCAGAATTGAATCTACTTTCAGGAAATATAACTTTTATGGAATTTCATAAACGTTTACTAATTTTAATTAATTTTCTAATAAAATAGGTGCAAACAATTTCTGAGGGTCATTGTGATTTAGTGAAATCAAAATTCTGTATCTCCCAAAATACATTGTAAAAAAAATTGAAAAAGTTATGGGGCATTACATTGGTATGTCGTCTCTAATGGGTAGCTTTTAGATTTTTAGTTTATAACTTATATGTTAAGAAATTTGTTGCAGTGCGAAACATATCCAAAATATGCATTTTTCATATTGGACTAGTTCAAAAAATTCTAGTAATTATGATATGCATCAATTGGCTTTGTAAATATGACGAAACCAAAGTAGACTCTGTCTAGATTGTTGTAACACATTTTGTTTTCTCAAAAACACAAATTTTCAAAGAATACAACGTTGCATCTTAACATGACTTCTTATGAATCCTTTGATTGTTAAAAAACACTAAGTTGACATATCAAATGTGCATAAAAAAATTTCAAAAAATAAGTAATAGAAAGCTAACAAAATTTCTGACAACTTTTATTTTTATCGTAAAATGAAATTCTAAACAGAAAAATTGTTATAGTTTGCAGAAAGTTGAATAACCGATAAAAAAAAAAAAAAAAAAAAGAAAGTTTTTTGTCAAAAAAAGGCAAAAAATGTAACCCAACTTCACATTTTCACCCTATAGTCATGCTTCCAATGAAGCCATGTAAACATTTTAATTCTTGCATGCATGTACATGTCAAACATTAGTAAAAATGCAAATATAATTAAACTACAAAAACTAAATCTGAAAGCAGAATGTATCTTTATTGTTAATAGATTATTCACCATTACCTTCTCTTGAAATGTCCTTTCCAACTAAATTTCAATTGGGTCATAGAAATCTGGATGGATTTCCATTATTGAGTGGGAGAAGTTTGAAAGAGAAGATGACAGACCAGGTTGTAGAAATGATCTTTCAGCAACAATGGTCTGTGTGATTTTTTTAGTGTTATGATTAAGTGCTAAATTATTAACGATCTTCCGTGAAGGAAAACTTTCCAAATGTCTTTCAAATTGATCAATGAAAAATGGATAGAAGTCCGATAAATCCAACAGAAGATTATTAATTGAATTATATTGATGGTCATAAAGTGAAAATACACTCTCTTTTTGACACTGTTCTTGAGAAGTAAGAAGTAATTTATAAAGAATGAACATCAATTGAAATTGGAAGTTTAATATCTTTTGATGTTCACAATTATAATTTGAATCTTGATTTTTCCCTTGAGGTAATGCATCAATTGAGTGTTCAATATTGAGTTGCTCAATATGCTAGCACAAAGTATCTAAAAATCTAGAATTAAAAACAGAAAATAAATCTGAAGTTAAAATTAAATGTTGAAAAAATAACAAAATTGAATCATAGTTTACACTAGTGTTACAATTATTGTTACAATGCTATTGGGAGTGACTTAAAGTAATTTATTCTTCATAAGAACTGGGCAGAATAATGCAATTAGAATGATTGTTGATACCCAATTTTGAATTAGAGAGAAGGATATGACTCTGAATCGGAATGCGAGCTTGATCATCATATAAATCATAGATTGAAATGGTTTCTTGAATGCTGAAATCATAAGTATGATTATTTGTTTGAAAATGAGAACTATTTGGAACAATTTCTAAATTAGATTGTTCTTCATTTTCACATGTAATTAGACTTTGATCATGAGGATTCAAGTGTAAAGAAGACAAATCAATATCCTTAATGTCAAAATAGTTATCATAAATGACCTCAAGACATTCATTAAAATTCCCTTCGATCTTTTTCAATGTATCAAAACAAGAAGGAATATTAAGCTCATGTTCATTAATGCCAGAAGAATTATCATTAATTAATTCTCTATCCTAATAAAAACTACTTGGAAATTCATTTATATCAGCCTATTTGTTTCCTAAAATATTTTTAACAAGAATAGAGGAAAAATTATTGTTAGAAAAATTATCAGGATAAAGAGAAAATATGAATCTGAAACAATGCATTTGAAGATGTCTCTATTTGAGAATTCTGGTGTATTTTCTTTATTGCAATTTTCAGATTTAAGATCATTTTCTTGGCTACTTATGTTTTCTTGAAGAATGTTGCTTCGTTGATATGAATTTGGAATTTGCTCATCATGAAAGAATTCATAAATTTGTACAACAGATTGTGTATTATTCGAAACTTTAATCGTTGTTGGTACTTGCCGAATTATGATTTGATTTTCAAATTTCAAAGTGGTATCTTCTTCATTACTGTTCCTAATATTTTCTTGCAATTGATCAGTGAAATTTTCCGAACTTCGTGACTGAGATTCATGGACATGTAAAGGTGCACTTTGATCTTTCTCAATACTGTAAGAAATGTGCAGAAATTGAAAGAATTGATTATACAAAATAGAGGTCATTTCATCATCATTTGTTTGTACCTCAATATTGAAATTTTTACTTATGTCAATGAAGTTAGAAGGAGATTGATCAAAGCTTGAAATAATTTCACATTAATTATGAATGGAAGGAAGAGAGCAAATATGTTCAAACTAATCTAATGATTCTTCTTTCGAAGGT
This sequence comes from Pinus albicaulis, assembly GCA_034641835.2. Classification (NCBI taxonomy): domain Eukaryota; kingdom Viridiplantae; phylum Streptophyta; class Pinopsida; order Pinales; family Pinaceae; genus Pinus; species Pinus albicaulis. The sequence goes on from MU968551.1 coordinate 27,023,889, forward strand.
TTATCTTCAATTTTAAATTTTAAACAATTTAAACGAAACCTGATGGTAAAATCAATTAAAGAGTCACCTTCAAACCTTCGTAAATCTTCAAAATCGTCACATACCTGTTTGTATATATATCCATAAAATTTACAAAGGAAGGTTGTAATAAATTGTTCCCAAGTGTGGATTGAGGCAAATGGAAGTGATTGACACCAGCTTCTGGCTTTTGCCAAGAATGTAAGAGTAAAAATCCTACATAAAATATCTTCATCAATATCATGAAAAGTAGAATTTGAAAAATTTTGAATGAATTGTAAAGTATGATCAACTGCAGAAGTATTCCTCTTACCGTTAAACTTTACCTGAAACAAGTGTCTTACTATTTCTGGTGGAGTATTGGAATATGCTCGTCCAGAAATACAACTCCAAATTGGAAGTTTTAAAGGAGTCATTGTAATAAAAATAAAATATTAGAATAGAAAGACTCCAAAGGAAAACAAGTCCCAAGCCCTCTTTCTGGCGCCAAAATGTTGAGGCCTCGAAATTCGCTACAACAACATGGGGGATGACCACCCGGTCCGGACCTTAAAGCAGGTCCTTTTCCGTTTGGAACGGTGACTCCGACTGGTTTAACCAGGTCCAATTACCTTCTCTCAATCTCCATTAGCTTAAAATATGACTTTTATCTATCAATGGGAAAGAGACATCAGATCATTTCTCTTGCCGATCGGATAAGAAAGTGATCTTTAAGCTAATTTTGGCTTAGTCAAGCCACAACTAAAGTTTTGCCTCTTTGGGAAGAGGACTTTTTAGGGATGTAGAATTTAATCTAAATGCAATATTATTCTAAGATGCAAGCAAAAGAAACTATTTTAATCCTATCTCTAGCTACCCAAGATTGCAGGAAGCTGCAGTAGGGGCATAGCGTAACTCAGGTTTCTAATTGCTGGCGTATTAACAGAATCTTACATAGAATCAAAGCAAGTATAGGGGAAGCAAGAGGGGTCTCTTTTACGGCTGTCAGAAGGAAGGCTAACAAGTTGGCTGACTACCTTGCTAACCAAGGAGTAAAGACCTCGGCCAGACTTGTCTCTTAGGACTAGATCGAAATTGACTTGCCAACGATAAAAACCACTTGTACGCACATAAACGAAACAGACCTTCAAAAGGCAGTGGTCTTGTTAGAACCGCCAGCTCCTTTCATTCATGATGACCCGGTACATAGAACTCCCTCTCACGGATGATCTTGGTGGCGGCTGTTCCTTGGTATGCTCACCCTAGTACGCCTCCATGCATTACCATTACTCCAAGCCAGCCTCCTTCACCTATGACTGCATGCATAACATCTGTTCGCTCGCTCCTCATTCCCCTTGGCCTGCCTCCATAAATTCCCCTCACCAAACCTTCAATCCTCATTATCTCCCTCTGATCGGCTCCCCTTTCACCCTGAGAAGCAGTTGTAGCTTACGGCTTCGGCTGCACCCCTCCCTCTCTCTGTGTAAGTTGTCGCCCATGGCTCCCCGTCGTCACCACCCTCCTCCCCAGCCCCGTCGCAATCGCAACTCCTACTAGGAGAATCCCTCCCGTCATCCAGTTACAAGGGCGGAGACCTTGGCGTGCAACGTGGCTCGAATCTTCACGGAGAACACTTCTGAGTCGGTGTAGGAAATTCTGGCTGGGATGGATGCGGAGGCTTCGGCCCGTCGCAGGTCCACCCCCTCGGAGACGGTTGACAATGCTTTCCATTGGATCCCCAACCCCGCTCTGACTAGGAGCCACGAGAACCTTTATACCCGTGCCATTGATCTGCGCTAGCACACCAAAACTCTTTTAGCCATGGCGCTCCAGGAGCAGAACAGTATAACCAAGCGGTTGGAAAAAAAGATGGATGCTTTGTCAGAAAAATTTGAAGCATACGTGAGAGCGGTTCACCACCTTCGCTTCGTTGACAGTTCTTCCCCTCACTATGATTTGCTGAAATGAAGTTCAGTCAAACATCATCAACCGAAGCCCAGAGTCAAGGAAGAAGTTTCTGCCAAGGGGAATCTGCAGGAAGTTGGTCCATCACACCGCAATCTTCTCGACCTTGAGGAAGGGACCTCGGATCGCCCGATAAGTGTGGATGACTATCTCAGTGATGAAGAAGTGGTGCAGCCCCCCTCAGGTCCTTAACTCTCTCGTTCTCTCTTGGTATTTTATGTTTTTTGTCTGTATGAAGTTCACTCAGTATACGAGATCAACTGATCTTTTTTCCAGCTCCAGAAAGACTACGGTATTTTACAGTTATACAGTGCTTTTATGTCTCCACTCAGCTCTTCTCCCCTGTATCCCTCTCCCTGAGTGTGGGCTCGACCCTGCGAATGTGTCGGACTCTGTTCTGCTGCCCATGAGGCTTTTTTTGTACAATATTTTTGCTACATAATGTGAATAGATCTTCCAAATTTACAAAAAAAAAAAAACAAACAAACAAACAAACAAACTATTTTAATCCTATCTCAATTAGGCAGATATAGATATATCCCAACTGAGAGCAAGATATTTTAAAATAATTGATATTTAAATATGTTTGTTTTAAATAAATATCAAGCTAACGAAGTAGTTCAATTAACTGATATTGTGAATACCAAACACATTCTATCTAGAGACCTCTTAACTGAAATAATCAATCAACAACACTCAGGAAGTAGTTCTCAAAATGAAATTGATCATTTAATCAGTGACTTGAATAATTAAACAATAACATGCGGAAATAGTTCACAACATATCACTATTCAATAAATCATTTTTATAAGACAGATTTATGAGTAAATAGTTACTCAGAAATCATAATTCAACCCATAAGAGTAGAGACAAATAATAACATAAATTGAGGCAAATTACTCATACCGACAGAAGTGCACAAGTATGCGAGTAAATTGATACATTCATGTTATCATAAAATGAAACCAGCATTTAAAATAATAGTATTATAAATACCAATTTATTAAGTCCATTTTTCCAGTTCCGGTCTCTAATAGTAATTTTACAATGCTTGAACTTATGCTTTCAAAATCAGAGTTACAGTAGTGCAACACTCTGCTCATTATACATAACTCAGAATGAAAAAGAAAAACCTCAATAATCTCCAAATCTGATATTCCTCTCCTCTCACCTACACCTCCAAATCCTCTAGACAATAGTGCCATCAAGAATTCCATAATTGCAAAGGAAAGAAGCCCCTATTACATTTTGCAATCTGCTATTTATAATATTTACAAAATGATTTTTTCATAAAAAAATTTGTTTAAAGAGTAGTTTTACTCAATCAATTTTCATTGGTTCAAATAATATTATTCAATTGTTGGAGCCTTATCATTGTTTGAGATATTATTCTTCTCATCTCTTTAATTGTTTTCCTGCAAAAATCAATCAAAACAAAATTAAAATGTAAAAATAAAATCAAAATGCAAAATCTAGAAATTAAAATAAATCCAATCAAAAATTAATTAAATAAATAATTGGAAATGAAATCTAAGCTTTCTATTGATGTCTATGATGATCTAATTGGCCAAGGAAATCATCGACGAATGGATATGTACTCAGAAAAGGTTTGGGCAAATGAAAATGCAGAAAATAAAACTCAGAAAATTGATTTTGTTTTAAAAAATTGAAGCTTAATCTTCTGCTGGAGTTTTGGGCCCAATAAATGATCAAATCTAGAAATGAAACAACTTCAGAAATGTTCTCCGTGATTTTATATTTCTAATGAGCCGTCCTCGGCCTCATTTGGCCAAGTAAAACTCCATTTATGAGCTTCCAAAAATGATGTGTTAAAATTGTTAGAATTCTAAAATTTTTGTTGCTTAGGCTAAAAATCAGAATTTTAAATAATTTCTCATTCTAAATTAGATTTTAATTAATTTTAATTTAATTGTTAATCATAAACTAAATTAATTATTTACACACTAGCTATTAATTAATATTAATCTAACAATCTAAGTCATACAATTAAAATTTAATTTAATTAAGTTATTAATATATTATATATTAATTAATTTAATTAATTTTAAAATTTAATATTAAGTATTAATTAAAAATGTTTTAATAAAAAGTAAATACGTTACTCCTTTATGCAAAAATGGATTCGAATGTTTCTAAAAAAAAATTATTTTAAATGGTTTAGTTGAAAAACAAAATTCATACATCGCATTCGCAAAAAAATAGATTTAGGAGTTTTTGAAACATGTTTGCGATTATGCAATTGCAACGAATACAATTAATTTTTTATAATTTTTCATATATATATATATATTAGTTGGAGTCCAAGAGTTTTTTAAAGTTTAGTCAAGTTAAAAAAATAAAACAATGGATGGACCACTAATAATGAGATTTTTTCATTCTAAACTACAATTACTTGGTAATTAATAATTCTAAAAAATGAACTACAGTGACTTTGACATTATGAAATTTTGATTTTAGCATTTTGTTTTAGAAAATGAAATTATGATAAATTACCAAAATCTCGAAAAAGTGTGTTTTTTTTTAAATGTTCTATAATTTGGCTATATCATCTAGTAGGATCATTCGTGAAAAATGAAAGATGTTAGTAATACCTAACTAATAGTTAATATTTACAATGAGTCACTATTTTAACTATGAAAATTGAAATATTGGTACATTTACACATTTTTAACCCAAGCGAGAAAATGATCAAACTTCAAAGGAGTGTCATTTACAAACCGATTGACCAAATGGAGTGAAACAAGGATGGTTGCAAGGCTTGTGAAAAAACAGATTCAATAAAGCATTCAAAACAAAATTCCAAGGAAGATGGAAAAATGACAAAAATGTAGGATAATTAACTTAATCAAAATCCTAAAAGGTGCTTAGCCAAAAATTTTGTAAAAAGGGTCCCCATTATTTGAAGTACATAAGTAAAAAATGGGGGGGTTGTGTTTTACCACAACATGAAGGCATGCAGTTATATCTATAAATAGATATTGCTTCAATGCTCAATATAATACTTCAAGTGTAAACAAGATAATGATCCTTTAGCACTTTTATTGACCTTTTCATGCTTTAATAATGCAGATAACGCTGGGAATACTACCTTGATGTACTTCTGCCATAATACTCTGATCCTGAGGACTTATACCATACCACTGCTCCACTGATGACACTTGGTATTCTGCTGATAGGCATGCTGCTTGTTCCAAATACCAATTGATACTAATTTGATAAATCATGCAGTAATTTCACTTCAGCTCACGCATGCACCCATAGTTAAGACAACCTTCATAGTTTCTACTATTGAGCTCTTCATTGTTCTCAACTACAATCATCAATATACTGAATATGATCTTAGCATCATTAACCTTTTGCTTATTCTGTCATTCTGTTTTAAAAGAATATCACTGCATATTCCTTTCTAGGACTGCTCCAGAAACATTGCTGCTCTATATACACTTCAACTATTCTAACAGAATGATCTTCGGGAAGACATCTTCACTTTCTTTACTTGGAATCTATAAGGACAGACCACTCATAGTTTTATCATTCATTTAATTGCTTTCCTCCAAGGGGACTTTCTATAGATGAGTGATGTAATGATATAATGATGATAAACATTTCTCTTACTCATCCTTCTTAATTTTGTTTCATTGTTAACTCTTGTAGTGTGATGCACATTGTGAGCATCCTCTATGGATCTTTCCAGTTCTATAGCTCGAAACATATTTTTTGTGATTTTAATCATTCATCGCTTAGTGTGTTGTTGTCTTCTTAGCTTATATGTTCATGATTGATGTTCCCTATACCACCATGGCTGCTTACTGCCTTCTCTCCTTCCATCAATCTGTTGCCTATTGAATGCTTCAGATATCCTTCTTCCTCTATAGTTCTCTGTCAGGGAAATTGTCCTTTCCCTTCCTGAACTTTTAGTTGTTCTTATTCCAAGGAGCTCTTCTTAGACTACTTTTATGAGGACTATTTATGAACTGATTTCCCCCTAGGATGTTACTTCTTATCTATTACAGGCTGGATATTTTTGTTGTTTCCTAGAGCAACTCCCCTGGAGACTATGATGGATTCATTATGTTATTGAAGTAACAGGCTCCCCCTTTCTCTTTTCCTTGCATACTTTATTGGGGTTCTTCATAATGTCTGCACTTCTTTTTATTCACAATTTTGTCTGATTTGATTGGATTCCATCATCTGTCTAGAGTTCTTTAATGTATATGGCAGCTTACAGTCTTTTGCTTTGTGACCAAGCTTGTCGCATACATAACATCTTATTTTACGAAGGTATGTTTGAGTTGATGTATAATATTTTGTTCCCATTTTTTAACAAAATTTACATTCAACAGATTTGTGTCCAAATTCATTGCATCAAAACAGTGACCATGGAAACGATTAGTGTACCTGGTGAGAGGTTATCCTCTCCATTTGTTTGCTTGAGGTAATCTTTTCATTTTCTGCATCTTTTGCTGGTTGGACTGGATTTTCTTTGTCTTACAATATGCCGCAATATGTCCAGGTTTGTGGCAGACAAAACAAGTGATAATTCTCATAGGAGGAAATCACCTCCTTTGATAGCTTCTAAATTTATTCAATTCATATTCAGGAGTGTATGAGCTTTTTGCAGCTGACTGTTTCTTCATTTCTTTCTTTGTCATTTGAGGTTGCTGCTTGTTTCTATTTACTTCATTACCCATCAAGGTCTTGTTGGATTCTAATTCTTTGGATCTCCTTTGGGTTGCTTCATCATCTTTCTCAATGTCTGCCTTCTCTGAGTTTTCCATGGAGGTAATCTCATCCCCGAGCTGCTTACACAACCTTCTCCTTTCTTCTATCAGTCTTCTAGCTGCAATCTCATATTGCTGAGAGTTATCATTTTCATTTATTACAGCTTTCACGAAAGTGATATTCTTGTTATCTTCAACCTTGGACTTACTGTTTTCTCCTTCATAGCCTATCCTAGTCATTATAACAGGAGATCTTTGAGCATTTAGTATTTTTCCAACTATTCAAAACTTTTAATTCATGGAGTGTTCATAGATAATTCTCTTTGGGTATTTTCCAATTTCTTTCTCAGGCATACTTCTTCTTCCAATTTCTCTTGCTCCTTATTTTTATCTTTAATTTGCTTTAACAGAATGTCTTCCACCTTCTTAGCTTCTTCAAGTTCTACTTTCAACTGAATGAGGTTTTCTAAATTTGGTTCTTCCTTCACATATTTCAGGAGATTGTCTTTCTGTTTTCTGCACTTGAGTTTAAGTATGACTATTTCCTCTAGGGCACTCATTAGCTCCCCCTTAATACCTACCTCAACTTCTTCCTCATCTTCCAGAAGGAATCCTTCAGGTTCTTCATTGGCCATCAACACAAATTCAAAGGTTCCTTCTTCATTTGAGGATTCACCTGAGCTTTCAGATGCACTACTATCATGTTGAGCATAAAATAATTTTCTATTGAATCTCTTCCCTTTCTGCCAGTTATTTATTTTGGTTTTCTCTGTCTGTTGTGTTCGGTTCTCTGTTTTCTTATGAGGACATTTAGATGCATAGTGCCCCACTCTTCTACAGTTAAAGCATTTAAATGGAAGCTTACCTTTATACTTACTTGTGCCTTTCTCCAATCTTCTGACAAATTTGGCCTCTTCTTCATCAGAGCAGGAGCATGTACTTTCCTTCTCTTCTCTGCACTTATCAACCTTAAAGGATGCCTCCCTCACATTTGACTTCCCATTTGGAAGTCTCATCTCATAGGCCGTCAAGTTTCCAAGCAATTGGTTCATGGTCAATGTTTCCCAGTTTGTTGTTTCTTCTATGGCAAAGACCTTAGGGTTAAACTTGATGGTAAAGATCTCAATATCTTTAGTACAATTACACATTCCTTAATGGTTTCTCCTAAAGCTTTCATGTTATTGACAACTTCTGAAACCTTTAAGAAGAAACTGGCTACATCTTCATCTTCATTCATTTTTACATTTTCAAACTGAGCTTTATAGGCTTGCAGTTTGGCCATCTTCACATTTTTATCTCCCTCATGGATATTTTCTAATGTATCCCAGATTTCTTTGGTAGTCACACTGTGCATTACTTTGATAAATTTTGACTCACACAGACCGCTCAAAAGTGCATTCATGGCTTTTGCATTTGCTATGAAATTTTGTTTGGTATCTTTTTCTGTGTCAGTATCCTTTGGAGCATATCCTTCTTCCACAGCAGCCCAAACTTCTATTCCTAGAAACATTATGTATGTCTCCATTCTTATTTTCCAAAAGGCATAGTTTGTGCCAATAAACAATGGGGCTTTATTTGTTGAGCATCCTTCTAGGCTAGCCATCTTGGGGACCTAAGATCTCCTTCCAGTTGTTAAGTTGAAACAGAAGAAACTAGTTCTAATATCAATTGTTGAACCCTTGGTTAAACTAAGAGAAGGGGGGGGTGAATCATTTTAATACATTCATGGACTTTTAAACTTTACTTTAAACTTATATACACCTTCATTTCATGATCAACTTATTATATAATGACACAACAATCTTAATATGTGAACAGCAAGTATTAAGCAGATTAAATACAGAACATCAACACATAATCATCATGTACATGGACAACAGATATAAGTGGAAACCCATAAGGGAGAAAACCACATCTTATTATTGTTGTGATGCAAAGGCAAGCTCCAAATCCCTCTCATCACTGATTTTTTGTAGGCTCCAACCTACAGGAGGCTACTACCTCAAATTCTACAATCTACAACTTGCAAGGAAGCTCCAACTCCCATCTGTTTTCGGCAGGCTACAACCCACAGGAGGCTCCTACCTCAACCAGCTACAACTGGACATCTATCAAGCTACAACTTGAAATGGAAGCACCAACTCCCATGTATTTTCTGTAGGCTACAACCCATAGGAGGCTCCTACCTCAACCAGATACAACTTGATACAAGAGCACCAACTTCCCCACTCTACAATAAAATCATATGTTGATTTACCTGGATATCAGCTATGTTTTTCTCCTTCTTCACTATTTCCCTTCCAACCTTCAAATCTGTTTCATATCAGCTCTGAATCTTCGCAATATCTCTATCTGCTCTCTCTCTCATTATTCCACTCTCTAACATTCTGCAGCTCTCTTGCATTCTTCTGCTCTTTTCAATTATGCATCTTTCTAACCTCTTCTACACTCTTCAAATCTGTTGCACCCTTTCTCTTTCTTCCTATATCCTACTCATATTTGCATACTGATATTACTTGTTTTATACAGATAAATTTATGATTGTTTGCATTCTATAGGGAATATGAAGTGAACAAGCACGACTCTTGCCTTTCACCCACTCATTTCCTCACTCAACATATTCTGAATGTTACAACAATATATACAATCATTACAGTATCAAATTGGAGTTTTGTGTTGTCTACGGAGACTTGCCTTTGCATCACAAACAATATAAAATAATTAATACATTTACAGTTACAATAATATTCCAATTCCACCCTTTCAGCTTCTTAGCTTTGTTGTGTGTTTGTCTTTTTTGTTTCTACAGTTATATTTCAACTATGTTGCATAACTGCCCTTTTTTCCCGACTCGACCCATGTTGCACTATTTTGCACGAGCTCCGAGCCCTTTTTCTTACCCGACCCTTTCTTCGCTATGTTCAGTGTTTTCTTTTTATTACCTGAGTCTTTTCTTCTGCGTTCATCCTTTTCGTTTGACTCAATGTCGCACCACTGTTCTGCACGGGCTCCTGGTCCTTTGTCATGCGTTCAAGTCTTTCCTTTGTGGCCTGTGGGGTATGGCCCACATAAACTCCCTTTTAACGCGCGAATTACAATTTTCGAGTTTTATCAACATACATACGTTTCAGCAATCAAACAGTGCATATTAACATACATACAATTAGAAATCAACAATGTATACTTTATAACATGGCGCATATAACAGGAAGCACATATACGCGGAACAAGATTTTTTGGGTCCCACAATCCTAGAACCAGTCACAACACATCCCAAATACTTGCCTGCAACTTTTAACATTTAGAACTTAAACATATCTCCTGTCTTGTGCGATATGCGATCGCATCGCATCCAACTTACCTTACGTGCGAACCTTAAGCACAAAACCATAAACTCTGGGATGTGCGCTAATGCACAGTGTCGACACGTGGCTCCTTCTTTTCACCGCATTGCAACTTTCTAACCTTACCGCATCACAAACAAATTAACATTTCTTAGCGCTATTTGCTAACATTTGCGATGTGCGGGTTCACGATTCGTCGTCTGTCGTTGATCTGCCCCCAGATCTAATGGTCCTCATCTGATTGCTCTTCGCATTTTATAAGATTTACTTTGTGGTTATACTCTATTTCTTGCGACCTCCGATGTTGCTTCATGCCAACACGTGTCTTCTCCATTTCGCATCGCAAATAATTTAACTTACCATGCGACACCTTAATGCTAAACCCTTAAATGTTGTGATTTGCGAAATTGCTCCTGATGCGATTCGATCTCCGTCGTCCATCTCTTGCCTTCACTTTTGCGATTTAATCCTGACCGTCTGTTCCCCTCCTTTGGAAATTTTCTAAGTGATCTCTACCTTAGTCGATTTTTGTTTGTTTATCCTATTGCCGCTCTGCAACACTAGTTCCTTCACGCTACTCCTCCTGAGCTTGTTTTGTATTCTTCAATGCGATTCTCTCTTGAGCTTTACATTGTCACCGCTCTGCAACACCGGTTCCTCCACGCTGCTCCTCCCTGAGATTTATTCAGTTTCTAAGTGCATTGATCTCTCATAAGCTTGTTCTTCTATTCATTATTCACTCCGAGTTGGGATTCTTTCGCTTGTTGCACGCCTTTGCTGCTTCTCTGTTGCCTTTGCTACCTCCGCTTCTTTGTTGCCTCTGCTTCTTTGCTGCCTTTGTTGCCTCTATGTTGCCTCTGCCTCTGCTTCTTTGTGCATTGTTGCCTAATCTGTTCCTTAACTGCTTCTCTGTTGCCTCTGATTCTTTCTGCTGCCTTTGTTGCCTCTATTGCCTTTGCTGCCTTTGTTGCTTTGCTGCCTTTGCCTCTGCTTCTTTATGCATTGTTTCCTGATCTACTCCTTTGTCTTATTGTTAGTTTTGGTTTTGCTCCTTTGTGCTCCTTTGCCATCAATAACAATATTTCCAACAACATGAAAGCAATATTTTAGTATTCTTAACCAATTTATCAATTTCTGTAACAATCTTATGTTATCAATGTAAACAATCATTTTCACAATGTGTTATGCTTATCAATGGAGCATTAACAAATATTAGGAACCTTTATGTACTTATGCTCAAATTTTATGACAGCATTAAGCTAAGTTCAATGAGAGCGCTTAGAATGCAATAAATGAAATGCTTATGAGTGCAAAAATGCAAATGAGGTAGCCCAAATAAACCACTTTACCAACACAAGACTCTAAACAATGATGCAAAGGGAATAAGAGATGAATTCTTAATGAGTTTAGGATCTCTTTAGATACCAATCTCAATGTTATGATCAAACCTTGCTATGCTTCTCTAAACAATATAAAGGTCATCAAAATTCATGAAATAATCCAAACAATTATTACCCAATTGATGCAATCACTTGCTAATACGTTTAGATGACTTGTTAATTATATTTATGCCACTTAGATGAGTTATATACTAATGTAAACAAAGTGATTAGAGGCTTCTAGTAAAATAGAGATAAAGACGAGGGTTTGAGGAGGCAAACCAATAGGCCTTTAGGCCTTGAAAATGGTTAGTCTACTTGCCCAAAACTTCTCCAAGGAAATGACCTCCTACAGCCACAAATATTAGCCCAAAATGTCTTGAAAATCCCTGCAACCACAAAGTATTAGAGGCAAGAATCAAATGATAACCCCATAAATGATTGAAATGAGGCAAAAAGGGTTAGATTAGGGCAGCGATGAGGGATAGAATCCCAAGGAAGGGCAATAACAAAGGGAGGAGGCCTTGTAGGCCCACAACAAGGGGGGAAGAGGCCAATAGGCCTGTTGTCAAGGCCAAGGAGGGGTTGCGGCCCCGAGGCCAAGCCTCCAAGAGGTTGTCACTAAGAAAAGAGAGGATGCAACCTAAGGGAAAGAGGCATTTAGGCCTGCAACAAGGTTGAACAACAGTGTCGAGAAGGAGAAGAGGAGGAAGAGGGCTCAAGGAGGGGAAGAGGAGGCCTAGAAAGGCTTGCGAACAAGGCTAGCATCCTTCTAGGGCTGACGACAAGGGGTTGGAGGCCCAAAAATGCCAGCGATTCACCAAGGGAGGCTAAGGAGGTTGCGGCTAAGGAAAATGAAGGCTAACACTAGGCCTATAAGGACTAAAAAATAAATCAGACCCTACAAAAAATCAAATTTTGGTTCAGATTTTCAAAATTCACCCAAAAAAATGCCATAAAAATCTTCTCCAAGGGTTAGCGACTTCCTTTTTTGCTTGAACGTTGAGCCTGGATGGTAGCCAGAGGCTTGATCTTTCCTTCCTATGCCTAGATCTGCCTCAAAACCCCAACGATTTCCTTCAAGAAGGCTAGATGTCTCACTTGGTTGAGATAAACCCTTAAAAATATAAGTTTTGCTTGAGAATTCACATGCACAAAATGAAATAAAATTTCCCAAAACCCCAACTACTGCAAACAAGGATTAGAAATAATTTCCAAAAATATTTTACCAAAAATTATATACCAAATATTTACAAATATGCAATGTTTGTAAAATATTTTTTTTTAGAAATAAATTATGAATAATGGCAATGGATAAATGTATTTTTTGAAAGTTAGAATATTGGCCACACCTTTTTGCAAAGTTAGAACACCATATAAAAATTCCTAGAGCCCAAACAAGGTCGGTTCTTTCCCACAGTCTACGAACTTAGAGCCTAAGGGCTAGTGTACCTACAGATCTCCATAAATTTTCTCAAACCAAATCGTTAGATCATATGATGAATCGAATCACCTAAGACAATATTTTTTTACCAATAGAATGTCCTATCATAAAAAATGAAATAACAATTTATATAATAATGAAGCACAATATAGGATTAACACACAACTAGCAAGTACCACAAATTAATGGAACAAGAATACCATGAACTGAACCCCAAAGTCTTTTTATTATGATATTAAAACATTCCCACCAAAGCAATGGCTCAATACCAATGTTACAAATTTACACCATCTAGAGATAGCTCAAAATCAGAATATGATAGGAAGCAAAATGACTTCTATTTATAGAGAAATCATCCAAGTGGAAAATAATTGCTAGTTGGCTTTATCCCCGTCAAAATAATCTCGACCATTGATAATAATTTGATCATTTTTTAATCTGTCATTAACAATATTTATTTTCAGAAAATTTTCGAACTTAAAACCCATTTTTTGTTAATCCAAAATTAAATATTTTGTATTAATTTCCTCGAAATTTTGACTTTAACTTAACCACCAAGGTCCAAGGGCACAATTTTTCTTAAAATATCAATTTCTGCCATGGTGGAGACTTCCAAAATTTGACTTTTCTTTGACCCACGAATTTTTTTATTATTTTCCATTTGAAGAAATTTTAATTTCTCTATAATTATTTTTTGACTCTAAATTAATTAATTTTCTGGCTTAGGATTTAATTTTAATTTAACCTGAAAAATTAATTAATTGACTAATATTTTTTCTACCCTCAAATAATTTAGCAATGGTGTTTAAATATGAGGACCATGCACTAAAATATTTTTTTACATCAGATATTACAAATAATTCAACCCTCAAAAAAGAAACACATATTCGTTATAAACCCTCATAGCATTACTCAATTATGCGACACAATATGATCTAGGATAGACCAAGTGATTTCTAATAAAATAATTTAGCCAAATAACTTAAATTATTCCCAAACCACTTTCACAAAGACTCGATATAACAACAGGACTCACCTAAGACCTTGTCAATGAATTCCACCCTAGCTTTAGGGTTTAAGTTGGAAGAACAACTATGTTGATTATTCGTGTTTAGAAACACACAGAATTCAGTGAGTTTACGAAACCTTCTAGGATGAAATTCTTTGCCAAAATCAAAGGCTTACCTAGGTGTTGTTACAAAATTAATTGGGCATACTAACATCATTTACAACATAATTCGCAAAATTTGGATTTACAATGATATAACAATTAGTTGGTTGATGATTCTGATCTTTGAAAAATTTGTACGTTGCTTCGTTGGACTTGTGACAAAATGGGTATACCATTTTCTAGAGAACGAGTGAAGTTCATTGGAAATATATTTATCTTGGATCTTTTACCCAATGACACTTCTAGATGATATTCACTCTTGAAGAAGAGGATTTCTCTATGCTTAGTTTCTAGATGGTATAAAAGACTGAAATTAAATTCCTAGATGGTATAAAAGACTGAAATTCAAATATGGTTATAAGCTTTGGATTGGTAAAATTACTCTGGTGACAAGTCAAATGTAATCCATTTTCCTGAATCAACTCGTTGAGCAACTACATATAGAACTAACTTCAACTAAGTGAGTTGGCGTTAGAATTGCTTCGATGTTACATAAGCTTCTTCTTACAATACAAAGAAGAGAAATTAGGGAAATCCATCTTCCTTGGTTAACCAAAATGTGTTCTAACACCACTTTCAATAATTGCCATTCTTGTGTTTAAACACCTACTTTCAACCATGCTTTTTAATAGGTAGAACCAATTATATTATTGTGATGATGAATTAACATGGCAGGTTTTTAAATCTAGCATAAAGATTAAAAATGAACAGTATTATCATTTTCTTATTAGAAATGAGATCTGTATATTTATGATATGGCAATTCTTTAATTTACGAAGCCACATGCAATCTACAACTTGGAAGTTGTATGAAGATGTTTAATGTTCATGCTTAACACAGACATAATGCCTTGCATAAATTATATATATATTCTCATTAGGTTTAAAAAAACAGAGTCATTAATTAATATATTTAACTCCATCTTAGCTGGGGATATTTTAAACAGAGATTTACATCTCGTTTTTGCTTTGGATCCCTTTCGCTCTCTTTTTCACGTGTATAAATAAAATGTGCCATGTTATAGATATGGCAACTGGCCAATTTACAATGAACTCTCGTATACATTCCTGTAGGGTTAAAGATTCTGGAAACTAAAGGATCACTGAATTTGTATGTGATTAGCCTATGTGTTTCTGGAGATGAAACAGAAATCTGATTCTTCCTGCGCCTCTCATGAGAAAGAGAAAGAATGATTGTTTGCTGATTGTACGTACACAAAAAACACATATCACTAACTGTTTTATACTGTCCTTTGAAGAAAATTGGTTGAACAGGGGCTAGAATCATCCTTTGGTGGATGTGCCTCCAAAAGCAAACATAACTCTTATCAGCCTTCTCCCTGGGTCATGGGTATATACTATATTTATTTGTCGACAATGAGGCTTCCAGAAGCTCTACCAGTCTCCATCCTTGCCTGGAACTTTTTTCTCACTCACACTG
Source organism: Pinus albicaulis (assembly GCA_034641835.2). Classification (NCBI taxonomy): domain Eukaryota; kingdom Viridiplantae; phylum Streptophyta; class Pinopsida; order Pinales; family Pinaceae; genus Pinus; species Pinus albicaulis. The sequence goes on from MU968551.1 coordinate 27,039,371, forward strand.
TATTTTGGAAAAAAACTGTTGAAAACTCTGGGAAATAAATGCCTCTTTAATCTCGACAATATATGGCACATTTACAGATTTGCAGATGCCACAAAAGACTAGTTCTCAGTAGATAAGATCATTTTACTTTGTGTTTGCGGCACAACCCTTAGAACGCTTATTAGTAATTTATGCTTGCTCCGTTTGTTTGTAGCTAACTTCTGGCACATGAAGTGATGCATTTTGAAATGGCACTCATGAATATGATAGTTGAATATCCACACAAGCCATGGAGCTGCAAAATGTCCCTTTCGTTAAGGAAGAAGTTATACAGCCCATGGACTTTCATTCCAATAAAAACCAGCAGTGATTGAGAATATCAATGCTAACCAAATAAATCTCTCATCCCACACACAAGTGGATTTTATACATCAATTTGATTATTATTATTATTTTTATTATAATCAAATGGAATTGTCTAACTATTCTACAGTTTGGACCTATTTTGGTAATATACTTGTTGATTTCACTGATTTTGGTTGTATATAGGTCCAAAAGTAGAATAGTCAGAGTACTCCCAATTAAATGACCAAGGACCAAATTGCTGGTCAGACTCAACTGATCATGTAAATGCAGATTGATCAAAGGGAAGCTCATCATAGATAGGTTGATAGAAATATATATACAAGGATTAAATATATCTCTTTACTCGTCTTCTAACATATTTCATATGTATAGAAGCCTTGCTGCTCTGTATTACCACCTTCAGTTTGAACGTCTTCAGCATGAGATTCTAACTGCTTTGACAGCTTGGCCAGCTGAAATTCCCAATATGATCTTTTGTCTTTTCCATAAAGACGCTCACCACACTGCTCCAAGAGCATTGGCACACCATGGCACATACCCACCAATTTCACCACCAAATCCTGCAAATCTTCATCAGCCTTCTCTTTTCCGAAGGCATGCAAGCAAAACAATTTTTCTGCTTCCGTGGCCTCCAATCTCTTCACTTCGTACTCCAAACAACCTCTGAATCGTTGTAGCACTCCTCTATCTCGAGTTGTCACCAGAATTACAGCGTTTGGATGCAAAGCATTCAGGTCCAGGAGGTCAGCTAATTGCTCATGTTGGCCAACATCATCCAGAGCAATGAGGATATCCTCAACCACATTCAGACGTTTTCGCAGCAGCTCTTTCCCTTCACTGGGGCTTCTCACATTCCAATCAACATGCAAGAGATCCTTAAGAAGCAAGGTTTGCATAGCTTGTAATCCCTTGTTTTTAACTGTCTCTCTCATGTTGGAAAGGAAGCAAGCTGCCTTGTAATCCCTGTGTAAGCAGTTGTAAAGAGCTTTGGCCAATGTGGTCTTGCCAATTCCTGCAATCCCTATAATTCCCACAATGGTAGCTGCTCTTGTGCTTGTTTTATGGAAGCGAATGAGTGTGCATAGATCCTCTACTTTCTGTGTCAAACCGACAGGGAACTTGGCCTCTTCTAAGGTCACTTTATTCACCTCTTTCAGCACTTCTGCAACAACCTCCATTGCTAGCAGTCCATGTCGACTGTTTACATAGCGGTCAAAAACAATGGAGTTAAGATCTTCAGCATGTAAACAGAGTAACCTAAGTAGAATTTCAAAATAAAATGATGCAAATATGAGAAACCTATCTGCCCTGCAAACTTTTTTTCTTGGATGAATAGTAAAACTGCTCTGTTTTAACTTTTGCCCCTGTAACCACCATGCAAATTTCTACTCATTTGATGCAGAAAAGCAAAGACAGTCACTTAGTTTTGCAGAAAAAATGTGTTATTAAATCAGCTGTCCACCTATTTTAAATTAATTGTTCGTAACCGCTGTCAGTTATGTTGCGAGGACTATGCTATTTCAGAATAGTCAAACATATTAGCCAGTAAAATATGGCCCTTGATATAAGGTGGTGAAAGGAAAATGGCATCGAACTACTGATCGGGACATCCATTGCTTTCACAGAAGTTTATTTGACAATTTTTCAATTGTAACTTTGCACGGGCTCTTAGGGTGGATCATTTAAAGAAAAATATGTTAAGAGCCTGCATTACCCCAATCATTTCATGCAGTTTGTTCAAATTAACCCTACTGGGGCTAAACAATTTTCAAGCAATCTAAGACCAATTTCTTACTGGTATAAAGGCCACCTATTGCTTGCAAGATGAATCCTCTTGATTTTAGCTAAATCCTGTGATGCTTGAATGAATTTTGACTTCTACTAAACTTATTTGCGCCTCTGAACATTCAAGAGGAAGTTGTCTCAAGGAAACTTCAGCCAAACATTATGACCTTAAATTAGAATTGCAGCTCAATTATTTTCTTCTTTTGCAAAGCATTCTGTTAATGGAAGCTCTTAGGGATAAAGTTAAAATGAATTTGATCAAAAGTTCAAGTGCTTGGAAATCTCTTACAAAATCTTGATATCGAATTTTAAAAAATCTGTTCATCACTCCGCATAACTCTTGTGCTAGAATTCATTCTTATCAAATAGTAAGAAAGTATTTCTGAATGTTAAATGGGATTTTTTTGCCTATATATTTGAATTATATCAATAATCCAAATGCATAGAAGCTTGAATTTGTGACAAATGCTTTTGGTGGCACTGTTCATTCAAAAAGTAGAATAAAATGGTCCGCTGGTCTAGTGGTTGAGAAAGGGCACCGCCATACCAATAAATTAGATTCAAACTCTGGAAGGCATACAGATCTTGATTATAAGTTGGCCAACTTTGAAGGGTTTTATATACAGCATTAATTCAATAAAATAAGATCTTGGTAAATATAACTTTGCCAGAACTCCAACAAATTGTGTGTTCTATAACTTTCCCTAAAGTCCAAGAGATCCTATGCTCTATATTATGTCATCAATTTCCTTAAGAAATTTCTTCTGTTATCTCAAATTAATGTGTTGGAAGAAATCATATCCTCGTTATTTTACAATATTGGGCCTTGGCATGGGTTCTGGCCACATTCTGTTTGGTTAACTCTCAAACAGAAACAATGCCAAGCTGCAAATAGATCAATCTAACTAGGGCAACGTTGATAAATATTTTCTATCCGAATTTTCTACTTGTATTCATTGCATGAATGATAAAGTTAGTAGTGAATACATTTCCATTGGAAAAGAAAGAACACGAAAAGATGGAGGGTTGACTTAGATCCTATTTGATAAGGTATTCATGGGTTGCCTTCTTGACTTCTTAGCTAAGGGTTGATAAGGAGATGGAGGGTTGGCTTAGATCAAACTTGATAAGGTTTTTGAGGGTTAGATTCTTCGCTTCTTAGTTAAAGGAGATTCTGTAGATTCACAGCAGGCACCTTAAGAAATTCATTATATCATCCCAAATTAATATGTTTAAAAAACAACCCAATTACCTTTGGCATGGATTCTAGCCACATTCTGTTTGATTTTACTCTCAACCAGAAGCAATGGCAAAATGCAAATAGAGAAATCTAATTTGGACAATGTTGATAAATGCCTTATGATTGTATCCATTGGATAAGTAATAAAAATTAAAACTAGGGATCAATTCATTTCCATCAAAAAGGAATGACAGCAAAACAATGAAAGGTTGGCTTCTTTGCTCCTTATAAGATATTGATATGGAGGGTTGACTTTAATCCTACTTAATAAGGTGCTTGAGGGTTAGCTTCTTCACTTCATAGGTAAATATTGATAAGGAGACGGAGGATTGACTTAGATCCTCCTTGATAAGGTATCTGCAGGTTGGCTACTTTGCTTCTTAGCTATTGGTTAAGAAAGAGATGGAAGGTTGAATTGATCAATGATGATGATGTCATGGTGGAGATAATTTTTTCCCACATGTGTGGGTTACTTTTGGCATTTGTTATGTTTTAAAGCTATCTCAAAGTCAGCTTGTGACCTTTGACCTAGTTGAATGCTCAAGTAAACTTGTTTTAGGGCCTTGGATTGTAAAATTAGTGAGGTGAGACTCAGTTATCCTCATATAAATATAAGGGAGTTTCACTCACTTATTCACCATCATCATTCATTATACTTCTCCTTTGGAAGTGCACACTAACTCTTGTCTTATTTTCTACTTGGTTGTAAAGTAATTCCAAGGAGCGCATTGTTTTCCGAGGAGGATTTTTGCATGAGGAAGTTTCTTTGGAATAGACTGAAGAGATTCTTGTGGAAATTTTGCAAGTTTATTCTTATCTTCTTCCATTTTTGCATGTTATCTTATGTGAATTAGGGTTTTTATGTGTGCCATGTATAAATTGCAATATTCATCTTGAAATATTGATTCTTCATGGTATGTAAAAGTGTTTTCCTTGAATCCTTCAAGAGAACTCTAATATTTGCATTTCTTGAACTTAAAATCTCCCATCTACGAAAGTCGCTAGGGTTTGAAAGAAGAGACTCTTACTCTCTCACCCTCTTCATCAAGGTCATCTTCACTGAATTTGCCCTAAAAGACTCCATTGCCAAATTAGATCAAGGAACTAGTCTAGTAGGTGTTAATCAACCCCTTTTTAAATTTTAATAGTCTCTCTCTTCTCTCTAAATTCGAGGCATCTAAGGTTGCAATTAGTATTTTCTTGAAATTGTGCTAAATAGTAATTTTATTTTATGTGTTATTGCCCTCTTAATTGAGATTGCATTTAATAATTGGTAAAAAGCAAAATCTAGAGTTAATTTCATATTAAAACCCTATAATCAGGGCTGACATCATCTTTTATATTGCTGTTTTTAAGCGTGATTTAGCCATAGAAGCTCATTGCATACCCTAAACCTTGCTTACCCAATTGATATCCATGTTTTCTTTATTGACCTATGCTTGAAGGGCTATTTCTTCTAGTTGTTATATGGCATCACATATCATATCATTGACTAACTATCAAACCCTAACTTATAATAGCTCGTTAATCTTTTTAAGTTGTTTAAGGATAGAGTACTTGAACCTTGGAAAAGAGTATCTTAGCCTTCAAGGCTCTGCTAGCACCTTATCCCAATCATAGCCCTTGCTTCACGTTAAATTATTATTGTACGGCTCAAGGAAGCAGTATTGCATTAAGATTTCACTGTAGCATGGTCGTTGCCTTTTCTTGATATAATTATTTATTTAATATATTCAAATAAATTAATTTAAATTTTTAATTTAAATTAAAATATATATATATAGAAGCCTAATAGGGAAGCCTCCCTTGTGATATCTAATTTACCACTAAACAACTAGAGAAAGGCTTTTGAGGTGATAGTGGTGGCAGATTTCTTGTTGCCATAAGTTCTAGATTTGCTTAGTGGCACTTTGCACTAGGCCTACTAGATTTCATAGTAAAATATTTTACATTGTTGTCGGGGAAGAGTTGAGTCACATCCGCGTGATCCAAAGTCTATGCTTCAACATATATTGAAGAGAACATCCCAAAGCCAAGTTGGAACTCCTCATCTGGTGACTCCTAAAACTAATCCTTGCTTAAGAGCTTATAATAGTCGGCCAAAAGGAGTCATTTCTCCGGAGAGAAGACTAATCCTGAGACCACGATAGCTTCTAACTCTCCCATAATCAAAAATCATTTTGGTAGCCCTTCTACCTCTACCACAATGGCCAAGTCGTGGCTCAACACTACATACAAGCCCCTTGATATGAGTGCTATTCCAAGATTCCCACACAAATTTCCTGAGAAGTATGAAGAATTGTTTCCCAAGTTCAATGTAACTAATGCAATCACAATTGAGAAATAATGGATGAGTTCTACCAGTATGTTGGTGGAAGAATGATTCAAGAAGAGGATATCGTTATGAAGTTGTTTGCCCTCTTTGTGGAGGAAAATGCTAGATATTGGTACCTAGATTTACCCGCAGGGAGAATCAAAGATTGGGACCAATTCCATGAAGCATTTAATAAAATATGGGCCACTGTCAAGGAAGGAATGCAACTCCTAGCTAGGTTCCAAGAACCTAATAAAATTGACAATGAAAATGTTAAGGATTTCACTCAAAGGTTTGAAAAATTACTCAAAGAAGTACCATTGTTGTATAAGCCTATTGATAAGACCATCCTTGCATTGTACATTGATTCTTTTCCTGGAAATATCTCTTATGCCTTTAAAGACAAGGAACCTCAAAACTTCGAGCAAGCCAAAGCCTATGCTATAACTATTGAGCACAACTTGACTACATCAAAAATTGACTTGCTCTCCTATCCTAGGGCCAAAGTGGAGGTCAAAACCAAGCCATTTACACAAGTTGTATTAATTCTCTTTGAAACTCTACAACCACTTAGATGAATTACTGAAAACTAGGCAATTGAAAACTGAAACCAAATTTATTTTAACCAAGATACAAAGTTTCTTAACAATCTATAAGTATCAGCAAATAAACGAGATAAAAACACATGCACACAAATTGACACACTTGTTTACCTAGGAAACCCAAAAGGGAAAACCCACTTTCTTTTTTGTGGTAATTTATTGATTTTTCTTGAGCAATTGGATCTATTACAATTCACATTGCTTTCTACAGCTAGCCATCTGTCTCTAAGAACACAATTGTTCTCCTACTGAATAGCCTAGACTTGCCTTGAGAATCCCCTGATCCCTGCTCCTATTTCCTTGCCCACTGGAGCGTCTATTTCCTTATGCACTTCTCCTATTTTCCAGCACACAATTGGGCTCCTATTTTCTAGTGCAAATCTCCTATTTCCTTGTGCACTTGTGGCCTCCTATTTTATAGCACACAAGCTCCTCAATTCTGTGCACCTCACACACAAAGAATGATCTCACAAAAATGATCAATCCTGTGTCTTCGTCCTTCTCTTTACAGATAAAATTTGAGCATGCGAGAGGCCTAGTCAAATTAGCAGTTCACACTAGAGTCACGAGTTTCTTTTGCTAGTTAACTGGAGCAAGTCCCAGTTAACTAGCTCAAGTTTCTCCTTGATTCTCTCTAGTTGTAATTGTGAGTTAACTAAAAACTAAACTCGTTCTCTCTCCAATAAACATTGAAGTCTTAACTCATTCTAACTCAATGTGTAACTACCTGTAATATCCCTTTTCAGGGATATCCCTAAAACACAAGCAAACTCCAACCAGAGATATTTCACCTCTGAAAAGAGGGTGAGATCTGGAGGCTATCTGGCCCTTTCCAGACTCTGTCTAAGAGTATGGGGAAAACACATCAAGTGGTATGGAAATTGGACTGCTAGAGGAGAAAAATAATAGCAATACAAGCATACAATAGCGTGTATATAGAGAATGTAATAGATACTCAAGAAATGCAAAGAGAACGTTGAGCCATTTTATTATACTGAGAAATATCAAAGAGTACAATAGGTGATCAGAGTGATGGCACCTAAACTTGCACAAGGCAAGTTAAGAAATATTCCCAGAACGCTGCAGGAATGACTGTGTTTCTGATCTGCATTCTAGCTGCTGGAAACGGTCGTGTAGCTGCCCGAAAATACCTCCATTGAGGATCTGTGCTATCCTCCCAAGGGTCACGCCGTAATTGACTGGGATCCTCAAAAATATGATCTCCCGCTCAACCCAAGTCCCCAATAGACACGGGTTGTCCCTGCACTCAATCTCCCAACCAAGATCCTCCCAAGGAAACCACACCGGAGCTTCCCCAATAGGGACTGCGTCCTCCCTCTCAGGACTGCGCAATCAATAGACGCGCTACTCCTCCACAAATGTCGCAACTCGATCCTTCTACGAAATACTGATGGGAATACCTCACCCGAGCGAGCACTCAAAGTCTCCCGGGGCTAAGGGTGAGATATCCGAACAGAGACACTCAATGCACTAAACAGTATTGCAGACAAGCTAAACAGCCAGCGTGCTCAAAGTCGTAACGACCAACTTCAAATGCATAAACTCCAATAATCCCCAAAATGAGGAGGCTCTCCTCCTTTTATAACGTTGGTCTTTCTCTCAAACCCTAGGCCCATCATCTCCAACGTAGCCTCTCTTGGCCCCGCGCTGCCAACTCAGCCCGCATGCTTCCTCCACATGCTCTAGTGAGTCCCCTCTCTACTCACTTTTATTTATAATTTGACTATAGTAGGCAAAATTGATCCAAATTAATATTCCAATTAGCTATCGCTAATTGGGAATAGTACAGTCTCCCCCGACAAAATGTTGCTTGACCCCAAGCAACTGTAGTGATAGATGTTGCAAGATCTTCTCACTCTCCCAAGTAGCATCCTCATCCGGCAAATTCTTCCACCTCACCAAGAATTGCCAGACTGTTCTGCTACGCAGCTGCCTCTCTCTGACATCAATGATGGCCTCCAGCTATAGCACCAAATGCCCCTCATCATCTGTAGGCGGGAGCTCCTCCGTCACTGTCACCTGCTGTCCCAAAGCCTTTTTCAGGCATGATACATGGAAAATGTTACGAATCTTGCTGCCTTGGGGCAGCTCCAACTCATAGGCAACTTGTCCAACAATGCGTATCACCCTGTATGGTCCATAAAAGCGAGGCTTGAGCTTCTCAACCCCCTTCTGCTTCAGAGTCTACTATCGGTACAGCTATAAGCATAGGTAGACCAAGTCCCCTACCTCGAACTGTCTCTCCACCCGACCCTTGTCAGCATACAACTTCTGTTGATTCTGTGCAGTAGCCATGTTATCCTTGAGAGCTCGGAGGATGTCCTGACTCTCTTGGATCCAATCCTTGGCTCTCAAAGCCTTGCTGGCACCAAACATCACGTCAATGAAAGATAAAGCATGATAACCATACAGTGCATAAAACGGAGACATACCGATGGACATGTGATGTGTGGTGTTGTAGCAATACTCTCCTAGGTGCAGCCACTTCAGCCATGCTCTCTGCTGCCCACTGACATAGTTACGCAAGTAGCCCTCCAGCCACTTGTTAACTATCTCCGTCTGTCCATCTGTCTGTGGGTGGTAGCTGGTACTTGGCGTCAACTCTGTCCCCACCAACCGAAAAAGCTCCTGCCAAAATCCGCCCATGAAGCAGCTGTCCCTGTCACTGACAATGGTCTTGGGAAGACCGTGTAACTTGAAGATGTCCCGGAAGAACAGTTCTGCCACCTGTGCTGCTGTATAGTGTGCGGATATGGCGGAAAAAATGTGCATATTTTGTCAGTCGATCAACGACGACAAATATACAATCCTTGCCCTGCACCACGGGGAACCCTATGATGAACTCCATCGAAATACTCTCCCATTTCCCCTCTGGAATGGGAAGAGGCTGCAACAACCCTGATGGATGGTTCATCTCTCCCTGGTTGCGCTGGCAAACTTCGCACTCCCTGACATGCTGGAGTACGTCCTCCTTGAGGCCCTTCCATGAGAACCTCTCTCTGATGGCCCTGTAGGTTTTGGTAAACCCCTGGTGACCAGCCAATGGTGAATCATGAGATGCCTGAAGTATCTTCTTCTTGAGCTGGGAGCCCTCAGTCAAGAAGATCCTATCTCTGTATTAGATGATCTCATCTATCACCCTGTATCTATCGTCCGCCACCTGACCATCCAGAACCTCACAAGCAAACCTATCCTTGGAGTACTCCACCAAAATTCGAGCCCTCCAATCTGCATCCAAACTCATCAGAGACAACGTGGCTGGTCTACGCGAAAGTGCATCGACTACCACGTTGTTCTTCCCCTTGACATACTCGATGTCAAAATCATAAGCCTGGATCTTGCTGATCCACTTCTGCTGCCTCTCCTGTAGCTGTTTCTGCTCCAAAAAGAACCTAAGGCTGTTGTAATCAATCCTCACCCTGAACCTGTTACCCACTAAATACTGCCGGAATTTGGCCAATGTATGCATAATGGCCAACATCTCCTTGTCGTATATAGGATACAACTGCTCGTGGGGAAGGAGCTTCCGGCTCTCATAGGCTATAGGGTGGCCTCCCTGCATCAAAACTGCGCCAATCCCTTCTCCCAACGCATCACACTCCAAAACAAAACGCTGCGTGAAATCTGGCAACGCAAGCACTGGGCAGCTGCTCATAACCTCCTTGAGCCTGTCAAAGGCCCGCTGCGCTGTATCTGACCAACTAAATGCCCCCTTTTTCGTCAAATCTGTAAGGGGTGCAGCAAGCTGAGAGAAACTCTTGACGAACTTCCTATAATACAAATCCTCGAAGTTTCGTCACGTTTCTCGACTCTGGCCAATCTATGATGGCCTTGATCTTCTCCTCGTGGACCCTCACTCCGTCCACTACTATGATGTGTCCCAAATACAACATCTCTATCAACCCAACCTCACACTTGGAGAGCTTAGCATAAAACTGTTGCTCCTCCAAGATATGCAACACCGCCTTGATGTGCTAGAGATGCTCCTCCCAAGTCCTGTTATATATCATTATATCATCGAAAAAGACCAACACAAACTTCCTCAGATGACTGCGGAAGATATGGTTCATGCAAGACTGAAAAGTAGCTGGGGCGTTGGTTAGCCCAGAAGGCATAACCAAGAACTCAAAGTGGCCGTAATGGCACCTGAAAGCGGTCTTGGGAATGTCCTGTTCCCTCACGCGAATCTGGTGGTACCCAGATCTCAAATCGATCTTTGAGAAGAACTGTGCTCCTCTCAACTCATCCATCAGCTCATCAATCCACGGTATGGGGTATCTGTTCTTCATGGTCTTCTTATTCAGGGCCCTGTAATCAATGCACATTCTCAATGTGCCATCCTTCTTCTTCACCAACACCACCGAAGAAGCAAAAGGACTGGTGCTAGGCCGAATATGTCCAAGAGACAACAATTCCTGGATGGCCCTCTCAATCTCATCCCGATAGGCCTTGGGGTGCCTATAGGGTGTGGTAATAATGGCCTGGATGCCCTGCTCAAGCTCAATAGTGTGCTCAAACCCCCAATCTAGTGGTTGTCCTGGTGGTATCTCTCCAAATACCGTGTCATACCTGTCAAGGATGGCCTGTATATCCGAATGAACTGTCTACCCGGTAGTCCCTGCCTCTAAAACCTGCAACTCAACTGCCCACTCTATGTCTCCCTTCCGGAAGTCTGCCTCCATCCGGTGAGCTGAAACAGTCTGAGGTGGGTAAGTGTGCATCCCACGTATCTTCTCATGCTTCCCAGTCTTCTTATCATCCCACTCCATCTCCAAGGCCTCCCAGTCTGTGGTGATTTTCCCCAAAGTAATCAGCCACTGTACACCCAATACCACATTGGTATCTGGTATGTTGACCACGAAAAAGTGGTCGGTCACCGTGTAGGTACCCATCGTTACAGCCAGCTCTGGAACATACCTGGCACACTGCATCGTCTGATCTCCTGGGACCAACACTGAAAATCCATCGAAGCTCTCTGTCGGTATGCCCCTCCGCTCAACCATCTGGGCATCGATGAAGTTGTGGGTTGCCCCACTGTCTACCAGAACTGAAACTCGCTGCCCCTTCATTGTCCCGCGGACATGCAGCGTCAAATACTTGGGTACTCCTCGCAGTGCTGCAAGGGTCCCCCCTGTGGGTGCAAAAGTTGCACCTCCTGCTCCTGGAGGTGGAGGTGGCAAATGGTCATGCGCTGTCTGACTGTCTCCTGCCTCCACATCCTCATACTCATCCTCTTCCCCGCTGCTCTCGGAGAAGACCTCGATAAAATGTGCTTTGCCAGCAGCACATCTATGTCCTAGTGCCCATGGCTCCTGACAGGTAAAGCACAACCTTTTCTTCTTCAACTCCCTCCGAGCATCATCATCTAGCTTTACCCTACCCTGATTCCCCTTCAGAGGCAGAATCATCACATCCTTCCCCTTTGGCTGGAAAGCCTATCTCTGGGGGTAGGGTGTTGTTAAAATTGGACAACTAGGTCCAAACTCCGGGTTGTGTTGCTCAGATGACGATCCCAATATTTTTATTGGATTCCTCTTTCGGAGAGGTGCAAGATTGATCTAAAGATCATCTCGATCGAATGAGCAGAACATGTACTTTGAATTTATTCCACTTATGTGCTAGGTCGGCTTGGAATAAAATATAGACTTAAATGTCTTAAAGAACGTGTCACGCACCCCCAAAGATTCCTATATATTGGAGAGACTTAGAATTCATTTGATACACATTGGTGTGGAGGAATTCTCTCTATCTTGATGGCGTTGGAGCTGCGTATTCTTTGTTTGGGTTGTTCTGGGGTTATGTGACACGTTTGGCTGAATGACCTATTGAAGACTTTGCTGGTAGAAGCATCCTGCTGATCGCCGTAACGCCACCACTTCTTACCTCTGTTTTGGCTTGTCTTCTATCGATCTATTAGTATGTTCTATCTTCTTCAGTGTTATGCCCTAATCTGAAATGGCATAGAACATAAGCAAAATTTAACATGGTATTAAAGCCTGGAGAAGAAGAAGCCCAATTTGAGTTATAGTTACAGAAGGTTGCCACCGTGTTTGAGGGCAGATTGCATGTTGATTAAGGACTGTCTTATGGGCGGTCTATCTCTAAAAGAGAATGCCGCAAGCCACTTTAATGCAAAGCCTAATTTTTTTTTTTTCTGTTTTCGTTCATTTGCTGATCTCTAAATTTTGGACGTAAAGATGCACTGGGTTGTCAATGTCTTTTGCCCGGCTGACTGAATTCAGATAAACAAAAAAAAATATTAAGTGAGGGTGAGCATATTTCGATAGGGTTAACAGGGTTTTGGCTTGTATTTCCAATCGCTTATCCCACTAGATGGATATTGGCCGTGGATTTTCAGACGTGTAGGGCAGGTGAAAGGGTTTTAGCCGCGGATTTCCTGACGGTTGGGCCAAGAGAAATGGTTTTAGCCGCGGATTTCCGAAGCTTTTCAGCACGCTAGAAAGGGTTTGGGCGTTGTTATGCACTTTGGGGTTCAAGTCGTGAATTTTCGTGGATTTCCAAGGCGTATGAGGTTATAGAAGACTACAAATTTTTAAGAGTTTCTCAACTGCGGCAGTAGCCTGAAGCGAGTGATTCGTAGTTTGGCGTAGTTACTTTCTAGAATTAGCAGAGACTTGTAGAGACAAATATATCTGATTAAAATTTGAGGAATTCCCTCCACGGCTGTAAATAACACGTTATATCTCTGGTGGTTAACGACCAACGCACAGCAAGTCGTGCGATTTTTTTATTATTTCGAGTAGCGATTTATCACACAGGGTGATCCATTGCCGTCAACAGAGTCGATATGAAATCAGTCGTCCTTCGTCCCTCGCGTGATCATCGGAATTTTCCGTGTGGCTATCGAGGAGATGGATCAGGTTGCGGGTGGTCGTCGAGCGCAGTGAATGATGGAAAATTCCTCAGAATTCCCACAGTCGTCTACACGAACAGATTCTTCCTCTGACAGCACCTCAGACTTGGAGCGCTTGGGCCCGGGCAGATCCGATGGAAACGCACGCTTAAATATATGCAACCCAGACGGTGCTGCCGGAGATGCTCCAAATCTGTTACAATGATATAATGGGCATGGTAGCCGACAAAACCACCAATTTCTACAAAATTCTCGTAAATTGGGATGGCTTCCAACTTATGTCGATGGGAGGTCGATCCTTTCTTTGCAGCCGCAAAAGATGTGCAGGACTCAGCTGACAGAATGGAATCTGCTTATAGAACGTGGCTGCACGATCAAAGTCTTGGCGAATCTAATCCTGCTGACGCGGAACTGTTCAGTTTGATTGAGATACGAAAGAGAGAGCTCATCACTGCGCTTGGTACTGCAAAAATGGCAGTTAGAGGACTTTGAAAGGGCCATCAGAGTAACAGCTTCAACTAACACGGCATATTCAAAAGAAGATGCCCCTACAAGGCATATGCAGTTTATTGGAACGATTAGGAATCAAATTGCCAGCATCGAGAAGGAATTGCAAGATTCGATTAAATAAACGAAAAACAAAAAGGATGGCAATCGAAGTCTGCAGTAAGTGGATTTGGATGATAGAGAGAGAGATGTTTTAGCTATGTTTCTTTCAGGAGGTGGATCTCTTAAAAATACTGTAGAACATGGTACGTGCAAAAAAATTACTAAACAACAATCAAAAGGAAGTATTCCCACTTCTGTAAATTTGCGAGGTACCAAAGATGTGGTCGAGTTGAGGCTTGATGATACACTCCACTTGAATCCAACAACTGGGCAGTCTAAGTTGCAGTGTATACAGCACTCTCGCACCAATGCTGCTTGTGCATTGAATACACATCATGATGGCTTTACAGACTCTAAAGCAAGCAACAAGGATTCTGAATTTGTTGTGGACATGGCTCACAAACTGTTGGGAACAAGAGATGATTGTCACAGTGGAAATTCTCTAGAAAGAGCAACTGGGCATAAAAGAAGTGCAAGTGCAGGTGCTGAATTTGGAGCTTGGAAAATTGTGATTGCTGACAATGACATTGGTAAAAGACCTTACAATAGCAGGTACGGAAATTTTGATAATGGATTGAACTTTTGGGGCTTTATAAGCAACCTGAAGTTCATGCCGAAGCTCAACTTTTCCAAGAGCGGTATGAAGAGATGGAAAGATGGCGAGGGGAGTTCCACTAATCACTGCAACTATGAGCAGATGGTCATACCTTCTTCTAATGGGGTCACTTTGATGAACAAAGGAACACATGTAACATATATTGATAACTTGAGGGGCAGTGCAGTGCCTCATTGAACAGTATTATGATACTGTTGTCTAGTGACAGTGGTTGTGAACCAGCATATACCTGAACTTAATCTATTGGCTGTAACCTTAAAAAGTGCCTTGTCCAGTTTTATCCTATTGGATGATTGGGGCTGGAACATTGATGAGCAGGAATACCATTATGACTGTGCTGGATCTACATGGACTGACATGAAGAAGGGTAAATTTTTGTGTTTGGAACATCTGTATGATTGGTTCCTAGATCTGTGCAATTTAGCAGACAAATTACAGAATTGAGATCTGAAGACTTGAAGCCCTAGATCAGTCAACTATTGACTGTAAATCTGAATTTGAGAAGCAGTGCTGGATGAGATACCAGATATAGCAGATGAAGCTCTCAAGTGCAAAATTATGAAAGAAGGAATCATGTTTGGATTCCTAATTCTGTGAGCCACAGTAAAGAGGGCTAGTTGAGGAAGCTACAACAGACCTCCTCCGAATAATAGGACTTCTAACAAGCTGAGTCGTGTTGATATATTCTCCCTGTTGGATAGTGACACCTATGTAGCAGTCAGCATGAGACATTAACAGTCTCACTGAAGCGTAATAGTAAGGTGTGTTTCGGCAGCATTCAGACACGTTGGAATCTTGAACCATGATCAGTAAAGCCTGTTGGATAGCTTTGACTGTGGAAGATTAAGTCCTCCTTTCCAAGTTGGTGTCTGGGATGCCCTCATTTGACATAAATGTTTTCTCTCACAAGAGAAGTTGGCATTAAGAGGGAGAATATATCTGTATATGCTCCTGAGCGGATACCTTTGTTGAATGAAAAAAAAAAAAAGATCCTCATGGCTCAGGGTCATATGGCTTCAGAGGGGGAAATTCCGAAGGAAAACCAAGAAGCCATATAAATACCAGGGTATCTAGCAGCCATGAGTACTATTGTACAATCTGACCTTGGATCCTTTGAGGAAGTCATAAAGCATCAAGTCTGGAAGAATGCTATGCATGAAGAGTATGAGTCCATTATGAAGAATGATGTCTGGGATGTGGTTCCAAGACCATAAGACAAAGCAGTTGTCACCTCAAAATGACTCTACAAGATCAAGCATGGATCTAATGGAAGAGCTGAAAAGTTCAAGGCAAGATTCATTGCCCGTGGCTTCTCTCAAAAGGAAGGCATAGATTATGATGACATATTTTCACCTGTGGCCCGATACACCACCATTCGATCTATTATAGCCCTTGCTGCTACGCAAGGATGGAGTCTTCATCTGATGATGTGAAGACCGCATTTTCTGCATGGTGCGATAAAGGAAGAGATATATGTGGAGCAACCTCTGGGGTTGGAAGTCCAGGATCGGGACACCCATGTCTGCAAGTTGAAGAAAGCCCTCTATGGGCTGAAACAAGCACCCTGAGCTTGGTACGAGAGGATAGATAGCCACCTGATGAAGCTGGGCTTCACTCGTGTATTGCTGATCTGAACCTTCAATGCAAGGTTAATAGAAAGAAGCCTCTCACTCTGGTGATGTATGTGGATGACCTCTTCCTGATAGGTGCTGACCCTCTAATTCATTAGTGCAAGAGGGAGCTCGCTGTTGAGTTCGAGATCAAGGACCTAGGACGAATGTCTAGGCCTGAAGGTCTAGCAGAGACCTAGCGAGATTTTCCTTTCTCAAAGAAAATACATTATGAAGTTTCTGGTATGATGGACTGTAAGTCCATGGAACTCAACTTTAAGAAGTTGAGTGGAAGCATTGTTGGGCCCGTCCTACTGAGTATCGTCAACTCATAGGGACCCTGATGTTCTTAATGAACACCTGTTCAGACGTATGTTGTGCAGTGAACACTTTGAGTCAACACATGGTTGATCATAACATTCACTGGGTTGGTGCCAAGAAACTCTTGAGATATCTCTGAGGCACGATAGACCATGGGTTGAGATACACTGCCGGGAGTATGACACTCCATGGATATACTAATGCCGATTGGACTGGCAGTGTGGTGGATCGCAAGAGCACATCTGGATGCTACTTCACATGCAGATCTGCTTCGGGCAGGAATCTAAAGTCGGTTGCCTTGAGCACCGCTGAGGCCGAATACATTGTAATATGTATGGCCTGTTGTGAAGTCACTTGGTTGCGAAAGCTCTTCTGTGAGCTGTTCGAGCATGTGCTAGATGCCACCGTTATCCTTTGTGATAACCAGAGTGGGATTCATTTGTCATAGAATCCCAGGTTCCACGATTGATCCAAGCATGTTGATGGTTGGTACCACTTTATCTGGGATATGGTACAGCGAGGCGCCGTAAGGCTCGATCATATAGGAACTGATGAGCAGGTCGCGGATATTCTCACAATGCCCTTGGGGAAGGTCGTGTTCCTAAACTTCTATGAGAATCTTGGTATCGTGGAACGACCCTATTCTAAAGGTCCTGCTAGACGATATGAGCTCTGGGAGCTCTGGGGGGCTTTGGGGACAGCTTCTCGGAGCTATGAGCAACCACAAGGCTAGGCTTGCCGAACCTTGTTGGTGTGCTTGGACCCCACCGTTGTGATTATTGAGTTGGTTCACCTCTCATTATCTATGCCCTGTATGCATCCTACCCATTGAGTTTAGGGCTCATGGGAAGTACCTCTCATTTGGCCAATGAGATGGGAAAGGCTAGAGACTAGTAGCAAAGACTGATGGACGCATCAGAAATTGTCGTACTCTCTATCTAGGATGGCACGGTCCAACCACTTGATCTGGGATCAAGTCTTGTGAGGTCTTGGACCTCCACTTGACTTCGGGTCAGATGAACCAACTCCGGGTTGGTTGGAGACTCTTTGTGAGTTCGATAGAGGTTTTGACCTCTGGGCTGAATCTGTCAGCAGGGAATGATGTCTTTGTGACTGACCCACTTCTGTTCTGAAATAAAGAGGCCAGCAAAGCAAGTTACGGCGGGATGACGCACGATGTTTGGATTGCACTTGTGGACGGAGTTCTCCCTAGTTGAGAGGGAGTGTTAAAATTGGACAACTAGGTCCAAACTCCGGGTTGTGTTGCTCAGATGACGATCCCAATATTTTTATTGGATTCCTCTTTCGGAGAGGTGTAAGATTGATCTAAAGATCATCTCGATCGAATGAGCAGAACATGTACTTTGAATTTATTCCACTTATGTGCTAGGTCAACCTGGAATAAAATATAGACTTAAATGTCTTAAAGAACGTGTCACACACCCCCAAAGATTCCTATATATTGGAGAGACTTAGAATTCATTTGATACACATTGGTGTGGAGGAATTCTCTCTCTCTTGATGGCGTTGGAGCTGCGTATTCTTTGTTTGGGTTGTTCTGGGGTTATGTGTGACACGTTTGGCTAAATGACCTATTAAAGACTTTGCTGGTAGAAGCATCATGCTGATCGTCGTAACGCCACCACTTCTTACCTCTGTTTTGGCTTGTCTTCTATCGATCTATTAGTATGTTCTATCTTCTTCAGTGTTATGCCCTAATCTGAAATGGCATAGAACATAAGCAAAATTTAACAGGTGTCCTAGTCCTGGGTAAGGCATCCTGCAAATCCCGAGTCCTGCCAATTGCGTCGTGGAGTGTGGCCGGTCTAGTGGATCTGACCAATCCCCGGAGTGGCTCTGCTAGCCCATCTACAAACATGCAGATCATCCGTGTTGCAGATAGATCTGGCACCATCACTAAAATCCTCAAGAAATCTGCAATATACGTCTTAGGACTCCCGGTCTGTTTGAGCCTCGTTAGCTCAACAAAGTGCTCCTCCGGATCCCTCTGGTCAAACCTCTCTATCAGTGTTCGAGTGAACTCGGCATAGGTGGTCACGGTGGAATGCCCAAGTGTAACCATCCCCTGGAACCACCAGTCCTGAGCCTCACCATCCAAATGCAACGTAGCCACCTTGATGGCCTCCGTCTCTGCCATCTAGTTGAGCTGGAAATATATATCCAGCTTCTCCACCCAAGACTTTGCCGAACTGTTTGATGAACCATCAAACGTAGGCAAATGGAATCGGCTCATTGTACGCTGGGTGTCTCCATTATGATAATGTCGGTGCCCTCTGTGCTGGTCGCGGGGTCTGTTGTCCCGCTTGAGTTGAACAAAGTCTCTGAATAAAAGGGCATCCCTGAACTCCTGCCCATATGCCTAGTACTCACCAAAATAACCACCTATGTGGTCAGGCTCTGGCTCCTCCTGTGCTCCTGCCCCAATGTCCACACTCAGAAAAGTGGGCATAGTGGCACGAGTGGGGACATGTGATGCCTGGTGCGGAGTGGCAACCCGCTCCTGCAAATGGTGGGATGTGCCCGACCCCTCACCAACCTGGAAAACCCTTGGGGTTTCATGCTGTCTAGCCTCCACAGTCGTGAATCTCTGACCCATCACCTCTATCTGCCTCACCAGATCCTGCACTGATCTGAGGAGTGCTTTCCCAAACTGTTTTGCATCGCTATCATCC
The DNA here is from genome assembly GCA_034641835.2 of Pinus albicaulis. NCBI lineage: Eukaryota > Viridiplantae > Streptophyta > Pinopsida > Pinales > Pinaceae > Pinus > Pinus albicaulis. The sequence continues at coordinate 27,058,401 of MU968551.1, forward strand.
GCCATCGGCTCTCCCAGCTCTGCGTCTACCACAGGCTCCTCCTATTCTGCGTCCACCACTCGAACGCAGTCCCCCTCTCCGTAGGTGTTCTCCAACCTACGCTCAATATCTCTATACTTCCTACCTCTGTGGCAGATGTAAGGTTTTTCTCCCGGTGTCATAGACAACTAGCTCCACAGGCTGAGCCAAGTCTATGCTCTGATACCACTGTAATATCCCTTTTCAGGGATATCCCTAAAACACAAGCAAACTCCAACCAGAGATGGACTGGGAGGGCGTTTACCAGATATTTCACCTCTGAAAAGAGGGTGAGATCTGGAGGCTATCTAGCCCTTTCCAGACTCTGTCTAAGAGTATGGGGAAAACACATCAAGTGATGGAAACTGGACTGCTAGAGGAGAAAAATAAAAGCAATGCAAGCATACAATAGCGTGTATATAGAGCATGTAACAGATACTCAAGAAATGCAAAGAGAACACTGAGCCATTTTATTATACTGAGAAATATTAGAGAGTACAATAGGTGATCAGAGTGATGGCACCTAAACTTGCACAAGGCAAGTTAAGAAATATTCCCAGAACGCTGCAGGAATGGCTGTGTTTCTGAACTGTGTTCTAGCTACTGGAAACGGCCGTGTAGCTGCCCGAAAATACCTCCATTGAGGATCTGTGCTATCCTCCCAAGGGTCACACCGTAACTGACTGGGATCCTCAAAAATATGATCTCCCGCTCAACCCAAGTCCCCAATAGACGCGGGTTGTCCCTGCGCTCAATCTCCCGACCAAGATCCTCCCAAGGAAACCACACCGGAGCTTCCCCAATAGGGACTGCGTCCTCCCTCTCAAGACTGCGCAGTCAATAGACGCGCTGCTCCTCCACAAATGCCGCAACTCGATCCTCCTGCGAAATACTGATGGGAATACCTCACCCGAGCGAGCACTCGAAGTCTCCCAGGGCTAAGGGTGAGATCTCCGAACGGAGACACTCAATGCACTAAACAGTGCTGCAGACAGGCTAAACAGCCAGCGTGCTCAAAGTCGTAACGACCAGCTTCAAATGCATAAACTCCAATAATCCCCAAAATGAGGAGGCTCTCCTCCTTTTATAACGTTGGTCTTTCTCTCAAACCCTAGGCCCATCATCTCCAACGTAGCCTCTCTTAGCCCCACGCTACCAACTCAGCCCGCGTGCTTCCTCCACGTGCTCTAGTGAGTCCCCTCTCTACTCACTTTTATTTATAATTTGACTATAGTAGGCAAAATTGATCCAAATTAATATTCCAATTAGTTATCGCTAATTGGGAATATTACACTATGGCCCAACCACTACACCAAAAGCCCGGACTATTAGTGAGGGCGGCACCCCAGGACGTTAAGGGTGAGCTCAACAGCCCACCAGAGCATCTCGAGGACGGCAGCTAAACAGCGCCGCAGACCTCGGACACGTGGCAGGGCCCACCCTCAACAGGGTTGCCCTAAACAGGGATATTACAGCCCACCACGCTCTGCAGTTCTCAACCTCGAGACCTCGGCTCTGATACCCCACTATGGCCCAACCACTACACCAAAAGCCCGGACTGTTAGTGAGTGCGGCACCCCAGGACGTTAAGGGTGAGCTCAACAGCCCACCGAAGCATCTTGAGGACGGCAGCTAAACAGCCCCGCAGACCTCGGACACGTGGCAGTGCCCACCCTCAACAGGGCTGCCCTAAACAGGGATATTACACTACCACCTCGTCCTGTAGTCAAACTGAAGAAGACTCCACGTAATTGAAGCTCCAACACTATGCATGCAATCTTGATGACCATTACAGTAAATTGGAAATCAACTCATCCAAACTGAAGTCTATCCCATGAATTTATGCTCATACTAGAGAAAGAAAAACTTGTGTTCTTCACTAGCTAAGGCACAAGCCAGAAGACCTTCCATCGCTACATTTTCAACACTCGCTCTTAGCGACGAAGGGATTTTGTACAACTCCCAACTTATCTCTAAAAAAAACGAACTTTCCATTGACTAAGGCCTTCGTCGAGATATTTGCAACCTGCTCATCTGTGGGAATGTACGGTGGCTTTAATATCCCTTTCTGCACAGTCCCTGAGATGATGGTACATGATCTCAATGTGCTAAGAGCGGTCATGAAAAACTAGATTCCCAGGGAGTTTTATGCAACTCTGATTGTCACAGTAAATCATGATGGGCTCCAGCCTCCAACTCCTGCTTGAAAAGACCCATAAGAAACTTCCTCATCCAAATGGCTTCACATGCTGCCAAGCTGGCAACCATGTATTCGGCCTCTATTGAACTAAGAGCAATTGATCTCTACTTCCCGTTGAACCAGGAAACCACTGTTGACCCAATGCCGAAGACGCAACCTGAAGCACTCTTTCGATCTATGGAGTTCCCTGCCCAATCTACATCTATGAAGCCCTCAAGCTGCACTCTATCAACATGTCTGTACCATAATCCTTAATCTGTCATGCCTCTGAGATATCTCAAAACATGTTTCGCAGCAACCCAGTGAACTCCTGTAGGATCCATCATGAACTAGCTCAATTGGTTCACTGCAAAACATATGTCAGGTCATGTGTTGACTAAGTACATCAACGACTCGATGAGCTTCCTATACAATGTAGCATCTACCCACTCTGCTCTACGAGGGTCCACCTTCCTCTAGTTTGTGACTAGAGGCATGGCCACGGGCCTGCAATCCTACAATATGAAAACTCCTGAGGATCTTTGTAGTATACTTCCTCTGCCCCAAGAAGACTTCCTCATCACCCTGCCATACCTCCTGCCCCAAGAAGACTTCCTCATCACCCTGCCATACCTCCAGCCCAAAGAAATAGTGCATAAGCCCTATGTCCTTCATCTCAAACTCTCTTGCAGGGTCTACCTTGCAATCCTGAATCAAGTTGTCTGCTCCAATCAAGATAAGATCGTAAAAATAGAGCACTAGAATGAGTGGAAGCACTCCAACCGTGATGTAGTACAGGTTGGCATCCGCCTCACTCTTAGTGAAGCACAATCCTCAAAGGTAGTTGTCAATTCGAGTGTACCATGCTCGCAGTGCATGTTTGAGCCCATAAAGAGCTCTCTTCAAAAAAAAAACATGAGTGTCTCTGCTAAAAATCTCAAACCGCTCTGGTTGCTCCATATAAATCACTTCCTCAACCACCCCATTGAGGAATGTTGTCTTCGCGTCCATTTGGTGGATCTTCCACCCCATCTGAGCTGCTAGTTCCAGATTCGTCATGATGCATGAAGAACGAGCCTTTGAAGTAAACATATCCTCATAGTTAATGCCCTAAAACTGCGAGAAGCCCTTGGCTTTGGCCTTGTACTTCTCCACACTCCCATTTGCTCCATGCTTCACATTGTACACCCAGCATGAGCCTACCATTGATTTTCCCTCTGGACATGGCACAATCTCCTAGACATTGTTCTTCATGATGGAGGAATATTCCTCCACCATGGCATCCCACCAAACTTGCTAAGAGGTTGCTTCTTGGTAAAAAGAAGGCTCTAAGTCTACCAACTCATTCATCAATGCCATGTACCCGGTGTACCTTTGTGGTTGCTTGCTCTGCCTGAATGAAGAGTTGGGAGTCTCAACTTGCTCCTAGGCCTCTTGAATCAACCTCTCGACCCAGTTGACTCTCTTCCTCCCTATGTTGGGATCCAATGACTGAGTGGCTGCCTCTAGTCGTCCTGGTCTCTCCTTCTCATCCTGTAATGAGTCCTTGTCATCATGTTGTACGCGTTGCTTGCCACCTGGCTAAGACTCAGTTTGTGGTACTCCCTGAGGCTCCTGCTTGGGAGCGAGAAGCTCTTCCTCAAGCACTCCAACCTACTGTCGCTCCAAGGACTACCTCAGAGCTTTGTCCTCTGCAAACCTCACATCCCGCCTGATAATTGTCCTCTTGATTGATGGTACATACACCTTGTATGCCTGAGGTGTCTCACAGTAACCCACGAAAATTCCCTTTTCAGTTGTGGGCTCCAACTTCTTCCTGCTCTCTTTAGGCACATGGCAATAAACTTTGGTGCCAAATAAGCGAAAGTGTGAAACATCAAGCTTCTTTCCTGTGAAAGCCTCCTCCGGTGTAACTCGTCCTAACACCCCGTGTGGAAACCTGTTCTACAAAAACACTGCAATGTTGCATGCCTCTGCCCACAAGAAAATAGGCAACCCCTGATCATGCAACATGGCCTTGGCTGCTCCAACTATGTTGTGGTTCTTCCTCTTAGCCACCCCATTCTGTTAAGGGTTATGGGGTGTTGTCAACTCTCTCCTAATGCCTTCCTTGGATCACACATCCCTGAATGCATTGGAGACATATTCCCTGCCATTGCCACTCCTCAATGCTTTGATCTTCTTCTTGGTTTGGTTTTCTACCGAGGCCTTAAACTCCATGAACTTGGAGAAGACCTCCTTCTTCTTCGTAAAGAAGATCCATGTTTTCCGAGAATAATCATCTATGAAAGTGACATAGAACTTGGGTCTCACGAGTGATGGATAAGAGAAGGGCCCACATATGTTTGAATGTACCAGCTCCAAAATCCCTTTGGCTTTGTTGTCTCGGCCCTTAAAATATGACTTGACATACTTTCCAAGTGCGCACCCCTTGCACACATCATGTTGGTCGAATGTGCACTGTGATAGTCCCATGGCTATCTACTGAAGGATCTTCAACACCCCATGATGCAAGTGCCCCATGTGTCTGTGCTAAAGATCCCCCATGTCTCTTCTCTGCACACTTCCTACCTTGCTGCTCAAGGTTGTGCATGACTCAACCTGCAACCTGTAGAGATTCTTCATCCTCACACCAATTTGCTTCACTGATCTAGAAGCTAAGTGCTTGAGGTAAGCCTTACCTCTGTTGAAGATGACATCATAACCCTTATCCTCTAGGGTAGCAACAAAAAAAAGATTCTTCTTAAGGCCTGGAACATAGAGGACATTCCTGAGATGGAGAGATCTACTAGAATCCCTCTCAAAGATAACAGTATCAACTCCCCTAATCAAGTACTTGACATCATCTCCTAGCTCAATGTGAAACCACATGTCCTTCTCCGTCAGCTGGCTGAAATATTCCTTGTTCCCGGTCATGTGACAGGATGCACCAAAATCAATATACCATACATTGCTGCCTATTGAGCTTGCCATGCAAGCTAGCAATGAAAATTCTTTCTCGATCTAAGAAGAAAACTCATCTACCTCAGCTAATGCCCTTACTGGACCCCTTCTTCCTGTGGACATTTAGTAGCACAATGCCCGAACTAACGGCAATGGAAGCATTTGATCTTGCTCAAATATTTCTTCTTCTTTTCGCCCTTCTGACTGGAGTCAACCTTTTCTTGGACCTTCTTTTCCTTGGCTTTGTTGCCTTTTCCTACCAACACAAAGTTCTCCTCGTCCTCTATCTTTGTTGATCTTCCATCTCTTGTCCCTCTCCGAATTTATTCTTGGACGCAGTCTCCCCACAGCCTTTCCCAGTTGAGAAGATTCTCTCTGCCATTGACTACATCCTGGAAATTCTCCCAAGACTTATGAAATCCTAGGAGCGCAAGACTCACAAGGTCTTTGTCTGCTACAATCTCTCCCACTCCATCCCAAACCTAGGTGAACTTGGAATGGTAAATAATGATGGGCGCTCTCCTTTGCTCATCTGGATATTTCTTACCTTGTCCTTCCAAGCAAGCTTCCTGACATCACTGGAACCCTAGTACAGATCCAAGATGACTTTCCACATCTCATATGTTGTCTTCTACCCATGGAGATGAGGGGCAATCTGGTCTTTGACCCCCTCAAGAATGATCCTCCTGGCCTTGGTGTCATTCTTGTTATGTTGGACCAACTGTTGGGCACAAGGTTACTTGGGAGCAGGAGCGAAAACGCGGAGCGGGAGTGGGAGCGCCATTTTTAGAAGCTTCCGGTCCGGAGCATTTCCGGGAGCATTTATATATATATATATTTTATATTTTGATGCATATATGTCAACAAAAACATGTAAAATGATGAATTAGACATAAAAAACATAAAAACATAGATTGAATCATATAACATCAATCATCTAGAAGTTATAATCTTCATCAACCACACCCACAAGTTGGAAGCATACAACATATTGACTCTTGAGTCTCGCGAATCATCAATCTGAAGGTTTCAAGCTTTCAAAATTCAATATATAACATTTATCATCATTGATTTATAACATTTATCATCATTGATTTCAAATTTCAATATCTAACATTTATCATCATTGATTCATTGATTTCAAAATTCAATATACATTTATCATCATTGATATATAACATTTATCGTCATTGATTCATTGATTTCAAATTTCAATATATAACATTTATCATCATTGATATATCTCATTTATCATCATTGATTTCAAAATTCAATATATAACATTTATCATCATTGATATTATATAACATTTATCATCATTGATTCATTGATCACCATATAACTTTCATGAAGCATCATATTCATAATTCATAATGACTTGTAAACTTATAAATGCCAACTTCAAAGTTTCACCTTTCAAATTCAAACTTCAAACATAAATTGTCATTAAATATATGAAAGAGTCAAGTTTCAACTGTTCAACTGTCAACAGTTATAAAAGATAAAAACTACTAGAAAATAGAAAAGACTAGTAAACAACAAATCTATTTTATCTACTGGCTGGCCCCTTGCCATGCCCACGAGAAATGTCTAATTTGTGCGAGCCACGAGGAAATGGTGGTCTTCTAGTACTCTCGGGAGTACCACGACCATGACTAGAAGGTGGAGGCTGGATCTGCAAAGGAACAATAGTGTGATATCGAGAATTGGCACTAGCACTGGCACTGGCAACCGCAGTGCTACCAGTAGATGGTGGGACTGACCCTGTGTGTGGCGGTGTTGCTGATGCTTCATCATCATCCCTAAAAAGTTTTGCTTCCAATTCTTCCATAAGTACTGTGTCATCCTCCAAATTATCATTCTCTGGGTTGTTGTCCCAGACTCTGTATGATTGATCCTCATTTGCCCGATCACAGTAATGGCTCAACAACCTCAAGTTGTAATGCACATAAACCAAGCTTTCAGCTCGGTTTTCATTCAACCTGTTTCTTCTCACATTGTGTATGAAGTTGTAGGTGCTCCAACACCTCTCTGCAGAAGAAGTGTTCACAACCTGTGAGAGAACTTTTTTAGCCAACTTTGGCAAAAGTCCCATGCCGCCATATGCTTCCCACCATGTGAGAGCATCAAATCTGCCCTTGTCTTCCATTGCATGGAAAGAACCAAAGTTAGCAATGCAACTTAAGTATTTGCCTAATTCAAGGCACAATCTAGCACACTCCTCCCTGTCAGGTACCAACCTGTCCAATGCCTTCATGTACCCCTCTTGTACCTCTGGATCTGTGTGAGCATAGTTATTAAAACCGGAACCGGTGACCGGACCGGTGGACCTAATGAACCAGGTTTCTAACCGAAACTGGTCTAACTGGGAGCGGTTAGATCTCAATGAACCGGTTTAAAAAAAAATACATTAAATAATTATTTTTTAATAAAAAAAACTATTTTTAAGATTTGCAACCATGATTCCAAGCCAATAGAGACAAAATATGCAAAGTTTGCTCATTTATATACCATGCATAGGTGAATATATCAAAATGGCACCGAGTGCAATACATATCATCGAAAAATACATAAACAATGAGGCTCCAAATGGCCCATAAAGTCCAAAAACAATGCTACAAGCTATGAGGCCATTGGCCTAATACAAGACTACATATTAGTGATCAACAACATGATCACTCCTCATCATGATCAAAATCATCACCACTACTAGACAAGGGATCATCAACATGAGCTACATACATAATATGGCTCAAAGTTTGAGGACTCCTAAAACTCCTCTACAACTTTAGTAGTAGTAGTAGCAAAAATAGACATCAAAACTACAAATCACTGAGCAACATGGTCTCTCATGAAACTCATCATTGATTCATCGCTACTAGAAATGGGATCATCAACAAGAGATACATAAACATCATCTAGCTCAAAGTCTTCGGACTTGGATTGCTCAACCTTATAACATGATAGAAATTGAAAAAGTTTAACATGCCTAACCAATGATTTTGGTTTGAGTGAAGGGTTCATTTCCTCAACCTTAAAATGCGATAGAAAAAGATTAGCATGTCTAACTAGTTGTTTTCCTTTGATTGAAGGGTACATCAAGGTTCTTAAAGGACTTCATGCTCTTGATCAAATGCCAATATCATACCCTTACACATGATAAAATCAAATGGAAACATTGCAAATTCCCAAACCATGAAACCCTGAAAACCATTAAGTCTGTTGAATTTTGAGTGAAACCTAAAATTCTAGTTTCTCCATATGAAATCCAATGAGGTCGAAACCACTCTTAAACATCCTGAGTCATTTCATGGTAATGTTAAAAATTTAAGTAAAAGGATGAAAATGAAAAATAAAGGAAAGGTCACTTAAATTCTTAAAGTAAAAGTGACATTTCCTTTATTTTTCATTTTCATCCTTTTACTTAAATTTTTAACATTACCATGAAATGTCAATGCTTCCCTTACCTCCACATCAGCCCTAAAACCCATTTCTGGCCGTGCATGGGTCCGCGTAGGGAAAGAGTAGCTAAATGAACCCCCCCCCCTTAAACAAATTGTTTTTTTCATTGAAAAAAATTCCGCCTGGCGGGAAGCGTTTTTTGTTCCGAGGAGCGTTTGGGAGCGAACGCTCCCCGACCGCTTCCAGCGTTTAAAAAACGCTCCCGAAGCATTTTTTAAACGCCGGAAGCGCTCAGGGAGCGTTCGCTCCCGAGCGTTTCCGGAAACGTTCTCGAAAAGGCAGGGAGCGTTTTAACAAGTTCGGAAACGCGCTCCCGAAAACGCTCCCCTCAGGAAGCGTTTTCGAAAGCACATTTTTGAACGCTCCCGCATGGAGCGCGTTTCGAGAGCGGGAACGAGGGGGGGGAAGCTTCCCCGCAACCCTGGTTGGGCATCTTGAGGTGGAACTATTTGATTCTTCGCAAATTCTAGAAACCCATTATATTCCAACACCATTGAAATTTGCACCCTCCATTAGCAGAAATTAGAGACTCCCTCTAAATAGTGATTTGCCCTTAGTCATTGGAACAACACACTACTATCCAAATACTGCTCTTCAAACTCTAGTGCAAGCCTACTGACTGAACTGTGCTTTTTACTGTTTGAACAATTATAATGCTAATTTTTTTATACAAAGTGTGGCTCTGATACCATGTTAATTTTCTTTGAAACTCTGCAACTACTTAGATAAATTACTAAACACTGAAACCAAATTTACTTTCACCAAGATATAGAGTTTCCTAACAATATATAAGTAGCGGAAAATAATCGAGAGATAAAAACACATGCACACAAATTGACACACTTGTTTACCATGGAAACCCAAAAAGGAAAACTTGCTTTCTTTGTTGTGGTATTTTATTGATTGTTTAAGCAATTGGATCTATTACAATTCACACTCCTTTCTGCAACTAGCAATCTATCTCTGAGAACACAATCATTCTCCTGCCGGATAGCCTAGACTTTCCCTGAGAATCCCCTAAACCCTTCTCTTATTTCCTAAAGCACAATGAGGCTCCTATTTTCTAGTACAAATCTCATATTTCCTTGCACACTTGTGGCCTCCTAGTTTCACAAGCTCCTCAATTTTGCGCACCTCACACACAAGAATGATCGATCATGTGCATTCGTCCTTCTCTTTATAGATAAAATTTGAACATGTAAGAGGCCTAGTCGAATTAGCAGTTCACAATAGAGTCACGAGTTTCTTTTGCTAGTTAATTGGATCGAGTCCCAGTTAACTAGCTCAAGTTCCTCCTTGATTCTCTCTAGTTGTAATTGCAAGTTAACTAAGAACTAAACTCGTTCTCTCTCCAATCAACACTGAAGTCTTAACTCGTTCTAACTCAACTTGTAATTGTCACCTCATCCTGTAGTCAAACTGTAAATTTTTGTAGATGTTCTATGCTAGGAGCAATTTTACTTTTCTCACAGCAATCATACAAATAGTTAAGCAAAATGCAGATAGAACATATAAGTGGATCTTACAGAAGACAAATCAGAAACAGGAAAAATGTGGTGGTTCGTTACGGCGGTCAACAGGATGCTTCAACCAGCAAAGTCTCCTTGGTCGGCCAACCCGGCATGTGTCACAACAGTCCTCCAATCAGTAAACGAGTCAAACCAAGTCAACTCCAAAAAAGTCAACGTTGTCCTGAAAAAGTCAACGCAGGGCAGCAAGCTAAAAGTCAACGCAGCAGCAGATTGGTCAACCTTTTGACCTCGATTTCTGTGCCAAGTAGTACGGCCTTCCAAAATCGAACTTCCCACAAGTTTTCAGCCCAATCGGACCATGCGTTGACCAAAGTCAACGCTGGTCAAACTTTCTGCAAAACCCTAACTGCAGAAAATCGTCCTTCAACTCAGCCGTATTGTTTTTGTCCTTCTTCTCCTTCACACGTGTGGCTGAACTCGTCCTCCAAGGAGCTCGTACTAAATCAGATGAGAGAAGATGTTGTGAGTTGTGTTGTGATGAAATGCTCTCCAACTTTGCCTGTATTTATATCCATCATGGGGGCGTGTGACACATCTACTGGGGGCGTGCAACCTTAAGGCCGACCTGCACATATAATTTATTAAGAATAATAAATTCAAAATAAATGTTCTGCTCATCGGATTAAGACATATTATATATGGATTTTACACCTCTCCGAAAGAGGAATCCAAAAAAAATATTAGCCTCTTAATCTGAGCATCATAACATGGAGTTTGGACCTAGTTGTCCAAATTTAACACTCCCTCTCAACTAGGGAGAACTCCATCCATCGGTGCAATCAAACATCGTGCGTCATCCCGCCGTAACTTGCTTTGCTGGCCTCTTTATTTCAGAACAGAAGTGGGTCAGTCACAAAGACATCATCCCCCGACTGACATAATCAGTCCAGAGGTTCAAAACCTCTATCAAACTCATGAAGAGTATCCAACCAACCCAAAGTTGGTTCATCTGACCCGAAGGCAGGCAGAGGTCCCAGACCTCACTAAACTTGATCCCAGATCAAGTGGTTGGACCGTGCCATCCTAGATAGAGAGTACGGCAATCTCTGATGCGTCCATCGGTCTTTGCTAATAGTCTCTAGCTTTTCCCACCTCATTGGCCAAATGAGAGGTACTTCCCATGAGCCCTGAACTCAATGGGTAGGATGCATACGGGGCACAGATAAATGAGTGGCGAACCAACTCAATAATCACAAGGGTGGGGCAGAAGCATTATGAGTGCTTATAGCTCCGAGAAGCTATCCCCAAAGCCCCCCAGAGCTCCCAGAGCTCATCGTCCAACAGGACCCACATCATAGGGTCTTTCCACGACACCAAGACTCTCACGGAAGGTTAGGAACTTGACCTTCCCCAGGGGCTTGGTGAGAATATCCGCGACCTGCTCATCAGTTCCTATATGATCGAGCCTTACGGCGCCTCGCTGTACCATATCCCGGATAAAGTGGTACCTGATATCAATATGCTTGGATCGGTCGTGGAACACAGGATTCTCGGTCATACGAATCCCACTCTGATTATCACAGAGTATCACAGTGGTATCTAGCACATGTCCAAACAGCTCACTAAAGAGCTTCCGCAACCAAACTGCTTCACAACAGGCCATACTAGCGGCAATGTATTCGGCCTCCGCGGTGCTCAAAGCCACCGACTTCTGCTTCCTGCTCATCCATGAGATCGAAGCAGAACCAAGATTGAAGCAGCATCCCGATTGCTCTTACGATCCACCACACTTCCTGCCCAATCGGCATCGGTATATCCATGGAGCCTCATACTCCTGACAGTGTATCTTAACACATGGTTTATCGTGCCCCGAAGATATCTCAGAAGATTCTTGGCACCAACCCAGTGAAAATGATGAGGCTCAACCATGTGTTGACTCAAAGTGTTCACTGCAAAACATATATCTGGTCGAGTGTTCACTAAGAACATCAAAGCTCCTATGAGTTGACGATACTCAGTAGGATTGGCCAAGATAGGCCCAGCAGCGCTGCCACTCAACTTCTTAAAGTTGAGTTCCATCGGTGTCGACACGGACTTACGGTCCACCATACCAAATCTTTCCAGAAGCTTCACAATGTATTTTCCTTGAGAAAGGAAAATCTCTCCAGGTCTCTGCTAGACCTCCAGGCCTAGGAAGTAGTGCATCAATCCTAGGTCCTTCATCTCGAACTCAGCAGCGAGCTCCCTCTTACATTGATGAATGAGAGGGTCAGCACCTGTCAGGAAGAGGTCGTCCACATACAACACTAGAATGAGAGGCTTTCCCTGCACAACCTTGAAGTAAAGGTTCGGATCAGCATTACTTCGAGTGAAGCCCAGCTTCATCAAGTAACTATCCATCCTCTCGTACCAAGCTCTGGGTGCTTGTTTTAACCCATAGAGGGCTTTCTTCAACCTGCAGACATGAGTGTCTCGATCCTGAACTTCAAATCCCAAAGGTTGTTCCACATACAGCTCTTCCTTTATTGCACCATGCAGAAAAGCGGTCTTGACATCCATCTGATGAAGACTCCATCCTTGCGTAGCAGCAAGGGCTATGATTGATCGAATGGTGGTATATCGTGCCACAGGTGCAAATATGTCATCATAGTCATTCCTTCCTTTTGAGAGAAGCCACGGGCAACAAACCTTGCCTTGAACTTTTCAGCACTCCCATTAGATCCATGTTTGATCTTGTAGAGCCATTTCGCGGTGACAACAGATTTGTCCTTCGGTCTCGGGACCACATCCCAGACATCATTCTTCATTATGGACTCATATTCTTCGTGCATAGCATCCTTCCAAACTTGATGCTTTACGGCTTCCTCAAAAGATCCAAGTTCAGTTTGTACAATAGTACTCATGGCGGCTAGATACCCTTGGTATCTACACGGCTTCTTGCTTTCTCGGAATGTCCCCCTTGGGGCAGCATGACCCTCAGCATCTTCGAGGGTGTCCCTGAGCCATGATGGTCTCTTTCCAAGTGAAGGGGTTGGATCAATAGGGTCCATTGGCCCTTCAATATCAGGCATAGTCTCATCCTGGGGTTCTTCCAGATTTCCAGGTCTTTCTTCATGATTTTCTTCAGATCTAGGAAGATCTACTACTTTCTTCGGGGAAGCATCTTCGTCAAAAGTGACATCATGGCTTATCTCTACTTCCCTTTGACCAGGTACATAGACTCTATATGCCTTAGAAGTCTCACTGTAGCCCACAAACATTCCTTTCTTCCCAGTAGCATCCAACTTACTTCTCTTTTCTTTCGGCACATGAAAATAGACGGGACATCCAAAAATTCTAAAATGTGAGACATCAGGTTTCTTACCAGAGAAAACCTCTTCGGGATTTTTGGAGTCCAAAGTGGAATGAGGGCATCGGTTTTGAATGTACACAGCAGTGTTTGCAGCTTCTCCCCACAGAAACTTAGGTAGACCCTGGTCACATAGCATGGCACGAGCAGCTTCCACAATAGTCCTATTCTTGCGTTCGGCAACACCATTCTGCTCAGGAGTATATGCAGTGGTAGTCTCCCTCTTAATGCCAGCTTCTCTGCAAAAGTCTTTGAACTCATTTGACTCATATTCGGTGCCATTGTCAGTCCTCAAAATCTTGATCTTCTTTCCGGTCATATTTTCCACCAAGGCTTTGAAGGTACGGAACCACATGAAAGCCTCATCCTTCTTCTTCAAGAAGTATATCCAGGTTTTGCGAGAGAAGTCATCAGTGAATGTCATGTAGTAAGAACATCCCCCCAGGGATGTCACGGGCAACATACCGGATAGATCAGAATGGACCAATTGCAAAATATCAGATGTCTTTGTGACACTTGAGGGGAAAGGTCCCCTTGTATGTTTTCCTTCAGCACAGCCCTTACATACACCTTCATGATTATTTCCAAAATCAGGCATCCCTGTCACCACCTTCCTTGCTTCGGGAAGAGCCTTGTAATGAAGGTGTCCAAATCTTCGGTGCCATAGTTCGGTTTGACGGATAGTATCACAAGTCATAGCTCCCAACGGACTCCCTCCAACTTGGTAGAGTGTACCAACTCTAAAACCAATTGAGATAGCTTCCTTGAAGCTCTTCTTCCACATGAGCACCTTTCCATCAGAGAAAGTTACATTGAATCCTTTGTCTTCCATGGCAGATACAGACACAAGGTTCTTCTTCAATTTGGGTACATAGAGTACATCTTGTAGACGAAGGACTTGTCCTTGAGACAAGTGGAGGGTCACAGTCCCGGTCCCTTTCACAGGATAAGTGGCATTATCCCCAAGGATAATTTCTAGATTAGTATCCCTTTCAACCATGTCGGAAAGTGCTTCCTTGAATCCGGTGATGTGTCTTGAGGCACCACTATCGATTAGCCAGACATCCATAGTGTCGGGCGGAGATGCAGCTGAGAGAGCAGATACTAGAATATACTCATTTCTTTTATCAACAACATTAGACTCCTCATACCTGGTATTTCTGGACCTTTTAGAAGGTTGATTATTTCCACCAAAGTGAGCCTTCCTCTTTCCTTTGGATTTGTCATTTCTTCGATTCCCATTCCTTCGGTTGTTGTTGTTATCATCACTATCGGGAGAATCCTTCTTGAAGGGGCATTCTCTAGCATAGTGACCAGGCCTATGGCAGGTGAAACATTTCCCCTTCTTCTCTTGAGTCCTTGTTCTTCCTTTGTCCTTAGAACCACCAGAGTTCTTCTTTCGGGTATGAGCACCATAGGCAGCATTTTTGTCATTATCGAATTCCTTCATCCTTGTTTCTTCTTGCATACATCTAGACAGAAGCTCATCAAAGTTAGGAATGGTATTATTGTTGAGAATGGTAGTTGTGAATACTTGCCATTCATATGGAAGTCCTCCAAGTGCGGTGAGAACCATCTCACGATCAGCTATTGTCTCCCCAATAGCTAGCAGATTGTTCCTTGTTTCGGTCGATTTCAGAAAGTAAGTTTGAATAGACTCATCCCGACCCTTCTTCATATTCTTCAACTTGTTCTTGAGGAATAGCACTTGGTTCACATTGTTTACCTTGAACATAAGGATCAATTTGTCATACATCTCCTTGGATGTGCCTAGTTCAGATATGTAGGCAACCAGAGTCTTATTTATGGATTCCCTGATCAACAGCTTAGCTCTGATTTCTCCCCTTCTTATACTTGTTTCTAACAGCAGCGGTAGCATTGGATGGAGGTTCTTGAATCTTCCCTGTCACATGATCCAAGAGATCATGATCCTCCAATTTGAGATCTAATATCATCTTCCAGGCATGGAAGTCATCCCTTCCAGTCAGCTTGTCATTCTCCTTGAATTCAAGACTAGTGGAACCCATTCTTCCGGTGATGATTGCTAAAGATAGAGTTTGTCTTCACCTTAGCTCCGATTCCATGTAAATTTTTGTAGATGTTCTATGCTAGGAGCAATTTTACTTTTCTCACAGCAATCATACAAAAAGGTAAGCAAAATGCAGATAGAACATATAAGTGGATCTTACAGAAGACAAATCAGAAACAGGAAAAATGTGTTGGTTCGTTACGGCGGTCAACAGGATGCTTCAACCAGCAAAGTCTCCTTGGTCAGCCAACCCAGCATGTGTCACAACAGTCCTCCAATCAGCAAACGAGTCAACCCAAGTCAACTCCAAAAAAGTCAACGTTGTCCTGAAAAAGTCAACGCAGGGTAGCAAGCTAAAAGTCAACGCAGCAGCAGATTGGTCAACCTTTTGACCTCGATTTTTGTGCCAAGTAGTACGGCCTTCCAAAATCGAACTTCCCACAAGTTTTCAGCCCAATCGAACCATGCGTTGACCAAAGTCAACGCTGGTCAAACTTTCTGCAAAACCCTAACTGCAGAAAATCGTCCTTCAACTCAGCCGTACTGTTTTTTTTCTTCTTCTCCTTCACACGTGTGGCTGAACTCGTCCTCCAAGAAGCTCGTACTAAATCAGATGAGAGAAGTTGTTGTGAGTTGTGTTGTGGTGAAATGCTCTCCAACTTTGCCTGTATTTATATCCATCATTGGGGTGTGTGACACATCTGCTGGGGGTGTGAAACCTTAAGGCCGACTTGCACATATAATTTATTATGAATAATAAATTCAAAATAAATGTTCTGCTCATCGGATTAAGACATATTATATATGGATTTTACACCTCTCCGAAAGAGGATTCCAACAAAAATATTAGCCTCTTAATCTGAGCATCATAACATGGAGTTTGGACCTAGTTGTCCAAATTTAACACAATCATTCTCCTGCCGGATAGCCTAGACTTTCCCTGGGAATCCCCTAAACCCTTCTCTTATTTCCTAAAGCACAATTAGGCTCCTATTTTCTAGTACAAATCTCATATTTCCTTGCACACTTGTGGCCTCCTAGTTTCACAAGCTCCTCAATTTTGCGCACCTCACACACAAGAATGATCGATCATGTGCATTCGTCCTTCTCTTTATAGATAAAATTTGAACATGTAAGAGGCCTAGTCGAATTAGCAGTTCACAATAGAGTCACGAGTTTCTTTTGCTAGTTAATTGGATCGAGTCCCAGTTAACTAGCTCAAGTTCCTCCTTGATTCTCTCTAGTTGTAATTGCAAGTTAACTAAGAACTAAACTCGTTCTCTCTCCAATCAACACTGAAGTCTTAACTCGTTCTAACTCAACTTGTAACTGTCACCTCATCCTGTAGTCAAACTGAAGAAGACTCCATGTAACTAAAGCCCCAACACTACATGCGCAATCCTAATGACCATTCCAGTAAACTGGAAATCAACTCATCCAAACTAAAGTCTATCCCATGAATTTGCACTCATGCTAGAGAAAGACAAATTCATGGTCTTCACTAGCTAAGGCACAAGCCAGAAGACCTTCAATCGCTACATTTTCAACAAGTTGACCCTCGCCTTGCAAGCCTTTACCCAAAAGTTTGATAAGACCACTAATGAATTGATGCAAGGGCAAATGCCCATGATGAATAAATTGACCATCTTAGACAAAGAAAGAGGGTCTTGTCCAAATTATCCTACTAAGTCTCAATTTGACAATGATAAGGTGTCTAGAAGGAACCAAAACCCAAGTAGTGGAAAGAATGTATCTCAACAACCTGTGCCTGACACCCTTGCCCATACTAATATGATCAATCAATAGGGTTTTCCTTGGTGTCAAAAGTGTATTGATTTCCATGGTGAAGAAGAGTGCCCTTATAATCAAGTTGAAGAGGAGGATAGTTGAGAGTATTTGAATCTAATAAATGGTCCTTCACTGCCTTGTTGAATGACACTTCATCCCTTCCTCAACAATAGCATGAACAACATAATAAAGAATGTCATGAGCATATTAATGTTGTCGAAGTTAGGGATAGGTTCAAAAGTTTTCATTATACTACAAAAATAATAAGCCAAGGAAACCTAAGGCAAGTGATAGTTCTGCTCCACAAAGAAATGTGATTGAGACACCATTCCCCTCTAGTAAGAGCATTCCCAAGACTGCTCCCTCTAATGCTAGTATGGAGCATCATTAGATGTAGATTTTAGAATTGTTCTGACTAAGGTGAATGTGCCTGTCACAGTCTTGGAGCTTGCAAAGGTTGAACCTCAGAGAGGTCAAGTTAGGAGAATTTTCAACCTTAATAGAGAGCCTAAGGACCCTCGTGTGATATTACAAAATATGTACTATGATAGGAAGAACGGAGGTAATGCACCTTTTCTATTATCTCTAGTGATTAATGATCTAATATTGCACAATTGTATGTTGGACTCTGAAGCCTCAGCCAATGTGATGCCTTTGAGATTCACGAATCAATTAGAGCTACAAATCACTAGGCCATATAGAAATGTGTGTGGTTTCGAGTCAAAGTCCATTCATATGCATTATTTAACTAAAGATGCTAAAGTTGCCTTAGTTGCTAATAAGGATATAGTTGTGTTAATGGATATAGTAGTCACTGATGCTCCCAATGTCTAGGGCATGCTCTTATCAAGGAAGTGGTAGGCCTCTATTGGTGGGCATTTGCAAATGGATCTATCCTATGCCACCATACAACAATAGATAGAAGACCCTTCATCTTGTATAGAGAACCAAATATGGCTAAGCATGTTGAACATATCATTGACCAAGGCAACTTCATTGACAAGATAATGGGAATCCATAATAATTCAAGGATATCAATAATTGATGATCCTCTCCCCTTCCCTATTTCACCTGAAGGGCCTAGCAAGACGGAAGGGAATCCTAAACCTTTGAACCTGCAAGTGGCATGGAAACACTTTGAACCTAGTATCCTTGTGAAACCAAGGGTGGTTGAGGAAAGTGGAGGAAATGTATGTCAAGTAAATCAATTGCATTCCTCCAAAGTGAATAGACAAAGTCATAAAAAAAGAAAAAGAAACAATGGGTCAAAAAACAAGGGAAAGTATTCAAAGTTGGGGATTTGGTTCTTGTTAATGATGATCCTCGTCCATAAAAAGTCCATGTAAAGTTAGGGATCAACTATTTTTACATAACTAATTTTGATGGAGAACCCTTGTCATCACCATTGGATGGAAAGCACCTCACCCTTTTCAGTGAGACCTAATGTATTCAATTATAGGTAGTTAGTATAGGATTGTGTGCCTTTCATTCTTGTGTGTGCATCCTTCTTTGATTGTTTGCATATTGTTTTCCTTGCATCATAGTTAGATGTTATGCTTTATTTTAGTTAACATTTTATTTCAATATAATTTTTATCCTATTACGCAAGGGTGACAATTAATGTGTTGCTCAATTGCTATCAACAAGTTGTTGTGAGTGTACAAGTAACAAGTCTACAAGTACCAGGGATTGCTAGAATTTTCATGCATTCCTCATCTGAGCAACTGGATCATGCGCTCTACATTGAGCACATGTCCCTGAGTTGGAGTGAGATATTACTCACCAAAAGTGGGTAACCAAGAGGAGAAATTTGTTCTCCTTATTTGGTAGCCAATCAGCGAGCAACTCAATGATAGTCGACAAATAGCATTATGCCATAGTTCTCCCCCTACTGCTTCGGTCAATGCACCCAACCATTTGGCATTCTTCTTGAAGAAAGGCAGGCCATCTATCCATAGGTACTCTAACAATTCTAGCAATCATGTGCTTTCATTTAATGTTATGGGCATATTAATATGGACCACGGGGCAAATTGGATGATCGACAAATGTCGATTGTATCCTTGTTCCTATACTTCACTTGAGAGGTTAGTATTTGAATCTAGTCCAATGGGACCTCCTTTGAGGCCTTAGGGATTAGGAAGTGCACCATTAGGGAGGCAATGATTGATGTAGCATGTCCAAGGTAATCCATACTTACCACTTTCCATCTCTCCATATTATCCATCTCCATTCTTTGGGTTGATAATCATTGGTCATTGGGATTGGCACCCTATATCCACATCCTTGAATTAGGGCCCAAAGACTTCGCCTAAGAGGTTGTTGCAACTAATGATGTAGCTGAAAGAACAATAAAAACATATAAAGCCATAGTGGAAAGAAAATATAAAATGCAAAATATGGATGGGACATATTTAGAGCATGGGAAAAACCCTAGCATGAGCTTTATCCCCTCATTAGCCATTTTCCCAATTCCTCAAGCATCCGAAGCTTCATCTAAAACAAAGGAACTCCTGAATGTCCCAACCCCGTTGAGAGAGATAAAACATCTTAAAGGGTTATTGAAAAAGCATAAACCAAGCTTGGGCTCCTAATTTATGCACCAAATAAAGATAAAACATTAATGTAAAATGTGCAAGCCGAGGAAAGGGGTAACTCGTGCCACCATGATTGCTCCCTCCTTACATCATTACACTCTGAATGTTGGACCCCCATTAGCTAGTTTGATGGCTATGGCATCTTCCTTGTATTCTCTCCCCCTCCATGACCACCATATCACACACACCCATGGATTGATGGGCCAACCTGGGACATGTCATTCCCCTTGGGTCTAGAAAACCTAATAGGGTTGTGTACCTAATCATCCCTACCATGAGGCAACTTGTTTACACATCCTGATCTAATTAGACATTTGAAGGTGAGTTTTGTGTGAAGTATTTATATGCCGCTAGCATTAGATATGGTCCATTATGATGCCTTAATGGTTTTAAGTCCCTAATGAAGTTGATCTCACTTGATCTTGAGAGTTTTTGTTTAGGGGGTTTCCCACATGCAGTAGAGATCCTTTGAGGGATAGCTTGACTCCTTTTCAACACCTTCTAGAGGGGTACTTTGCCCCATTCTAAGAGAGGATGTCACTTTGTTGCACCAACATTGCCCCTCTAGAGATGAGCATTGGGCCTTGAGCAGATTCCACGTGCTTCTACACCTCTTGATGTGCCTCCAAATGCTAAAACACTAAGCTTGAAAGCTTGGGCATTGGAATATTTGATGATGTGCCCAAATGGACCCAAGACACCCCCAAGTTGGCATTGACCCTATTTGATGGACGATTCCTTGTTCTAGAGCCCAGAGGAGGATGGTTGTCACTAAGATGACTTGAGAGGTCTAGCACATCCCTCTTTGATTCCAACACTTGCCCTAGATGGGGTCACGTCATTCTTACATGCATAGGAAGGGTGACATGGTCCTTCTTTTGGATAACGTCTTGGTGGAGGAGGTGCCTTTTGGAGATGTACACAGCACTTTGAGGTTTTCTTGGAGGAGCACTCTTCGACAATTGCCTCACTTACTTGATGCATTATTTCCCCTTTTGGAGGATGATGTCATAGTGGACATCATTTTTCTCCCACACGTGTGGGTTATTTTTGGCATTTGTTATGTGTTTTAGAGCTATCTGAAGATCGGTTGGTGACCTTTGACCTAGTTGAATGCTCAAGTAAACTTGTTTTAGGGCTTTTGCTTGTAAAATTAGTGAAGTGAGACTTGGTTACCCTAATATAAATAGAGGGGAGTCTCATTCACTTATTCATCATAATCATTCATCACTCTTCTTCTCCTTCAGAAATACACACTAGCTCTTGTCTTCTTTTCTAGTTGACCGCAATATAATTTCATGGAGTGAATTTTCTTTTGAGGAGGATTTTTGGATGAGAAAGTTCCTTTGGGATAGATTGAAGAAATTCTTGTGGAATTTTGTAAGTTTATTGTTTACCTTCTTCTAATTTTGCATGTTATCTTATGCGAATTAGGATTCCTTTGTGTGCCATGTATAAATTGCAATATTTATCATGAAATCTTGATTCTTCATGATATGTAAAAGGGTTTTCCTTGAATCCTTCATGAGTACTCTAATATGTGCATCTCTTGAACTTAAAACTTCCCATCCAATGAAGTTGCTAGGGTTTGTAAGAAGAGACCACTGCTATCTGACCCTCTTCATTAAGGTTGTTTTCACTTAATTTTCCCTAAAAGACTCCATTGCCCAATTAGATCAAGGCACTAGTCTAGTAGGTGTTGATCAACCACTTCTTTCCTTATATTTTGTCTCTTCTCTCTAAATTCTAGGCATCTAAGGTTAAGGTTGGGGTTTTCTTGAAATTGTGCTAAATAGTAATTTTACTTTATGTGTTATTTTACTTGATGTGTTATTGCATTTAATAATTGGAAAAAAACAAATCTAGCATTAACTGCATATTAGGGATGACGCCATGTTTTTATTGTTGTTTTATGCATATTTCAGCCATCAAAACTCATTTGCATGCCCTAAACCTTGCTTACCCAATTGATAGCCTTGTTCCTTTATTGACCTATGCTTGAAAGTCTTTTTCTTCTAACTTTTATAGGATATTGCATATCATATCATTAACTATCTATCAAACCCTAATTATAATAACTCGCTAATCTAAGTTGTCCACAAATAGAGTATTGGAACCTTGGTAAAGAGTATCTTAGGCTTCTAGGCTCGGTTAGTACCTTATCCCAATCATAGACCGTACTTCACCTTAAATCCTTATTGTTGAATATCCTTAGGTGATCCTTATAGGGAAGCTTCGTTGTGGTATATAATTTACCACTAAACAGTTGGAGAAAGGTCGTTGAGGCGACAGTGGTGACCAATCTCTTGTTGCCATGAAGTCTAGATTTGTCAAGTGGGGCTTTGCACTAGGCCTGCTAGATTTTGTGGTAACAGTGACTATAGTACTTAGAGGGTTCAGTATGTTGTAGTACATGCTCAACCTTATAAAATACTATCCAAGGTACACACTCTAACATTGTCTTCTTCACTTCTTAGCTAAGGGTTGTAAGGGGATGGAGGGTTGACTTAGATTGTACTTGATAAGGTGTTTGAGGGCTATTACGAGATGGAGGGTTGACTTAGATCCTACTTGATAAGGTGTTTGAGGGTTATTACGAGATGGAGGGTTGACTTAGATCCTACTTGATAAGGTGTTTGAGGGTTAGCTACTTGGATTTATAGCTATGGGTTGATAGGAGATGGAGGATTAACTTAAACCTTACTTGCTAAGGTGTTTAAGGGTTGCCTTCTTAGCTTCTTAGCTAAGGATTAACAAGGAGATCATGTAGATTCATAGCACATACCTTAAGAAATTTATTGTATTATCACAAGCTAATATGTTCTAAAAGATATCATGCTTACATTGAGAAATTGGACTTTGGCATAGGTTTAGTTGCATTATTTTTTAATTAACTCTCAACAAGAAGCAATGCCAAGCTACAAACAGAACAATCTAATTTGAAAATGTTTACAAATACCTTTTAATTGTATTCATTGGATAAGTAATAAAACTAACAAGCAATTCATTTTCATCTGAAAGGAAAGGTAGCACAACAATGAAGGGTTTACCTCTTCACTTCTTAGCTAGGGGTTAGTGAGGGATGTGGAGGGTTGATCCTACTAGATAAGGTGTTCAAGGGTTTACTTCTTAGCTAAAGAGTTGATATTGTGATCATGTAAATCCACGACAGGTACCTTGATAAATTTATTGTGTTATCTCAAATTAATATGTTTAAAGCAAATATCCTAATTACCTTAAGATATAGGACTTCATAATGGGTTTAGTCAGGTTTTGTTTAATTAACCCTCAACAAGAAGCAATGCAAAGCTACAAATAAAGCAATATAATTTGGATAACATTGATAAATGCCTAGCCTTGAGGGTTAGCACAATTGTTCGAGTCCCCATTGTTAAAGCACCTTTGCTATTGAAAGGTCACGAGTTCAATTCTCTCGACACCCTCGAGGTTAGGCTCCATGGTTGAGCCAGCAGGAGTAATCCCTTTGGGTGGATTTGCCTAGTACAAATATTTTGTGGACGTAGCGGTCACCAATCTCCGAGGTTCGTGAACCACATAGAAAAAAAGAAAAGAAAAAAATGATAAATGCCTTCTAATTGTATCCATCGTATAAGAAATAAAACTAGCAGTGAATTCATTTTTATCCAAAAGGAAAATAACAAAATGACAAAGGGTTGGTTTCTTTGCTTCTTCGCTAAGGGTTGGAAAGGAGATGTAGGGTTGACTTAGATCTTTCTTTATAAGGTGTTTGAAGGTTCTCTTCGTTGTTTCCTAGCTAAAGGTTGATGAGGAGATGAAGGGTTGACTTCTTTGCTTCTTATGCTAAGTTGATGAGGAGACGGAGAGTTGACTTAGATCCTTCCTCATAAGGTGTTTGAGGGTTGGTTTCTTCACTTCTTAGCTAAAGGTTGATGAGGAGATGGAGGGTTGATTTATAGCCTTGACAATGTGTTTGAGGGTTGTTTATTTCACTTCTTAGCTAAGGGTTAATGAGGAGATGGAGGGTTGATTTAGATCCTACTTGAGAAGGTGTTTGATGTTTCATTACTTCAGTTCTTAGCTAAGTGTTGATGAGGAGATGGTCAGTCGAATTAGATCCTACTAGATAAGGTGTTTGAGGGTTTTGCTTCTTAGCTAAGAGTTGATGAGGACATGGAGGGTTGACTTAGATCCCACTTGGTGAGTTGTTTGAGGGTTGGGTTCTTCAAATCTTAGCTAAGGGTTGATGAGGAGATGAAAGGTTGACATAAATGCTACTTGATAAGGTGTTTAAGGGTTGACTACTTTGCTTCCTAACTAAGGGTTGATAAGGAGATGGAAGGTTGACTTAGACCCTACTTAGTAGAATGTTTCAAAACCTTATTTCTTGAAGGTGTTTCAGGGTTGGCTTCTTAGCTAAGGGTTGAGAAGGAAATGGACGGTTGGCTTGGATCCTACTTGATAAGGCATTTCAAGAGTTTATTCTTGAAGTATTTATGGCAAATTATTTACAACACAAATACACAAAGGGCACTACAGAGCAAGCCTGATAAAACGCCCACTCAAGGACCTGAACTCCCATTTGGAGGCCGAACAAGAACTGAATGAAATCAGAAATATGGGTTCAGGTTTACCCAACTGTTTGACTTCTGCGTCTAACAATGTTGATTAGTTTTGAAAATAATATGAAAATCTCTGACCCATATCCTAATCTATTCTACCTGTGTTTGTTTGCATTTACTTTAGATGCTACTCTCGATCTATTCGTCAAAGTTTTACAGTCCAAGCAATAGAGAAGAAGTCATAATCTTCCTCTCGATTTATAAGGTTTAGTGCAAATGAATCGTCGCCTTGGTAAAAAAAAAACAGACCATAATGGGATTCTACTTATACTATTCTGATGATATGTTGGAGGACATTACCCATTATAATCGTCGAGCCGTTTCCCAGGGCGGAGAGTCACTCTTTTCAGCGCTTCTTTCCACCGCTGAAGAATTTCCTTATCAATCCTTCCCTGTGCATAATGTTTCCTGAAGGCCTCTGCAAAAGGGCCGCTGTCTATCGACTCACAATCGTCTGGAGTCACATCGAAATAAACTGGAATGACCAGGGCACCGCTGTCAAGCATCTGGCAGAGCTCGTCCAAGCACCAAGACGACTCACAATAACGCCTGGAGAGAATGGCAATGTGAACAGACGCAGTGGAAATGGCGTCAGTGATTGTATGGCTGAGCGCCTCTCCTCGTCCCAACTCCTCCCGATCCAGAAACCCTCGCACCCCCGCAAATTTGAGGATTTCGTAGAGAGTATCTGCCAGCGTATTTTTTACATCTGTGCCCCTGTGATTTATAAAGACATCATAATGAATCACCCTGGATGGCGCGCCACTGTTATTAACTGTCAATTTTCTGCTTGTTTCGATTGCCGTTTGGCTCCACGGTGCCTGTTGAGTTGTTAAAGATCCTCCTGTAATGCGAGCGATGGAATTAACTTGAAGGGTTTTCTTTTCTGGTGTGCTATCATTCCAAAAAAATTGAATTTTGTCTTCGAAAGATAGATAGATCGAATTGGAGACGAAACAGATGAGGAGATGCTTCAACGCAAGCCATGTGATGACTGCAAAAAGAGAAATGCATAGAATTGGGTATAATTGGTAATCCATAATAATCTGCGAAACCAATATGGATACTTTCGTATTATAAATCAATTCGACCATGGTAGGGAACATTTTGAAGGTTCAGACTACTTGAAGGTCACAGTGTAGGCAGATGTCAAGAAATATCTCGGCAGATGGCCGAAAATCCTCTTGTTCGCAGTCTAGGCAGATGTCAATAAATCCTCTTTGCAGAAGTCAATAAATCATAGATAATTTCTATTGCAGATCTCAAGAAATCCTCTTGTTTGTTAGTCCCTACCGCTGCGAAGGAGACTGTTGCTTTCATTTATTTGACATTCCTGGTTTGTTTCCTAAGGAGACTGTTGCTTTCATTTGTTTGACATTCCTGGTTTGTTTCCTAAGGACTCTGTTTCTACAGTGATTTCGCCGCGTAAAATAGGTGCCCACATTGTTTTGAATTCCACTATATTACTTTCAAAGAAGGGAGAAGAACATATTCTTAATTGTGCATGTACCAATAAAATAAATATAATAATCTTTGAAACTAATGCTAAAATAATTATAATATTTTTTGAACAAAGTTAATTGGAAAGTTAATTAGTGTAGAAATTAGATAAACATGTGTATATCAATGGATTCAATTCGATCTAACACTGTACTAACGCTAGACACTGAATTTTTCTGCAAATCAATTGCGGAAATTAAACACATGAAGCAAATAAAGAATCAAATCAAACCACAACACAGATAATTTCATGGAGAAAGCTTGCTGCTCAAACCCCTCTATCTTCTATTGTATATTAACCATGGAATCATGAAACAATTACAATGCGCTCTTCTCACAAAAGTCTCATGCACTCTCACAACTGTCTCACACTGTCGTGGACAAAACTGACCAACACTTGGCCAATTCTCAGCCTCTAAACAGTCTGTCTTGCTTACACAATCCTTGATGAATGCAATCCCTATTCTTTAGGAATTTTGGCCTTTCTAAACTGCGCAAGGATCATGGGCAATCCAATGGGTGTCTGGTTGCATGTGGTCAACCTACTAATCATACAACTGATAGTTAACATCTCTTTAACCTTTGCCTTAACTGGGTCTCGACTGGAACCGACATGCATGCATCTATTAATAGTAAATCATCAATTGCATGGCAGATCACTGATTGTGAATTAAATAATATTTAATTCACTTAATATCTCACTAGTGCAACAAACAGTTACAACTAGTTCAATTGTTTCTAACTCACTTAACTAAGTTAACTGATTACTCATGCATTAAACTAATGTACCAACTACAATTCGAAATCCATAACTAACAGAATTACTCTCCATGCCTCACCAACCACCCTCAACTCGAAATACGTGAGCTAACTAAGTTTATCACACTTAGTTAACTGTTACAAGTGATCATGAGATAAGATTACATTTTATTGTCCAATTTAATTAAGGGAAAATTAAATTAGACAATGCACCAAATTAATTAATTAATTTGGCCTTCACACTAATGTATCGCTAGGACCTATTGGTCCCACACTAGTGTGTGTGCTGCAATTTCTTGTTGGACTTCAGCACTCCCTCTCAACAAGAAAGGGATTATTTGCCACCTCGATCCTGCCTCTATGGTATTCGAATTTGCTCCTAGCAAGCGCCTTCGTCAGAATATATGAATCTCGATCTTTCGTGGGAATGTACTAAAGTAACATTATGCGCCTCTAAACACAATCTCTGAGATGGTGGTACCGGATGTATATGTGCTTAGACCTATCATGGAATACCGGATTAACCGAGAGCTTAATGCAACTCTGGTTATCACAATATATCACAGTTGGATCAATTTGAGAACCAAACAAACCAACCAAGATATTTCTCATTCAGATGGCCTCACATGCAGCTTGAATTGCTGAAGATCCGTCCTGATGTGTTCTTTCTATCTGATGGACTGCCTGCCCAATCTGCATTTGTGAAGCCTTGAAGCTTCACTCCCTCTATCTGTCTGTACCATAATCCATACTCTGTAGTGCTCCTAAGATATCTCAAGACATGCTTCCCCGCCTTCCAAAAGAGCTTGGTTGGCTTAACCATAGCTTGACTCAGTTGGTTAACTACGTAGCAAATGTCGGGTATGGTGTTCACCAAGTACATCAGTGAACCCACCAATTCCCTGTAGACAATAGCGTCCACTACTTCTCTAGAAGTAGCATCCTCTTTCCTCCAATTTCCTGAAAGAGGAGTGTACATGGGTTTACAGCTCTCCATGTGAAACTTACCCAATATCTCTTTGGCATACTTGCCTTGAGAAATAAAAAGTTCACCATCCCGCTACCATATTTCCAAACCAAGGAAATAGTGAAGGAGTCCCATGTCCTTCATTTCGAACTCCCTTGCAAGATCCTCCTTGCATATAGTTATCAGTTGCTTATCACTTGTCAAAATTAGATCATCAACATAAAGTACGATAATCAAGAGCTTACCATCTGTTAGGTCTCTGTAATTTATTAGCAAGATTGGCAGAGTCCAATTACAGAAACAACATCGTTTCAACCAACTTTGGGATTCTAGGATCTAGCCCTCCTGAATCCGGAGAGGGATCTATCCAATATGTACAAAGATGGATATTGTCTTTGAAAGCTTAAGGTAATGATATTAGGCTAGTTGTGAAGGCCAAGGATTTTGTTTTGGATGGTCGAGCATGAAATGTTACTTGAGGGGAAAGTCCTAAGTGCAAAAGTTTCAAAAGTGAGAAGTTGCAAGTGGATAGAACAGCTAAGCTAAACAGATAAATATAACGCTGGTTTTTAGTCCATTGGGCTATGGAGTCATATCTAGGCTTTAATTGAGCAACAACAACAAGTGTGATCCAAGGGGCAAGTCATCTATACCACAAGATTATTGAGATTAGAGTGATAGAATGGAAACAATAAAGTGTTGAAGGGGTGGAAACTGATAATAATTTCTCAGAGGATTTATAGTCAGTCCAAACAAGAAAAGTCTCTTAAGTAACTGTTTAAAATCAACCAAGTGCAGGGCTAACCATTGACTCCTTGGGCAAGTCTGTATTCAAGCAGCTTAATTGACAAACAATCCAGTAATCCGCATAATTACCTTCAGAAAGTATGAAAACACATAAGAGAAACAGAGTGTAACTTAAGATCAGATAAAGTACTTTTAAACCTAGTCTGCTTTCAGTCAACACTAAGGGAAAATTTCAGAATCTGCCTTTGGAGAATAGAAACTAGGAATCAGGGCAAACCATATCTTCTCTAGTCTAACTTTAATAGCAAATAGTGGAAATCACATTCAAGAACAATGTTTAAGCAAACAGAAGGACGAGGGAACGCCAACATTCCTAACTGTTTAAACAGTATTGAATCATTCTTAAATAAACAAGCTTTGAGGAAAACATTAAGATAAAGATTTCTCAGCCAGAGAAGGTTACTGATATACAGAAGATCCTAACCATGTTTAAACTGTTCTTTACAGAGGGAAAATGAACAATATGGCATACATAGAAGGAAAACGATTAACAAAGAAAGAAGCACTTCACCAGTGATAAAGACCAGGATCCCAAGAAACAGCTTTTATATTGATGTCAAACCAGTTACAATCTTTAGGTCCAATGTTTCAGTTCAGCAATCATCTTCACTATTCAACCTAACTACTCTAGCGCAAACAGAGCTTCAAGGGCCAGTGAACACTATGTACAAATAGAAGTCTCGAGCTCAAGTGTATTTCAAAGTTATGCAACCAACAATTTCTCATCTTCTACAGCAGTATTTATAGAAGGATGAGGAGGTGAGAACCAAAAAGATCTCAAAGGTCATTAATACAGATTAAATGACTTCTCGGCCCTTTGAGGGGCTCGATGGAGAAGTGAACAGGTGGACTATTGTATTAATGTTTACAATAATGAATTTAAAACTCGATGGGAGTCTTATTCGACTTTGAGGCTCTGTGTGCTTTTGGAGTAACTTCTGCAGATATTTCTGCATTGATTTCCTTGCAGAAGTAACTCCCTGGCTGCGCTGGAGGCTGCGGCTCTACTTGATAAGTTCAGCTTTTGTTCGAACGCTTTGAGGCAACAGGTGGCTTTTATGGTAGTTGAGGAATCAATGTGCCTTAAGTATGGCGGTGGAGGTCCTTTCTGTCTGATAAACACTTTAGGTTTTCTTTAAATCATGTTTTTAAATCGGGGATTAGGCTTTTGATAACTGTCTTAGCCGTAATCCCCGTAAAAAATGTCTCCAATCTTCATCTGCTGTGTTTTGTCTTCAAAGCTGATACTCTTTAATTGTTCTTTTGAATAAAATAGTGTCTTGTCGATGTGCAGGGCCGCACTGGGCTTTTAAAGGCATCAATGCCCATGAAGCATTGAGAAAACAATGGAGCGAAACCCCGCAGATGGTTCTCTTTAACAGCTCAGAGGCGCAGGAAACGTCTTTCCCGGCCCTTTGCTCTCTTTCATTATACAAATGGAAAACCATTAAAACACCTGCAAAACACAAAAATGATTAAGAAATCCTGCGTTTTAGGTTTAAACTGCTTAGGAGGCGGGGAAGGAGCGTAACCGTTGGATCATGGAGCGGGGGTGCAGATTGACCGCGGAAATGCAACGGCGGGATGTAATGGGCAAAACCTTTGTAAACCAAAAAATATATCATTTTTGACTTTACAAAGGAAAAAAGCATTTTTGTATGAAAGGTGGGGGTATCATATGGTGGGTCCGGCGGGACTGATCGCAAATCGCAAAAATGGAAAACGCGATGGCGGATTATGTGACGGAGAGAAAATGTGATATTGCGGTTATGCGATATTGCGATGTGTGGAAACTGCGATGGATCGCAGCGCAAATATTTGCGATGGCGCAAAATCGCAAAAGTGGAAAACGCGATGGCAGATTATGTGACGGAGACTGATCGCAAATCGCAAAAAAGGAAAACGCGATGGGCATTTTAAATGAAAACTGAAATTTGCGGTTTGCGATCTGCGCTGGATCGCATTTCAGAAATTTGCGATGAGCACTCCTAGAGTTAGCACTTGGTTTTTTATGCATTTTTCATGGTTTTTCAATGGAAATGGGGGTTATGGCAAAGCTAAAGAGTGAGTCTTTTAACTTTGTAAAAGTGTTTTTTCATGAGGGAAAGAGAAGAAATCATGAAAACAAAGGGGATTTTATGGAGGAAAAGGGGATCAGATGAAGGTTAGTTTTGAGTGGGAGAAGGGCGAAAATGATGGTTCTTCAGCAGTCTTTTCTTATGAAATTAGCAGAATTGCAGAGCATGAAATGGAAATAGTAAATGAAGATTTCGGACAGAGGCATGAGGCCTTCAAGGAGTCTTCAAGAGCCAACAATTTTTAGTGATAAAATTTGTTCCTTGGAGGCTCAAAAACTCTTAGCCACCTTTTGGTATAACAAAATATTATAGGTGGCTAACAGTGGCTCCATATGGGGATGGTGCCTTCTTGAAGGCATCAAGAATTCAGACTTGATTTCTCTGGGACGCTGACTTGTGCCTGATCCATTGGGCTGCCATTCCTTTGCTAGATGATCTTGTTTGAAACATATTTAGCAGCTATGAAAACAATGGTCCTTCGTCAATACAAACTTTTTACCTACCCAATCCTACTGATCTAGCATTTTTTCTTCATCAGAGTGCACTTGGATTGGCAAACTCTTTTCACAACATTTTATTCTTTTGAAAGCATAAAAACTAATCTACTTCTACTCCTTATTTCTCCCTGGACTCAGATTAAACAGTTGAGCTCAGATATTTCTCTACCTAATCCACTGTTTGTTGGGATTAAACTGTCCAACAGACTTTCATTCTTTAATTCTACAACAAAAATTTAAAAACAGTCAAGTCAAGATTAAGCTATTTGACTTGCTGTGATCTATGGCATAAGAACAAGCTGCACATAGATTATTATTTGCAGAAAATTAAAAATCAAAATGGAAGGCTCAAGATCTGAAAGTTTTTCATCATGGCCTTCTCTTTTCTTCACAGCTCTGTTTTTACTTTTGTTTGAGCTGCCTCTTCCTTGATATCTGATTCAGATTTTGGACAAATTAGAACCAGTTCTTCTCTTTTATGACTCATAAAATAAAACAGTTTTGAGTCATCTCTCTTTGGAAACTTTGGTTCAGATTTTGAGTTTGTTTGAACCTTCATTTCTATCCTAATGTATCTACTGATAAGCCAAGATTGAACAATTTGGCAAGTCGAATTCACTATCCTATCAACAGAAAATTTAAAGCTAATTAGTCAAGATTAGGCAGTTTGACTAACTAGAAGTGTGTTTTGAGGAGTGGCATTTGAGCTTGCACACTTTCAGATTTATTTCTCTTTTTGGTATGGGGCTGTACCTTTATTGTTTTGTCAATCTACCCTCTTTTCTTTCTTTTCTTTGTTTTTGTACTTTTGAATTTTTTATTTTTCTTCAACGTAGAAAAACAACAACTAACTACATGCCCAGAAGTGAGCTTTATTGACATTCCTATCTAACCTATTCTAAACATGGAGTATTTACATATTCATATGATACAAAAGTGCCAATGCAGCCAGCTGAGTAATGCCAAGAAGAAGAAGAAACTCTGGCTGCTTGTCAGAGGTATCCATAGTATATTTTGAAGATTAATCTTCAAAACCGAGGCTATCACAGAAGGTGACAGCTTTTCATGTCTCTGGCTCTTGCAAAGGATCAATGCTTGATAATTTGAGCCATTTTGGATTTCCACACACTCTTCCATAGGATCAACAAAGAAAAGGTGAAGGTTCTCTTCTTTTTGGTCCTCCACAATTGGTAGATCATCTACTTCCAAGACATCATCTTTGAGGACTATCTCTTCAGTATGTAGCTTGGAAGTATCATCATTCTTAACCTGCAAAATAGCAAACAGTGAAATATCTTCTTTCTTTGAATCTATGCTTGCTTCTGATATAAATTCAGGCTCTTTAAATGACAGACTAATATCAGTGAAGGGAGAAGTTTCTTCTTGAGAAGATGATATATCCACAGCAGGATAATCTTCTATTTGTTTTTCTCCTTCATCTTCCTCATCTTTTGAACTGGAGGACTCATCATATTTGACAGTGTTGTCCTCTTGTGGCCCTTGTATGCTCATATTCAGTGGACTAAATTCTATGAAGAGGTTACTATATTCTTGAGCAGGGGTGTATTCAATGGTTTCCTCTTGCTCAAAAATTTCTTCATTGTTCTTCTCTTCACCTTTTGAGTTGAAAAGCTGTTGATTCCCAATTATGTGAAAGCGATTTGTGATGGATTGAAATGGGTGATTTCTGCTTTCAAGTTGATGATGGTGAAACTCATAACACCAATCGAACGCAGGTTGCCCTGCGTGATTAATTTTTGCTTGAAACTCATCATCATCATCAGACTGATCGAAATTTGGAAAATCATCGGAATAAACAATTTCATCGGTCAAACATATTGGGTTATCAGTAGGTCTCTCTTCATTATGATTTACAAAAGAATTTTCTAAATCTGTACAACAAAGTTCTCTATGCGAATGGGCAAGAGTGTTTGTTTTGCAAAAAGTTTCAGAGACTGACTGTTTATAAATAGTTTGTTCTATTTCCTTCTCTGTCAAAGGGGAAAATGTTTCCATGTCCCTTTGCACAGAAGTACAACAATTCTCTGTCTCTTGCGAAGATTGATTTTGAGGCTGGATGTCTTCTTGAGCCTCAGATATAAGGGATGATGAATCAATATTTGAGTTTTCAGGGATATCTTGAGGAATGTCCATTATTTCTTGGATCATCTCTTCCTCAACTGATTCATCTATGTTCTTAAAATTTTTCAATAGGAGATTAAACTCATGAATGGCTGTTAAAAGATCTTCAGGATGCATCTCTTCCAAAGCTTCCTCATTATCTATAATGTGTTGGGTGATGTTTTGTGATGGATCATAATATATTTCACCCCATGATAATGACGTAGCGTTTTCTTCATAGTTCTCATAGAACACATATTCAAGGTCTCTTAAAGAAAACAAACTACTAGATCTTAAGCATTCAGACCAATCCCTAGCTTTTCCTTCTAATGTTAACATGAACATTTTCATTAGGCAGTCTTCATGCCATTCAACTTTCAACCTCCATACATGTATATGAAATTTGATGAGATGTAATAGAGGGTCATCAAACTTTTCGCCTTGAAAAAAAGGCAGGTTGTCATCCCAATTCACCTGGGGCATCTTATGTGGAAACCCAGGGATATGATCTCTACTCATTGGGGCATATATTCGTTGTATTCTTGGAATCATAATTGTAAATCAAGAAATAGGTCACTGTGTCTGGTCAATCAGTTCAGGGTCTTCTACCAGTGGAGTCATTTAGTCTTCTGGGAGTTTCTGAGTGTGGAGTCGCCAGGTGGATGTTTTTAGCTCTTTTCAGAAGTAAAACTTTTTATGGTCCACCACCATGTACCAATATAAATATGTCAAGGGTACTCTGAGTCTTAGCAGTATTTAAAATGAAAAGAACTCAGCTCCCCAGCGGAGTCACCAGAAATGTTGGGTCTCTGTAATTAGCAAGATTGGCAAAGTCCAATCACAGAAACAACATCGTTTCAACCAACTTTGGGATTCTAGGATATAGCCCTCCTGAATCCGGAGAGGGATATCTCCAATATGTACAAAGATGGATATTGTCTTTGAAAGCTTAAGGCAATGATATTAGGCTAGTTATGAAGGCCAAGGGTTTTGTTTTGTTTTGAATGGTTGAGCATGAAATGTTACTTGAGGAGAAAGTTCTAAGTGCAAAAGTTTCAAAAGTGAGAAGTTGCAAGTGGATAGAACAGCTAATCTAAAAAGATAGATATAACGCTGGTTTTTAGTCCATTGGGCTATGGAGTCATATCTGGGCTTTAATTGAGCAACAACATCAAGTGTGATCCAAGGGGCAAGTCATCTATACCACAAGATTATTGAGATTAAAATGATGAAATGGAAACATTAAAATGTTGGAGGGGTGGAAACTGATAATAATTTCTCAGAGGATTTATAGTCAGTCCAAACAAGAAAAGCCTCTTAAGTAACTATTTTAAAACCAACCAAGGACAGGGCTAACCATAGACTTCTTGGGCAAGTTCTTATTAAAGCAGCTTAATTGACAAAAAATCCAGTAATCCACATAATTACCTTTAGAAAGTATGAAAACACATAAGAAAAACAGAGTGTAACTTAAGATCAGATAAAGTACTTTTAAACCTAGTCTGCTTTCAGTCAACACCAAGGGAAACTTTCAGAATCTGCCTTTGGAGAAAAGAATCTAGGAATCAGGGCAAACCATATCTTCTCTAGTCTAACTTTAATAGCAAATAATGGAAATAACATTCGAGAACAATGTTTGAGCAAACAGAAGGACGAGGGAACGCCAACATTCCTAACTGTTTAAACGGTATTGAATCATTCTTAAATAAACAAATCTGAAGAAAACATTAAGATAAAGATTTCTCAGCCAGAGAAGGTCACTGCTATACAGAAAATCCTAACCCTGTTTAAACTGTTCTTTACAGAGGGAAAATGAACAATATGGCATACATAGAAGGAAAACGATTAACAAAGAAAGAAGCACTTCACCAGTGATAAAGACTAGGATCCCAAGAAACATCTTTTATATTGATGTCAAACCAATTACAATCTTCAAGTCCAATGTTTCAGTTCAGCAATCATCTTCACTATTCAACCTAACTACTCTAGCGCAAACAGAGCTTCAAGGGCCAGTGAACACTATGTACAAATAGAAGTCTCGAGCTCAAGTGTATTTCAAAGTTCTGCAACCAACAATTTCTCATCTTCTACAGCAGTATTTATAGAAGGATGAGGAGGTGAGAACCAAAAAGATCTCAAAGGTCATTAATCCAGATTAAATGACTTCTCGGCCCTTTGAGGGGCTCGATGGAGAAGTGAATAGGTGGACTACTGTATTAATGTTTACAATAATGAATTTAAAACTCGATGGGAGTCTTATTCGACTTTGAGGCTCTGTGTGCTTTTGGAGTAACTTCTGCAGATATTTCTGCATTGATTTCCTTGCAGAAGTAACTCCCTGGCTGCGCTGGAGGCGAAATATCTGTCTCTGCAATAAGTTTAGCTTCTGTTTGAACGCTTTGAGGCAACAGGTGGCTTTTATGGTAGCTGAGGAATCAATGCGCCTCAAGTATGGCGGTGGAGGTCCTTTCTGTCTGATAAACACTTTAGGTTTTCTTTAAATCGTGTTTTTAAATCGGGGATTAGGCTTTTGATAACTGTCTTAGCCGTAATCCCCGTAAAAACTGTATTCAATCTTCATCTGCTGTGTTTTGTCTTCAAAACTGATACTCTTTAACTGTTCTTTTGAATAAAATAGTGTCTTGTCGATGTGCAGGGCCGCACTGGGCTTTTAAAGGCATCAATGCCCATGAAGCATTGAGAAAACAATGGAGCGAAACCCCGCAGATGGTTCTCTTTAACAGCTCAAAGGCGCAGGAAACGTCTTTCCCGGCCCTTTGCTCTCTTTCATTATACAAATGGAAAACCATTAAAACACCTGCAAAACACAAAAATGATTAAGAAATCCTGCGTTTTAGGTTTAAACTTCTTAGGAGGCGGGGAAGGAGCGTAACCGTTGGATCATGGAGCGGGGGTGCAGATTGACGGCGGAAATGCAACGGCGGCATGTAATGGGCAAAACCTTTGTAAACCAAAAAATATATCATTTTCGACTTTACAAAGGAAAAAAGCGTTTTTGTATGAAAGGCGGGGGTATCATATGGTGGGTCCGGCGGGACTGATCACAAATCGCAAAAATGGAAAACGCGATGGCGGATTATGTGACAGAGAGAAAATGCGATATTGCGGTTATGCGATATTGTGATGGATCGCAGCGCAAATATTTGCGATGGCGCAAAATCGCAAAAGTGGAAAACGCGATGGCGGATTATGTGACGGAGACTGATCGCAAATCGCAAAAAAGGAAAATGCGATGGGCATTTTAAATGAAAACTGAAATTTGCGGTTTGCGATCTGCGCTGGATCGCATTTTAGAAATTTGCGATGAGCGCTCCTAGAGTTAGCGCTTGGTTTTTTATGCATTTTTCATGGTTTTTCAATGGAAATGGGGGTTATGGAAAAGCTAAAGAGTGATTCTTTTAACTTTGTAAAAGTGTTTTTTCATGAGGGAAAGAGAAGAAATCATGAAAACAAAGGGGATTTTATGGAGGAAAAGGGGAGCAGATGAAGGTTAGTTTTGAATGGGAGAAGGGCGAAAATGATGGTTCTTCAGCAGTCTTTTCTTATGAAATTAGCAGAATTTCAGAGCATGAAATGGAAATAGTAAATGAAGATTTCGGACAGAGGCATGAGGCCTTCAAGGAGTCTTCAAGAGCCAACAATTTTTAGTGATAAAATTTGTTCCTTGGAGGCTCAAAAACTCTTAGCCACCTTTTGGTATAAAAAAATATTATAGGTGGCTAACACCATCAACCACAATCTGGTACAGGTTTGCATCAGCTTCGCTTTTGGTGAAGCCCAACCCGGTGAAATAGCTGTTAATCCGAATGTACTAAGCACGAGGTGCTTGCTTTAGCCCATACAGTGCTCTCTTGAGTTGACACACATGCAACTCACTGTCAAAGATTTCAAAACCTTCTGATTGCTCTATGTACACTTCTTCCTCAATAACTCTATTAAGAAATGCAGTTTCCACATCCATCTGATAAATGTGCCACCCGATCTGCGCTAAGAGTGCAAGGATAGATCGAATGGAAGAGTACCTCACGACTGGTGCGAAAGTCTCCTCATATTCAATCCCCTCAACTTGTGATAATCCTCGAGCCATAAATCTAGCCTTGTACTTCTCCACACTCCCATCTGCTGCTTGCTTCACCTTATAGATCCATCTAAATCCAACCAATGATTTTCCGACTAGTCTTAGAACAACCTCCCATGAATTTTTCTTGACGATGGAGTCATACTCCTCTACCATAGCATCAATCCAAATTGGCTGTTGCACTGTTTCCTCAAAGGAAGATGGTTCTGTCACAATACACTTGCTCATAAGATCCATGTATCCAGTAAACTTGTCTCTGTTTGCACAGTGAAGTAGGAGCTCCTACATTCTCTATTGCATCAAGTCTCAGTCTATCAGCTTATGTGGTGTGCTTTCTACCATTTATGGTGGATGGCTCTGCATGAGTGTTTTCTACCACTCCATGATCCTCCACATGTGGCTGCTCCACATATTGAGGTTCATTTTTTGGAACCAAAATTTCCTCCTCTGCATGTAAATCCAGCTCCCTCTCAAGGTAAAATCGCATGGCTTTCTCCTCATCAAATTTTATATCCCGCCTCACAACAGTCATTCTGTTGTTTGGAAAATACCCCCAATAGTTGTAGGGAGTATCAGTGTCCCCCAAAAATAGTTCAATCTCATTTGTTGGTTCCAGCTTCTTCCTGGCGTCTTTGGTCACATGCACATAAACATATGAGCCAAATATCTTAAAATGTGAAACATTAGGTTTCTTACTAGTAAAAGTCTCTGCTGGTGTGCTCATGCCAAGTATCTTACGAGGACAATGGTTTTGCACAAATATCGTTGTGTTGCATGCCTCAGCCCATAGATGCAACAGTAGGCCCTGATCATGCAACATCACTTGCACCCACAATTGTTTTGTTCTTTCTTTCTGTGACCCCATTCTACTGTGGGTTATGAGGTGCAATCAACTCTCTCTGAATTCCTTCTTTGTTGCATAAGTTCTTGAATTCATTGGAGATGTACTCACCACCATTGTCACTCTTAAGAGCCTTCACATGCTTCCCCGTGTCTTTCTCCACTAGTGCTTTGAACTCCAGAAATTTTGAGAACGTCTGACCTTTCTTCTGCATGAAGTACATCCAGCACTTTCTATAAAAGTCATCAACAAATATCACATAGTACTTATGCTTTGTTGTCGAAGCAGTAGAGAATGGTCCACACGCGTCTGAGTGAACTCTCTTAAGGATCTTCGAGGCTCGGTTCTCCTTCTCGTGAAAAGTGGCCTTTACATACTTCCCCATAGTACATCCCTTGCATGTGTCAGACTGCGCAATAGTACCCTTGGGAAGACCCATAGAAATCTGTTGCATAACCTCCAAGGCTCCATGGTGTAAATGGCCCAATCTCCTGTGCCATAACTCACCCTCATCTCAGGTCACCACTTTGTCAGCCTTACCCATCAATGCTACACAACCATCTACATCAAGTTTATAGAAATTCTTCACATGAATCCCAATCTTCTTGGCGTGTTCTGTTGCTTTGTGTCGAAGGAAATATTTTCCCTCACTAAAAACAACATCATAGCCTCTATCCTCCAACATTGCGACTGAGACCAAATTTTTCTTCAAGCCTGGTACATGCATTACATCTTTTAATTGAAAGGGTTTACCTGACTGTCTCTGGAAGGTAACTGTACCAATCCCGGTAGCACTATACATCTCGTCATCACCCATTTCAATATGCATCTGGAGGTCCTTCTCCTCCAAGCTACTGAAAATTTCTTTGTCTTCCGTCATGTGAAAGGATGCACCACTATCTAGGTACCACACTGATCCCATTGCACTTGACACCATGCATGCAATGAGCGAGAAGTCAAGCTCAAATTGCGAGGCCAAAGCCTCACTAGCTGCAGATCCTGAAACCTTCTTGTTCTTCTTCTTTTGTGGACAATTAGTGGCATAATGTCCATGCTCGTGACAGTGAAAACACTTCACTCTGGACATGTCGTGCTTCTTGCCATCTTTACCGGACTCAGATTTGGAATGGAATTTCTTTCCTTTCCCCTTCTTCGCCTTGGCAGCCAAAGCACAATCTTCTTCGTCATCATTCCTAGATGAAGATCCATACCTGGTATTCCGCCTGAATTCTTCTTGCACCAAATCTGACCAAAGTCGTTCCCAATCTGGCAGATTTTCCCTTCCATTGACAAAGTCCTGATAACTATGCCAACTCTTGGGAAGTCCTAGAAGAGCTAGGCTCACCAAGTCATCATCAGCGACAGTAATGTCGACACTCCCAAGCTCATCCCGACATTGGACAAACTTTGTTAAATATTTCGACATCGTGTCACCTTTCTCCATTTTGATTTTCCTGAGCTTGTCGTCCAGGGCCAATTTTCTATGATCACTGCTGCTCTGAAATAGATATGTTAAAATAATTCCACATTGCTAATGGTGTCGCTTTTCCATGGAAACTTGAGACATTGTGGTCTCATACTCCCTCCAATAAGATCCTCCTCGCCTTTGCAGCCTTCTTTTGCTAAACATCAAGATTTGCAACATCTGCTACAACGGGTTTGGGAACATCATTGTCAATGAATTCTTTCAACCCATTGTCCTCTAATGTTGCCTCCATCATGTCTTTCCATGCAATATAGTTAGAGCTTCCCTCGAGTGCATACTCCAATCTCAAGCCATTGAAAGCCATTTCGATCCTAAATCGCTTGTCGCACCAAGAATACCTTCTGCAAATTCGAATTCTATTCAGTAACAAACTCAGCTTCTCCTCCACTATAGTGATTTCCTGTGCTCTGATACCATGTAGAAATTATACAAACATGTATATATCAATGGACTCAATCCGATCTAACAACGTACTAAATCTAGATACTGAATCCTTCTACAAATAAATTGCGGAAATTAAACACAATCGCCAACCACATGAAGCAAAGAAATGATCAAATCAAACCACAACAAGGATAATTTCCTAGGGAAAGCTTGCTGCTCAAAACCCCTCTATCTTCTATTGTATATTAACCATGGAATCATGAAACAATTACAATGCACTCTTCTCACAAGAGTCTCCTCCACTCTCACAACTGTCTCACACTATCCTGGACAAAACTGACCAACACTTAGCCATTTCTCAACCTCTAAACAACCTGCCTTTCTTGCGCAATTCCTGATGAATGCAATCCCTATTCTTTAGGAATTTTGGCCTTCCTAAACTGCACAAGGATCACGGGCAATCCAATGGGTGTCTGGTTGTATGCGGTCAACCTACTACTCACACAACTGATATTTAACATCCCTTTAACCTTTGTTTCAACTGGGTCTCCACTAGAACTGACATGCATGCAGCTATTAATAGTAAATCATCAGTTGCATGGCAGATCACTGATTGTGAATTAAATAATATTTAATTCAGTTGATCTCTCACTAGTGCAACAAACAGTTACAACTAGTTCAACTGACTCTAACTCACCTAACTGAGTTAATTGATTATCATGCAGTAAACTAATCCACCAACTGCAATTCGAACTCCATAACCAATAGAATTACTGTGCATGTCTCACCAACCACCCTCAACTCGAAATACATGAGCTAATTGAGTTTATCACACTCTATTAACTGTTACAAGTGATCATGAGATAAGATTACATTTTATTGTCCAATTTAATTAAGGGAAAATTAAATTAGACAGTGCACCAAATTAATTAATTAATTTTGCTTTCACACTAATGTATCACTAGGACCTATTAGTCCCACACTAGTGTGTGTGCTGCAATTTCTTATTGGACTTCAACAATTAGAAGATTCAATATAAACTAACTAGTGTTGTAGAGTAGTCAATGTTTGCAACTTACTTTTGTTATACAACCAATAACATGCATTATAGGTAAGTGTTAATATTTTTTTTAATAAATAAAAAATTAATCTCCAAAATTTTATTTTGTAAAATTGGAAATTATTTATTTTAGTTAATTAAATTAATAGATAATCAACTTTTTACCAAATACGTAATACTTACTATAACCAGAATAATTTTTATATTCTACTTTATATAACATTTATTCAATCCCAATTTACACAATATTTATTACTCAATTGCCAAATATTTAAAATAAACTAAATAAATTCTAACTTCTATAAAATAATATTTATTACTTTCCTATATAACATCCTAATTTTAATATATAATATTTATAAGTATATAACATTTATTACTTTAATATAAGGTGCATATTGATTACTGTAACAAAAATATTGCCAAAAGAGGTTTGTAAAAACATTATACAATCTGATGTGATAATAAGATAATATTGCCAAAAGAGGTTTGTAAAAACATTATACAATCTGATGTGATAATAAGATAGATTCATATACACCAAGCATAACAAGTATTATCAAGATAGATTCATTTACAGCAAGCATAGCAAGTACTTTCTCCAGTGTATTGATGACATGACAAGCCTTTAGCCATAGCTCCAAATCCATGGGCAACCATTAAAATACGCTTGGGACATACCATTGTTTTTTAATGAAATGAAATTATGAGAAGTTTGTACAATTATCAATAAAGAAAAGTTGATAAAGTCGATATGATTTTATTGCATTAAATTTTAAGTGTTATTATTAAGTTTAAGGGACATTTTATAGGTTAGTATGATGTAGATGTGTAAGTTTGTTTGTCCCATGATGTTGACCAAAATAAAATAAAATAAAATAAACTCCAAAAAAAAAAAAAAAATCTAAATAATGTTGACTTAAACAATAACTTATATAACCATACAAATAAACAATTAAAAATGAATTTAAACAATATACATTTAAAATATAAAAAAATTTACAAACACTAAAAAAAAAAGATATAGTAAATAAAAAATATATAGAAATAAACTAGAGCTATGGTAAATAAATAAAATTGTTTTTTATACTTACTCCACAATTATGGTATATATATATATATATATATACATTATTTTATTTTATTTTTATTTTTTTTACTCCATAAACCTTTTTATATTTACAAAAACTCAAAAAAAAGGTTTTATTTAGATGAAGCCCATGTGCCAAATAATATGGGACAAATACCATGGGCCAAATGCCATATTTATAAAAAAGGTATGGTAAATAAATAAATATTAAAGAGGTAGAAAAAGTAAGGTAAATAAATAAAAATATATCAAACAAGATTATAACTCAACATCTAATTGAGAGTTGGAAAGATGGAAGGAAGCGACGCGAAACATGGCGGCAACCCTAGGGAAAATTCCTCTGGTTCTTGGGCTCTTGTGGCGGCGGACCACATTGGACGAGCCACTACGAAGCTGCATCGCACCTGCGGGCATGAACACTCAGGCTTGGTGGAGGCACACACGACTTCACAGGATCGCACTAGCCACTGGCCTTTCATTGCGGTTGAGTGCAAACTCTTAAGATGGATTTGGGTAACAGAGCAGAGCTTCTACTCACTGTTTCGTGGAGGAAACAGGGCTTTACATTTCCACGGGGCCGTATCAGGTCTGGAGGAATATCATAGACGGCGACGGGTGTTTGAATCGGCGAGCAAACGAATTGTATCCCAGCTACGCTACTGTACTTATCATGATTTGCACTGGGGGCCTCAAATGTTTGGTATTGTTCATATATCTCCCACGACCGTCGAGAAAATGGGCAAAGCGAGCCATTGTATCATCACTGATAATGCTTACTATGGTGCTCTATGCTGGGGATCCCGACTGCTCGCGCCTGGTGAACCAAAGAACATCAGGAGCTGCGGCATTACCTCAGAAATCGCTTATCGGAGCCGTGAATTTCCCACTGTTAAAGATACTCAGGTAAGCTCTGTGTCATTCCAAATCTTTATTAAACCTCCTGCAGGCAATAGTTTTATCATATGGATTCAAGACACAGACTCCATAATATT
Organism: Pinus albicaulis; assembly: GCA_034641835.2. NCBI lineage: Eukaryota > Viridiplantae > Streptophyta > Pinopsida > Pinales > Pinaceae > Pinus > Pinus albicaulis. Next base: position 27,101,519 of record MU968551.1, read on the forward strand.
TTTGAAGAATAAAATACAATATGCTGCTGGTTACCCCGCTCATCTTCAGTCCTTGATATTTGGGGGGAAAGCATTAGCAGATTCCAGCTCTCTAAATGACTATGCCATAGCTTCTGGATCCTCTGTTTGCCTTATTTTCCAACTGAGAGGAGGAAATTTAGGACAGAACAGAGCTTATGGAAACACCCCGGGTGCTAGTGCGTCCAACACTGCCCACTCCAAAGGACCCACATACAGAAATGTCCTACAAGGGGAAAAAAATAAAGCTGCTACAACAATTGTGGCCCAGACTGAAAACTCCCCTAAGCCATATATCGTGGAACAGCAGAATTGTGTGCCTGAAATAAATATTGACATTCCTGACATAGATGTGCATAGAACCACTTTCAAATCTCAAGCTATAATATGCAGATTCAACTGCTTTTGGCCCAAACTTGTGGAGCTCTTCCAATGGATTTTTTCCAACTGGACCATGGATTGTGAAATCCACCTATGCTCCAAAGGTTTTTTCATTGTCAATTTTTCATCAGCTAAGGACAGAGATATGATTATTAAGGAGAGGCCATGGTTCTGGGGATCTCCTGGACTCTTCATCACACCATGGTTCCCGAAATTTGATGTCAACACCATGGAGGTGACCAGAATGCCGGTTTGGGTCCGGCTTCACAATATTCCGCTTCACTTCTGGCAGGAAAGCGTTCTTGGAGGCATTGGTAACATCCTTGGCAGATATATCAAAACTGATATACAACGAATGGAGGAGCGCATCTACACTTTCGCACGAATCTGTGTGGAAGTGGATTTGAGCAAAGGACTACCGTAGTGCATTATATTGAATCACAAATAGCAGAGATGGACACAACACTTAGATTACGAGAATATCGCCTTTTGATGCCGGATATGCAGGAACACGGGTCATCTTCAAAACACTTGCCCGACAGCCACAAGAGATAACAGGAGAAAGAATAAAATAGGCATAGTTGCCAAAGGATGGTAATTTCCATCAGAAGAGCCCGAACAACAAGAGGAAGAGGAAGAACCCATCCCACGAGATAGTAAACAAACAGATACTGCTTTGGGTGCTCAAGAATAGGAAATGAAAGAACCCATTGATGCCACTACCATGACACAGCCGGATATGGATCCCGGGGCACCAGAAAACGGGGGAAATAAAAGACTACATACCTCAAACACATCAGACTCTGATAAGGACATTGGAGCACATGTGGTAGAGAATCAACTTGTCCTTATATCGACCACGCCAACACAAGGTGGTTGGCGGAAGGTTGAAAAGAAAAAGGGGAGGAAAGCCTAATTTCCTCTTCATTGTATTTGCCAACGGCACACTTGTTTGTCTTTGACACTACCAGCTAATGTAACATGTAATTTTGTTTTCATTAAAAAAATTACGAATTTTTTCTTTGTGAAAAAACTCAACATCTAATTATATACCAAGTCTATGAGCCAAATACAGTGGACCAAATTATTATTAATACCATGCCAAAAAAAAATTATTAACCCTAATATTAAAATTAAAATTAAAATTATTATTATTATTATTATTATTAAATCTAATATTCATATTACTATATTATAATATTAATATTATTAAATTTAATAACTTCAGATTAATACAATATTAAATTTGTTATATTATAATATATATTAATATATCATGATATATATATTAACTCTAGATATATATGGGAGGGAGATATATGATAGAGGTGGAGAAACATGGGGAGTGACAAGGGAGAGATGGAGATAAACTGAAAGAGAGGGGAAATGAGGAATGAAGAGTGAGAGAGGTAGAGAAGGGTAAGAGAGGGAGAGGGAGACATAAAGATGGATGTGGGAGAGAGGGAAGGAGAGAGGGGGTGAGAAGGAGAGAGCATTGTAGGGTAGAGAGAGGGAGAGACAGAGATGGAGGTAGGACATAGAGGGAGAGAGAGGAAGGATGACAGTAGGAGGAGAGAGGGAGGGATAGAGAGATGGAGTTGGAGGGAGAGAGAGGGAGGGAAGAAGAAAGACATAGAGAGTGAGAAGTGGAGAGAGAGATATGGGAGAGAATGAGAGAGTGTGTGTATGTTTAGATATGAGATAAAGATACATAGAAGGATAGATGGAAACAAATGGGGGAGAGAAGGAGAGAGAAGGAGAAATGGAGGGATATAGAAACATAGTTGGAGAAAGAGATGGAGTGATGGGGGAAGAGAGAGAGAGAGATGAATGAATGGTAAAGATAGAGAGAGAGTGGGAGGGGGGATAGAGGGAGGCGTGAGAGAAAGGGAGAGAGAGGATGATAGTGATGGGGGGAGAGAGAGGATTGTGGGGGGGGGGAGAGAGAGAGTGATGGGGGAAGAGAGAGGGAGGTAGGAGAGAAAGGGAGAGAGATGAGGAGAGAGGTATGGATAGAGAGATGGAGTTGGAAGAGGAGAGAGGGAGGGAAGAAGAAAGACATAGAGAGTGAGAAGTGGAGAGAGAGAGGGAATGACAAGTGAGAGATAGAGAGAGAAAGTGTATGTTTTAGGGTGATATTAAGAGAAAATGAAGGATAGATGAAGAGAATTGGGGAGAGAAAGAGAGAGAGGCATATGGTAACAAAGTTGGAAGGTGAAGAGAGAGAGATAGAGAGAGGGAGAGGATGTGAGAGAGTGGAGAGAGGTAGGGAAAGAGAGATGGAGATGGAGGGGGAGAGAGAGGGAGGTAAGAAGAAAAACATAGCCAAAGAAAGCTGGAGAGAGAGAGAGGGAGTGATAAGGAAGATGGAGAGAGAGGGAGAGAGGACAACAAGAGGGAAGAGAGATAGAAGCGAGGGAGAGGGAGGGAAGGGGAAGAGAGAGAGAGGGAGAGGAGGAGGTAGTGGTATATAGATAGATTGGAAAAAATAGAGTGTATGTTTTGGGGTTTACATAGAGAGACATGGGGAGATAGAGATATAGATGGAAGGTAAAGAGAAACAAGAGAGAGATGGAGATATTGATAGATATGGAGTGTGAGAGCATGTATGTTTGCAGGGGTGAGATAAAGAGACAAAGAAGAAGAGATGGAGGGAGATATAGATATAGATTGGGGGGAAGAGAAGGAAGAATATTTCTTGCACTAGATGTATTGATTTCAATGTAGATGGTGATTTCTAATCCTATTTGATTGCTTGCAGTAGATGCATCGATTTTAGTGTAGATGCTGATTTCTAATGATATTTGATTACTTGCATTAGGTGCATTGATTTCAATGTACATGATTTCTAATCCTATTTGATTGCTTTCACTAAATGCATTGATTTCAGTGTAGATGGTGATTTCTAATCCTATTTGATTGTTTGCACTAGATGCATTAATTTCAATGTAGATGTTGATTTCGAATTATATTTGATTGCTTGCACTAGATGCATTGATTTCAATGTAGATGATTTCTAATCCTATTTGATTGTTTGCATGAAATGCATTGAGTTCAGTGTAGATGGTGATTTCTAATCATATTTAATTGCTTGCACTAGATGCATTGATTTCAACATAGATGTTGGTTTCTAATCCTATTTGCTAACTTGCACTAGATGCATTGATTTGAGTGTAGATGTTGATTTCTAATCCTATTTGATTACTTGCATTGGATTCATTGATTTTAGTGTAAATGTTGTTTTCTAATCTTATTTGATTTATTGCATTAGATGCATTGATTTCACTGTATATGTTGATTTCTGATTTGATGTAATTGGATTTATGATGGTACATTAATTTTAAAGTCATTGAATTAATAGTGTGCATTGGTTTTAGTTTAAGCACAAAAAATTATTGGCAATGTACATTGATTTTTGGGTTATATTAATTAAACATATTAATATTGGAGAGCAAGAAAGACAAGGTATGATATTTACTACAAAAAATTGAGCTAAATATTTAAATGGTTTACAATTTCAATTGTCCTTTTCATATAATCGATATGAAAAGATGACAAAACTAATGAAGGTGACAATAATAATAGTAGAAGAAAATAGTTTGAGATTGATCACAATGAAGACTATTTGTAATTATTCACCTTTTATGTCATTCAACATTATTACATTATCACTTTCGATTCAAAACTTTTATTTCATCATTTTTCATCATTAAAGTTATTTTACAATATTTATCATCTCAACAAACTGAGGTAACTAAGCAAATTTAAAATTAAAATGACCAGATAAATCTCGTACATATTTAACATATTTAAAATGGTTATATTAATATTAGATGTATTTACATATTATTGATAAAATTAATCATATGTTCGATAGTTTTTCCTTTGCCGCACCCGACTGAAACCAACCTTTTTCCACCTTAACTCTGGATCTATCAAGTGCTGAGAGGGATCAAATCTTTGGAGGTGCAAACATTTCCTCAAGTTTTTCACTCAAGAGATTGATCCCTCTCGATGCTTGATAGATCCAGAGTTAAGATGGATCTAGGTTGTTCATACACAAATTACAATGCATGTTTCAATAAGAAATTTAAAATTAGAACCAATAGCATTAGGGATAAATGCTAATTTTTTTTTTAATAATTAAAAAATTAATCTCCAAATTTTTACTTTGTAAAATTGGAAATTATTTACTCCCTTGACCAAACTAATAGCTAGTAAGCTTTTTACCAAATACATAATGTGTGGCAAACATAATAAAATGGAAAATAAGTTTGGGAATTTTTCATTAATTTGTATACTTGAATAATTTAGAGCAATGGAAAATATGAGGACACAAGTATTAATAAATATTAAAATTTTATTTTATTTCTTTTATCATTTTAATATATATATATATTTAATAATGATAAAATATGCGTAGGCTTTGTTTTTTCATAATTTCCCTCTGGTTAATCAATTTTAAACTTTTTAAAATCCTAATTAAATTTCTAAAATGGTTCACAAATCAAAATTCAAAGTAAAACTATGAATTCGAGTCTAAAACGAGATGAATTGTGCCTATAAATGGCATGTTTAGTATCAAAATATGAGAACAAAGATATTAATAAACATTAAAATTTTACTTTATTACTTCTATCATTTTAAATAAAAATAATAATTTTTTTTTTTTTTTTTTAATGATAAAATATGCTTAAGCTTTGTTTTTTCATAATTTCTCTTACTTATTCAATTTTAAACTTTTTAAAATCCTAATTAAATTTCTAAAATGGTTCACAAATCAAAATTCAAAGTAAAACTATGAATTCGAGTCTAAAACGAGATGAATTGTGCCTATAAATGGCATGTTCAACATCTTTATCTTTTTATGTTTGTACTGAATTATGCCTAGAAATGTTATGTTTAGTATCTTTATTTTTTTTCTTTTATGTTTGTTTGTTCAGTTTAAGGAAATGGTGAAATGGTAGTCATTTTTTTTTATAGTGGGAAAACTTATCAGAACTCGAATTCAAATCAATAGTTGAGAGAGCCATTACTCGCTTTTATTCGCAAATGTAGATTGACTCATCAAAAAAGTAAGCCACTTGTAATCACTGGTTAATTACTGGTTGGTGGTCGTTAGTGGTCCTCAAGGAGGCAAGTTTTCACTCCCACCAGAGTTCATTAAGTCTGAGGAAAACGACAGACCCGAGGAAATGACAAGCATTAATATTAATGTCTCTTATTCTGCTTGTCTTTTTTAGAATATATATATATATATATATATATATATATATATATATATATATATATATATATATATATATATATATATATATATATATAGGTAAATTAGACTAATTCTATTAAAAAGTGTATGGTACATAAAGGATTACAAGCAAGAGATGTTAGACATGCGGGTAACCGGAAATGATGAATGGTCAACCTCGGTCTCGTGATTACGCAATAGTGAAGCAAAGAAAGCCCAGAAGATGAACATGGGAGCTAAAAGATACAAGCAGAAGTCTACCCAGAATGGGTGGAGTTCCACTACTACATTTGGCGGAAATTCCGACACCTGTTTCCAACGCTTTTGACCAAATGTCGGAAATTTTCCCAAATTTTTTCCATCCCGCCCGAAACCGTCGCTATACCGACGTCTATAGAAACGTGTCACAATACCGACACTTAAACAAGTGTCTCAATTGCGACGTTTAAAGGAAGGCGTCACAATTGCGACACGATGGCCCAAAGCGTCGCTATTGGGACGACTCTAAACGTCGCAACTGCGACACAATGTCTAGGTGTCGCCATTGCGACGTTTGGAGGCACCCGTCTTAATAGCGACGCCTTTTCCGCCGTCGGTATAGCGACAGTTATTTTCGCGCTACATAAAAATACCAAACTTATATGGGCGCTACATAAAAATTCGAAACTTATATGTGCGCTACATAAAAATGATTTTATTGTTTCGTATTTGTCGCAATAGCTACATTAACGTTTGATATCACGCGCGCATTCACCCTCTGCTCTTGCAGAACAGCATTTGCCCTCAGCATTCGCGCTCAGCTCTTGCAGAACAGCATTTTCCCTCAGCATTCGCCCTCAGCGTTCGCCCTCGGCTCTTGCAGAACAACATTCGCCCTCAGCTCTTGCAAAATGGTAAGTTCTTACTGCAGGCCCTTCCTCCTATAGTAGGGTTGACTCTATTTGGGTTTTTTGGTCAATTCCATTGGATTGTGTTAGGCTGTAGGGTTCTCTCTAGATGTCAAGAATCAAGATTCAATACCCTCTATTATCTTCATCACCCAATACAAGATTTAAATTTTTCCCAAAGAAACGCTTATTAATTTGGCAGCCATTATTTCTCACTGCTTTAAAAACCCTACATTTAAATGAAAACAAGCATTGCATTTCAACTACAAAAATCTATTAGTGTTCAAATGTACATGTGTGCTACATTAACGTATGATATCACGCGCGCATTCGCCCTCCGCTCTTGCAGAACACCATTCGCCCTCAGCATTCGCCCTCAGCTCTTGCAGAACAGCATTCGCCTTCAGCATTCGCCCTGAGCTCTTGCAGAACAGCATTCGCCCTCAGCATTCGCCCTGAGCTCTTACAGAACAGCATTCACCCTGGATTCTAGCCCTCAGCTCTTTCAGAACGACATTTGCCACATTCGCCCTCGGCTCTTTTTCATGACATTTTCCCCAGAGTTCGCCCTCGGCTCTTGCAAACTGGTAAGTTCTTACTGCAGACCCTTCCTCCTATAGTAGGGTTGACTCTATTTGGGTTTTTTTGGTCAATTCCATTGGATTGTGTTAGGCTGTAGGGTTCTCTCTAGATGTCAAGAATCAAGATTCAATACCCTCTATTATCTTCATCACCCGATACAAGATTTAAATTTTTCCCAAAGAAACGCTTATTAATTTGGCAGCCATTATTTCTCCCTGCTTTAAAAACCCTACATTTAAATGAAAACAAGCATTGCATTTCAACCACAAAAATCTATTAGTGTTCAAATGTACATGTGTACATCACTTGTGTAGGGTATTCCTTTTCCACTTTCACATTATCCAAGAATGTGTGCAGTATAGTTCATATTTTTTGTGATTTAGATTATCTTGAAAAAGGAAAGGTAAATTATTTTCCATGGAAAAAGAAGGTTTTCCCTTTTTATAGGTTGTTTGGACTTACGTGGAAAAATTTATGGTATGCCTTTCATATTATGTAGTTTAAATTTGAATTAGCAGATTATTCTACATGAAAATATAATTACCTATGTGATGTCCTTCATCACTAATTAAAATTATAGGGTTTCAATTTCCTAGACTCTAACTCATCTGATGCTAGATTCTAGGTTCTCATTGGTGGATCACTCTTCCATTGATTTCCTTTCCCTCTGGATCTTGTCATACTTTAAAAGTCATCAATGATACATATATTATTTCAGGTATCCCAAAAGGCTTTATAGTAGAACATATTGTGAAGTTTTTTGACACTTGAGGATTCTTTTTAGAACTGCAACGTGGTCTATGCTATCGAGTTATATATCAAGCAACTTGTCCTTAATAACCACACTATGAGGTAGGTTCAACCAGTTTGAACTTGTTGGGACATAGCATATGAAGTTGTGTGATGAGTCCATATCACAGATCTATTATGGTGAAAAAAGTGAAGACACGTAATGATAGTTATTATGTTAACATTACTAGAAACATTTTCGAAATTATCCATGCTATCAAGATGTCAAAATTCCAGGCATTAGGTGTCAATACTCGTAGCTAATAGATAATAATAATAATATAAGAAAATCACAACTTTATTCTTGAAATATGATTGTTACACATTGGTAACCTAGTTCATGAGTTACTATCACCCAAAGATTGCAAAACAAACTTAAAATATAAATTAAACCAACATGAGAATCCAACTAAGGGTTTCTCGACAAAATCATGCCATAACCTGGCATTTTGAAACCCAAATTTGAATCCATCGACATAAGTAATACAATGCAAACTCAGATGGATTTTCAATGCATGTTTGCATGCTACACTTATTCTCTGTCTAGATATCATTTTTTAAATGGAACCATTAGTCAAGCCCACAGTCCTTTTTATGTGAAAAATTTCAGCTCTATTTGAGCTCTTTTTGCTCCACCACCTCCATAAACCAGTGTTACACGGGGTCTCGCCCCCCCACCTAGGGGTCTAGATTCCTCGCCCCCTCGCGCTCCAGGGTCTTGGGGACTTCTAGGGGATGTTTCCCTCACGCCCCCTCACGTCCCCTCACCGCCCCTTTTAGTTTATGGTTTCGTGTTAAAAGTTGATGTGCCACTTCGCATATTTGAGAATCCAAGTGATTCTGATTCAGATGGTGACATGGTTGATCTTGATATATTCGTGCAGAAGTTGGATGCAGAGACTAGTGGGGCATTAACTTGAGCATTTATGCTCATTTATCGGTATGATGATATCATTTGATATTCATATGTTATGTTTTATGTTTTATGTTTCAGACATAACTTATTTGCGTTTAAGTTTTATGTTTCAGACTTGAGTTGTAAACTTCAGTTTAAACTCTATTTTGAATCTTGATATAATATGTCATATGATATCTTAAACTTTATTTTCATTGTGTACATTGTTAGTAGTTACATTAATGATTATATAGTTACAAACTTACAAACTTACATGCATGATTGTATGATGTATGTTTTAACTTTTAACTTTTAAATTTGTTTCAATTATATGATTCATCATTCATCAATTTGTAATTTTATCATTTATGATTTATCTTTCATGATGCAAGTGTATGATGATTGTATATACATTCCTTGCAAAAATATAGTTACATTTTAAATATTAAATTTTATAATTTTTATGACCCCGACGTCCCCCCACATTTCCTGAAAATTGGTAGGGAGCTTTTGCATAGGCCGCTCCCGCGCTCCCTCGTCCCCTCGCTCCCACCTCCGGGGGACTTGGTGGAACATTGCCATAAACATATGCAAACATATATCATGATCTTGGAATTCCATTACATATGTATGTGCCAATGTTCCATAATCTTGCCCCATCATCAATTTAAGAAATTTCCATTGAATATCAAATTATGGAGGGGGGGAACTTTTTGCTGCAACATTTGGCTCAAAATCGGGGACCATCTTCGTATGAGGTGAATGAGAACTATAGATATTTGAAGAAGTAGATTAGTGCCTTTTCCTCTGGCCATGGAGTCATATACAGTCATCCATCACAAAAATTTGTCTTTGTTCATTCTCACATTGAAAGTTGCAAAAAATCATGCCCTAATTGAAACGACACTAAATTTGAAAGATATAATAAAAATGCAAGCTAGAAGTGCCCTATTAATACAAAGGGAAAACCTTCCTACCTACCCTAACTGAGATCAATTTTGATTGAATAGGAAACATGATATTTCCTATGGAGTTGATCCAACAACTTGTTAAATGTATGGGACTAAATCATGCATTTGATTTCAAGGGAAACATGCGCATGAAGAGAAAAAGTGCAGAATTAATGGAAAATCCATACATGCCACTTATAAAAACTACACCGAAAGGTCAAAAAATACTTAAGGCCTTAACTTAATTTGAATCCAAAAATGACAAAACAGGATTAGTGAAAACACGACAGTGGTGTGGGTGAACAACATAAATAAAAAGTGAAGATACCTTTCCCCAAGATGCCTTTGTCACCGTTGTATGAAAACATGTTTTCCTTTCCCTTTATACATGCAAGTGAATGCATTATAGGTATGGTGTTTTCCCAGAATAGGAGAAGCCTACTTAAATATATCATTTGTGGGTTGAATGTTTGGGTGCCTTAATGTGCAATGACATGTTTCCAGGACTGAATTCAATGCAAGGCATATTTGAAACTCTAACTCTGTCTTCCGGTGTCTTATTAGAAATTATTTCAGTTTTCATTTTGTGTTTTAAATTTAGATATTGTTTTCAAGTTTTTACATTTATAATTTTATTGCAATGTGGCAGACTGATCAGAGCAGTGCAGGAACAACCCCGAGACAGGATGATCGTGGAAAGAGGCCAGCGGAAGAACATGTAAAGTGCCAACATTGCTCTATCTTTAGGTATTTTAGTTATTTACATAATTGAAATAATATTAATTTTGGTCAAATATGCAGACACCTAGCCATGGTACGCCTGATGATTCCCTCTTTGAGGAAGAGCTTTCTTCATCCCTATCTCCAGTGTTGTTGTTGCAAAAAAAGGCACGAGATGCAAGGTCGGAATTTAATGTTTTGATAGACGCGCCTCAAACACCTGAAACAGAAGAGAGGATACAACATCTTATGAGGCAGCTAAATAGATATCAGGTAATAATAAAAATTCAAAAGGATATTTTTTTTGTTCTGCATGAGATGAATTGTGATAGTTTGATTTTTTAATTTTTACATTGACTAAACTAACAAAAAGTTCTTTTGTATGTAGCATTTTCTGGCATTTGCTGAACCCGGTGTTGGTGGTAGTGGGACACAAGGGCAAGAGATTGCCCAACAACCCTCTCGTACACCTTCTACTCCTTTAGGTGCTAGCCAAGAAACACACCCTGCCCAAGCAGACACCCAGCCAACCGCCGAACGTGTTGGCAATGATGAGGCTGATATGGCCAACTACATTATTGCGTTTCTTGGAGCTACACGTGTCAGCTCCACAGGGACCATTAATGGCACGTTGTTGGTGAACGATGAGGGTGTCCCTATAAAGCATGTACAACTCCCAGGTAAATTTTAATATTTTAACTATTTCATGTACTTTATCTAAAACATATTTATCATGATTTTTATTTTTTAATTAATGATAATATCTTCTTTTTCTTTTGGTTTTATTCTGTGTAGGAAACAATGAGTTCTACAGGATTCTGGAGAGCCATGCGTTGGTAATTTTTGGCCCAACCATACGTACGGGGTGGAATTCCCAGAATTCCAACCTGAAAAAAGAACTTCTAGATTATAAGAGAGATCTCCACACAGGTGTTTTTTGTGAAAAGTGGTGGCTGGTGTTTAGGCAAATATTTGAAATATCACAGGGCCCTATGGACTTGTTGCAATTTAACCTGACCATGGCGTCCTCTATGAGTTTCGAGAGAGAGTGAGTGAGAGCACTCATCCATGACGAGAGGAAAAGAGAAAAGGGCAAAGAAAAGAAGGAAAATGCCAGAAGTTTGGACCCGCAAGGTAAATTACAACTTTAATTCAATAGCTTTAATTTTCTTTATGTCTAAAATAAAAGTGTGCTACGTCATGTCCTTTTAAATATTTTAGTGCTAGGTTGCTGACACCTCAAAGACATGCAAAGCTAGGGTGAAGAAAGAACATGCGTCCTTTCGGGGCGGCTACTTGAAATTAGCTACAAGAATTGTAATTGAGTAGCTAAACATCTTATAATTAATTGTATCACCTTCCAACGTTTTTGTAATCCTATCAAATATGATTAAAAATACACAATCATATGTAATGTAGGGTGATGACTTTGGAACAAAAACTACAGAGGAAGATAAAAATATCGCTTTCCGTTTCGGCTATCAAGCTGTAGTTGAACGTCGCAGAAGCTTGGGGCAGGTCCCAAGATCTACAATGCCTGATAAGGTAAAACATTAACCTTTCAATATTTTTGTTTTCGTCCATAAATTTAATGTCTAACAACTTTGTTTAAATCGGGGGAGCAACACTACCGACGAGGTAAATAACCCAGTTTTAGAGCCAGATGTAGATGATCCTCTCGTGCAACCTGATCATTGTAGTGGGGACCAGGCCGACAATGTTGCTATCAGTGAGGGCCGTGACGGTAATTAATTTCCACTTATATTTTTTTCTAATTATACCTTGATGGTTGTCCTTATAACGTTTTTTGTTTAAATGACAGAGAATGTTTCCCTTGAGGATCTTACCACCAGAGAGGAAGACAGGGCAACAGTCCCAATGGCGACAACTGGTGCACCAGGTAAATAATCTCATTGCAATTTTTTTTATTAATATTACCGAACTAGTTCAATGATATTTTAAAACTGATAATTAAAATTTAATATTATCTGTTTTTGGAGGCGATGCCCCGTCACTGGATGAGACCAGACATCGTGACAATGCAACTAGGTCAGCGGCGACAACTGGTGCACCAGGTAAATAATCTCATTTCAATTTTTTTTATTAATATTACCGAACTAGTTCAATGATATTTAAAAACTGACAATTAAAATTTAATATTATCTGTTTTTGTAGGCGATGCCCCGTCACTGGATGAGCCCAGACATCGTGAATACGCAACTAGGTCAGCAGCGTGGGTCGAAAGGCACGAAATAGGAGCAGAGCACAATGATATTGATGATGTAATGAGGAGCTTTAAAAATAGGAAGAAGAAAAAGAAAAATTGACAATGTAAAATATTGTATTATTATAAGACAAACGTTACCATACTTGGAACGTTTTTTGCGTTATATAAAAAACTCATTTATCATACTATTTTTATGTCAAGCATTAATTGCAATGTTTCCTTACGTACTTTTTGTTGAATTTTTTTTTATTAGTTATTGAATATTTTTTTTTATGCTCATGAAAGTAAAAAATGAAATATAGATTGGGTATTGGGGAATTGAGAGTGATGTGAGGGGGGCGGGGAGGGGCCATAAGAGCTTCCACCTTCACGTGGTTGGCCCTGTTTAGTAAAGAATAATTTATTGGAGCGATTTAATCTTGGAGCAAACCTCCCTTGATCCAGCGTAGCAACAAAAAAGTCACTGTTGACTTAGTTGCTACTCTTTCAGATTGTGGGAGGCTTGTTCCAAGTTCATGCGACTCCAATAAATTGTTCTTGAAACGAAGAGGAGCTTATTCAGGTATGGTTTGACATTTTCAACATATGTTCTAACATTATCATAAGAATGCATCTTAGAGTAAAAAATACTACATCAATTACTTGTATTTATTGTATAGATAATGAAGGATTTTGATTGACTTGGCAGTGCAGGTACAAATCCTCTTGCATCATGAGCAATACAACTTGTCAACTAGGGTCATGTCCAGGATATTTTTTCTTGTGCGCTTGACCAGGTTCGTAATGTCACATTTTGTAAGTTCCTTTACAGTTTATAATTCAATATTAAGCTTGTTCATGATTATTATCTAGGTTTTTTGTATGTGTTTTTTCATCTATTTGATTGTAAGCAACTCTGCATGTTTCCTGTTGTTCCCTATGATTTCTCCCATTACCACTCCCAGGATGAATCCGACTTTATTGTTACATAGGTTACTTTATTGTTACTATGATTTCTCCATTTACGATTTCATATGTTACATCATGTAAAGTTGTCAATCTCAGGTTGGTGATGAGCTTTAGTTCTCCAGATTTGGGGCTTTTCTGATATTTTCTCCCTCATGTCATTCCTGAATCACCTCGTTGTTTGAGCATGCCAATTTTCTACCACTTGTACCAATTGGCACATGTCAATCTCTGAGTGGTGCCACATTTCACCTATTTTCAGTGAGAGTTTAGGGTTTTTCTAACATAGCTTCAGAAATCCGATTGAGTGCCTGCTTGAATATTGTCACATAATACTTATGGTTTGGATTGATGAGCATGTTCTGAATGGTTGGTTGATTCATAAGAACCACCCATAAATCTACTTCTCTAACAGAGAAAATAAAAGTTTCTTTGAGAAAAGGAGACGGAGTTTCAATGCTTTGAATTGAAAACAAGCTTATTCCTTGACCAACTCAAAAAAAACTATTATACTTTATCAACAACAGAGGGATTACAGATTATGGCCTACAAACAGGTTCATAAATAAACTCTTTATATGAGCTAAAATAAACATACTCATTATCTAAAACACTTTATTCATGTTTTCCCTTCTTATCTGTACATACCATATAAAGAGTTACCTCAGTTTTCCTTTTACGCTGCTATCTTAATAAAAATTTAAATCATATCAAAAAAACTTCTAGCTTTTTATTTTTATTTTTATATGTGAGAACATATAAAGTATCTATATAATAAACCTCTTTTAAAAAATATCATTAAACTAAATTCATATTTACACTGCTTTATATGATATATATAACATATGTATATATTAAACTATCAAAACATTAAAGAACCCTTTCCGTCGGACTTCAAAGTCTAAATAGATTGAATTTCAAACCAAATTCGCGTTCCAAAATGGGATGCTGACGTCTGCCTAATTTTAACTCGAATTCTCAATCCAATGTGCCCTATAAAAAATTCGGGTCCGGTTTTCAGGTTTTCAGATTCCCTTCAATTTCATGCGATCAAATATTAATGCTCCACGTGTCCTCCTTTTGAATTTACAAAACTGTCGGGTAAATTTCTGTTTGTTTAATTTCTGGTTGGTGAATTGCGTTAATGCTGTTTGTTGTGTTTAAATACAATCCTGTACAGAAATATGGCTGCGGCCGTCTACAAAAAAAACTTGCAGGAATTTTAAATGCTGAATTAAATTTCTGGATGGCATGCAAGCAACCTCCAAAAAAAAATGTTGCTGCTGAATCCGTCCTTCTGCTGCAGCAGTTGAAGTTAAAATTCAACAGCACGGGGTTTAATAAGTGAGGGTGTAAAGGTAACTTTTTGTCGATAGTACTGGATTAAGATCATCTATTCATTTTTGTAGGGTCTTATGGTGTTTGGTTTTTTAGTTTTGGGTTGGGCTTATTGAGTCTAAGATAGTTTTTGAGTGAAAAGATTGCTATCAGGTATTAAAAATTTTTGGTTCTTTTGTCAAAATTTATGAGCTTGTTAGGAAATACAAAACTGACAATGGTTGTATCTTAAATTTGTGGAAAATAATTTGAAATGAAACCTTTTTGTTTAGGTTGTTGCAACAGGTGCAAACCCCGTTCAAATTACTAGGGGCAATGACAAGACAATAAAGGCCCTTGTTTCGGAACTCAAAATTTTGTCAAAGGAGGTAAACGCTTGCCTTTGAGTAGGTTGGTTTTCCTTTTTGTTGATGGTTTGGTGTATCTAATTGAATTAGTTGCCTAAGGTATTTTTGGTTGAAAACTCCTTTTCATTTTTCATACAGTATTGGCCTTGTGGAATACATTTGATTGTGTGGTCTTGTTAGATCTACAACATTTGTAGTTGTTTAGTCTTATGGCGGAGGTGCACTTTTATTATGGAAATAGTTGATGCAATATTGTCATTTAATCCTTACTGCAGGGTAGCATGTTGAGAAGTTTCTTGTGAAACATTTGGTATTCAAAGTGACACTTGATCCTATACAGCATCATGCACTTGACTTCAAAATTCATATTCAAAGTGTGCCAGACAATTCTTGCAAAATTTCAAATATTTATGTTGTTTTAAACCATTATCTTTTTTATGTATTGGATGCTGAAAATGTGAAAAAGACTTTGGTATGAAACCAACTGGTGAATAATTTCCAGCACAACAACCACTTCCAAGACATGATTTAGAAGTAGAACAAATGTGCTTATGAAGCATAGAAATATATCCTTGATGCATTGTCAATGTTTGGCTAGGGTTATTTTTGGATAAAATAACTCCTTATTCCTAGAATAGTGATATTCAATACAAGTAAATGCCAGAGAAGAGAGATCATCGTGTGACGCAACAAAACTGAAATTGGACCCCCAAGGAGAGCTGGTGTGTCTACAATCGCTGTGTCAGCATTTTCCCTTGGTGTACCCCGTTCTTTTCCTCCAGCCTGAGTCTTAATTGACTTCTTCTTTCTTCAGGTTTATTTATCAAATTCGTAGAATTTGATAAATAAATACTATCCACAATGGTTGGACTTTAATTTATATTCCCGACTTTATATTATCTCCAATCCTTATAACTAATGTTTAACTTTCAACACTTTGTATTTATACTCCACGTTTCTTTTTAAATAAATAACTTGTAGTGAACTTTCGGCTCTATATTTCACCACCCAGCCTTACAACAATCACCCTCCAGACTTATGCTAATTATCCGCCAATCGTTTAATTAATCAATTTCATTATACTCCGGCCCCACCTATATATATCAATAACCAATCAAACACTCGTATCGTACCTGGCTATCCTCCGCACACCTTAGTTAACCTCCGGGCAAGTTCAACGTGCGACCACCGTCCGATGGCCCTTCTCCAAATCAACGACTCTTTGCAATTTCGCTCGGCTTCCAACGTCGGGCTTTACAAAATGCGTGCGATAGGTTCCTGGTTATTTTAAGGTCCTTAGCCCGTGTGCACATTCCCTATGGAGATAAGCTCGCGAATAAGGAAATACTTCTCTTGCAAACGTTACGATGTGTTCTTTTGTGATTAAACTAAATGGTCTGAGTGAAGGCTTGTGGAGATTGCATGTTATTTGGTTCCGCTATCCTTTTGTTTGTTAACTCATGTCCAATCCTCGGGTCAGGTTCCGAAAGCACAACAATTTTGTCTCTTTATTAAGCGTGATTTTAATATGTGTATTATCAAAGAAAACCAACACAAATTTTATAAGAAAATTGTTCTTAAGTCGAGCCCGCCGGACTTCAAACGGCGATAAACCATAATTCAAACTAATTCATAGTTAAAATATCAGTGTTACAGCATTATTGATGCCATTATTTAGATATCAATCAGCCCTAATGACACTACGGGTCCAGTTTTCCAACTGGCAACGACCAAACAAAGAAGCTGCTCCAATCAATTTTACGCACGTGTCCTCAATAAAGACACTTTGCTCCATTGATTTGAAATGATGTGATTAAAGTGGGACCATGTGGATATGGCGATTTCATATCATTCGCATTAACATTTAACGCTGTTCAATTAAGTTTTCACATCAAATCTACATTAATTAATTTTTAACAATGTTCAAGATCGGACCTCCACTCCTCTGAGCGATTCCGCACGCTCCAATTTGATCCGACCTTCGGCTCTCATTATTAATGATCAGAGATTCATTATGATGGGCGTCCTTTGATTGCATTGCAGACGGGTCGACATACAAAATGGCGTTTAGCCATGGTTTTTCAGACAAGCCGGTTGCTGGATTACACTGCCTGGTAACTGTGATGATAAGGAGAAGTGGCCAACGGAACTTCTGCCTAGACTTTGCTGCATATTTCCATTTCTCTCGGTTCTGTCTTTGTCTGTCTTCCTCTGTTAATTGGAATTCTGCTTCTTCATCTCTTGTGCCCACTGCACCTGAGATTGCACCCATGCCTCGCGTGCGTCATAGGATGCGTTGCCGCAGGGGGAGCACTAAAGGTCAATCCCGGCGCGCTCCCTCCAGCACCTCAACAGAGATGACTTCCGGCCAGTCCAGTGATTATTACTTAGGTCGATATCCAAATACTAGGAGTGGGCGGGGTCGGCTTGTAGCATCTGGCCACCGTATGGATTCCCCTGCTCCTGGCTTCCCCACCGCTAGTTCACCTTCTCCCACAACGCGCACTGCGCAATTTTCCTTTGATTGCACTCTCAACCGCCCGCGAATCACAGCTGTAGTCACTGTGGTCTTCCGCGAGGAGGCCCAAACGGAGGAAGAATGCACCCGTCCGGCGGGTCTGAGCTCGGAAAAAGCCGGCCAGCATTCGGGCCTTCAGGAGGGGAGCCGTGGCATGCATGTGGAGGTAGCACCTAGCGATCCTGGACCTTTCGAAGGATGGTGCCGAATCGTGGAGGAACCAGCGGAGGATTAGTTTGGTTAATTTGTTTTTCTTGCTTAGCAGGCCCAGTTAATTGGGCTGCTTTTAGTTTATTTTACTGTGTTGGACCTTTAAGTAATATTTTTGAATTCTGTAAATTAAACGTTCAAGACTGGTTTCCCCGTATGAGGGCAGTCTTCTTAATTTTTTGATTTTTTGATGACAAATTTGCCATGAGTATGGCGAGGCAATGTTTTTGACTTCGGTGTAATTTTATTCGCAATGTTAATAGATTAACTTTACTTTGAATTCTCACATGATTAGCGTTTTTCTTGATCTGTTCAAGGATTTTGGGTACTTTAATTTTTATTTGGAAAAATGGACGTCGGTACTCTATCTGTTGCTTTACTGTTCTACATACTACTATTTCACTTTCTTATAGATGCCTCGGGCATATTTGAATGCTTTCTCAGATTGTCGATAATCTCCATGTGGACCGTTACTAGATTTTATATCATGTCCCTGTATGTGACATGGGGTATTTTTCTATCATTGTCTGGGGTGGGACTTCCACTTTTATGGATGGATATTTGGGTTCCAATCTTCAGATGTGAAAATGTAATGACTTCATGGACTGTTTTACTTCATATAATATATTCAAAATAGCATTTTTTCTCTTCTGAAATTTTTTTTATTAATGTTTATCATTCTGCCTTCAAAACTAGCGATGCTGGTCTATGTTGCTGGTTTATTGATATGGTCTGATGGTCTTTTTATATTTTGGACATATCACACTCCTCACATGATTAGCGTTTTTCTGTGTTCAAGGATTTTGGGTACTTTAATTTGTATTTGGAACAATGGACGTCGGTACTCTATCTGTTGCTTTACTATTCTACATACTGCTATTTCACTTTCTTATAGATGCCTCGGGCATATTTGGATGCTTTCTCAGTTTGTCGATAATCTCCATGTGGACCGTTACTGGGTTTTATATCAAGTCCCTGTATGTGACATGGGGTATTTTTCTATCACTGTCTGGGGTGGGACTTCCACTCTTCTGGATGGATATTTGGGTTCCAATCTTCAGATGTGAAAATGTAATGACTTCATGGACTGTTTTACTTCATATAATATATTCAAAACAACGTTTTTTCTCTTGTGAAAAAAATGATTAATGTTTATCACTCTGCCTTCAAAACTAGCGATGCTGGTCTATGTTGCTGGTTTATTGATATGGTCTGATGGTATTTTTATATTTTGGACATATCACACTCCTCACATGATTAGCGTTTTTCTCTGTTCAAGGATTTTGGGTACTTTAATTTGTATTTGGAACAGTGGACGTCGGTACTCTATCTGTTACTTTACTATTCTACATACTGCTATTTCACTTTCTTATAGATGCCTCGGGCATATTTGGATGCTTTCTCAGATTGTCGATAATCTCCATGTGGACCGTTACTGGGTTTTATATCAAGTCACTGTATGTGACATGGGGTATTTTTCTATCATTGTCTGGGGTGGGACTTCCACTTTTCTGGATGGATATTTGGGTTCCAATCTTGAGATGTGAAAATGTAATGACTTCATGGACTGTTTTACTTCATATAATATATTCAAAACAACGTTTTTTCTCTTGTGAAAAAAAAATGATTAATGTTTATCACTCCGCCTTCAAAACTAGTGATGCTGGTCTATGTTGCTGGTTTATTGATATGGTCTGATGGTCTTTTTATATTTTGGACATATCACACTCCTCACATGATTAGCGTTTTTCTCTGTTCAAGGATTTTGGGTACTTTAATGTGTATTTGGAACAATGGACGTCGGTACTCTATCTGTTGCTTTACTATTCTACATACTGCTATTTCACTTTCATGGACTGTTTTACTTCACTGTTGTAGGGTTTTGGGTACTTTAATTTGTATTTGGAACAATGGACGTCGGTACTCTATCTGTTGCTTTACTATTCTACATACTGCTATTTCACTTTCTTATAGATGCCTCGGGCATATTTGGATGCTTTCTCAGATTGTCGATAATCTCCATGTGGACCGTTACTGGGTTTTATATCAAGTCGTTGTATGTGACATGGGGTATTTTTCTATCATTGTCTGGGGTGGGACTTCCACTTTTCTGGATGGATATTTGGGTTCCAATCTTCAGATGTGAAAATGTAATGACTTCATGGACTGTTTTACTTCATATAATATATTCAAAACATCGTTTTTCTCTTGTGAAAAAAAAATGATTAATGTTTATCACTCTGCCTTCAAAACTAGCGATGCTGGTCTATGTTGCTGGTTTATTGATATGGTCTGATGGTATTTTTATATTTTGGACATATCACACTCCTCACATGATTATGATTAGCGTTTTTCTCTGTTGCATGGTTTTGGGTACTTTAATTTGTATTTGGAACAATGGACGTCGGTACTCTATCTGTTGCTTTACTATTCTACATACTGCTATTTCACTTTCATGGACTGTTTTACTTCACTGTTGTAGGGTTTTGGGTACTTTAATTTGTATTTGGAACAATGGACGTCGGTACTCTATCTGTTGCTTTACTATTCTACATACTTCTATTTCACTTTCATGGACAGTTTTACTTCACTATTGTAGGGTTTTGGGTACTTTAATTTGTATTTGGAACAATGGACGTCGGTACTCTATCTGTTGCTTTACTATTCTACATACTGCTATTTCACTTTCATGGACTATTTTACTTCATATAATATCTTCACTTTCATGGACTGTTTTACTTCACTGTTGTAGGGTCTTGGGTACTTTAATTTGTATTTGGAACAATGGACGTCGGTACTCTATCTGTTGCTTTACTATTCTACATACTGCTATTTCACTTTCATGGACTGTTTTACTTCACTGTTGTAGGGGTTTGGGTACTTTAATTTGTATTTGGAACAATGGACGTCGGTACTCTATCTGTTGCTTTACTATTCTACATACTGCTATTTCACTTTCATGGACTGTTTTACTTCTCTGTTGTAGGGTTTTGGGTACTTTAATTTGTATTTGGAACAATGGACGTCGGTACTCTATCTGTTGCTTTACTATTCTACATACTGCTATTTCACTTTCATGGATTGTTTTACTTCATATAATATATTCAAAACAACGTTTCTCGTCTTTTAAAATTTTAATTTTTTTTAAAAAATTGAACCCTCCGTCTGTCTACCGACGCCTTGTAGACGTCGCAACTGCGACAACCCAGAAACGTCTGAAGAGAGACAGTATGAACACGTCGGAAGAACGACGTTCCAAACGTTGGACCACATATCGTCAGAATTACGACATCTTCCAGACGTCGGAAGAGTGACGTCCAAAACGTCGGACCACGTCTAGTCGGAATTGCGACAGTTTACAAGCGTCGGAAGAGCGACGCCAAAATGTCGGACCACGTTTAGTCGGAACTGCGACGGTTTACAAGCGTCGGAAGAACGACGTCCAAAACGTCGGACCACGTTGGGTCGGAATTGCGATGGTTTATAATCGTCGGAGGCGCGACGGTTTGTGAGACGTCGGAAGAGTGACGCTTGTTCGGAACGACGAAAGAAGTGTCGATAGTGCGACACTTTTTACGTGCGTCGGAACGACGACGGCATGACAAACCACGGTTTGCCCGCCCCCGAACTATCGCTCTTGCGACGACTATGTGTCGGAATAGCGACGAATTGGCCGTCGGAATTCCCGCCAAATTATCTAGTGTTCTCAGTATGACATTCTTTTCCTTTCTTTTTTGATGCTCTTACCCATCCATCCTGGCTCTGTTGAGATGGAACCACTTGAAGATTGTTGGTGACTAAAGGAGATGGCTCCTTATCTAATTCTAAGGAGGAGGTGTCATGAGGCAACTTCTAAGCGCTTATAGGACCGTTGAGCTTACTTGTCGGGGTCAGGTTCGACTCATGTTTTGCTTCTTCCTTATCTGCTTCGATCTCTTCCTCATCCTCATCCGAGCTAAAGGAGTCGATGTCATCCATGGGTGGCAGTGCACACGGTTTCCAGCTTTTGGATTTTGATTTCTGGTTTCTCTTCTCCTTTTGGACCAGGAAGGAGGGGAAAGAGTTCTGAAGATGCCTTGTTTGATGACATTAATGGCATAAAAAAGTTGTGTTCTCATAATCCAGGGTCTGATTCCAGTGGAAATCTCCCACTTTGAGAATGATTTGATCAGGTAGGCCTTTGCTGATATCTATTTCAGCACAGATTCTGCCATAGGTATAAATACCTAATTCCCCCTTGGAGGTGTCCGTTCCCAGGAAGCGCCCAAGGGTGTCTCCGATTCCTTGAAAGACTAAGAAGTGAAAAATATGAGTAGGTAAGTTAGGGATCCTGACCCAGATGAGGAGCTTAGTGATGCGGAAGTGGAGGGATCGAAATCTAGGAACCATGGTGTGAAGAATAGCTCTACTTTTCACCAAAACCAAGGTCCCTCTGTTAAATTTTTTTAATAATCCTCGCTGAAAGCGAATAGAACTATGAAGAAGCCTTTTGAACAGAAAAAGATCTTGGTGTTATTGGTCCAAGTAGAGTGGATCCATTTATAGAGATCTGCTGAGCTAGGCCATAATCCATTGAATCGGAAAATGATGGCATTTTCTTCCATTAATTGAGTTTGGTTATCTAGAGAAGGATGGGATATTTCCATAGCTGGAATGTCCTCTGATTTTTCCACTAAGAAGGGCTTGGGAGCCTCAGGGGGTCTGCGCAACTTTCTTGGGGTGTTGAGCATTGACTGCATCCTTATAGGAGAATGCTTATGAAGAGGAAGGTTGCCCAGATGCGCCTCCGCACAGTCAAAGGATTAAAACCAGAGAAGCATTTTTCCCTATATTGTAAAAAGAGAGAGGGAGAGAGTTTTCGAGCTACTTACCCTATGGAGGAATATTTGTAGGGCAGTAGGGTTCCCCAGCTTATGTTCGAGGTCTTGCATAAGGCTCTGCACCAGGTCTCTAGATTGAACCCAACAGAGTAAAGTTTTACCATAGAGTCTGGAAATCTGGATTTGGAAGGTGTGAGAACAGTTTTGGCTCCCGGAATCTGGGGGTACGCACAAGAGTGAAGGATCACTCTTGACGGCAACCGAGGAGAGTGGACTGCCTTGGCCTTTGGACCCTGGGCCTGCGCTTCTGTGCGAAGGAGCGTTAAAAAAAGGAGGGGCATCAGAGCTATCTACATGGCGGCTGCGGTCGTGGTTACGATTCTTTAGGGGGAGTGTTGCGTAACTGCAGGCGATGGCTTTGTCTGGAAGGGGCATGCCTTTTACATCGTGGAGGGGTTCAGGATGCTGGCTCATGGTCTGTCCGAGGGTATTGAGGTCGCACAGCGCAGCAGGTCCAAGCCCACCGACGGCGAGCGCAACGACCTGCACATTGAGGGAAGCTACAACTCTATTCATGTCTGTGTGAGAGGTGCAATTATTGGGACCAAAGCTTGCGATATTTGGATTTTATGCTTCATGGCTGCTATTAGTGCTTGTTCTACATCCTAACAAAAGAGGAGACTGCGGCGTGCCTGGAGTCTGGCCTCCTTGAGCCGCAGGGCTGAGCAGGAGCAAGTCGTCGGCGACGGTTGTGGGGAGGATAGCATTTGCATGAACCCTAACCATTTTGCCTTCCTTGTTCCACCTTCCAAAATCTTGTTTTAGAAAAACTCATCAAAGTATTATATATTTTGATATTGTTTAGTAAAATAAAAATAAAACATAATTTTATCTAATTTAGAATTATTAAATGTATTTTAGATATTTATATTCTTTAACTATAAAGTTAAAATGTTTATTTTCCCACCAGTGTAGAATATATAGTGATCGGGTGTATAGTTAAATCACTTGGTGATGTGAAGGTCATCGGTTCCAAACTTTGTGGGAAAAAATCCAGTCACGTTAAGGGCTGGTGTGGCCTAGGCCGGGTGCGATCCTCGGGTGATTTTGATGGATTATATGCCCATGGGTCGCAGTGTCTCAAGCTATAGGTCAAACCTGAATTCAAAACAACTTGACAAAAAAAAAGTTAAAATGTTTCTTTGTTAATTTAAAGGTGGATAAAAAATTATTAGAGTGTAAAGGAAGATAATTGGTATAATACTTAAGGGAAATTGTTTTCTCCTAAGAAGTCACATGTTAAAATTCAAAGAGGTTAAAGTATGAACAATTTTATAGACTTTAGCAATCAAATTGTTGAGAGGGTAGAGTACGTACATCTTTATAGACTTTAGTAATCAAATTGATACAAAAGTAAATCCTCAAAGAAGGGATCACATACACCAATTTGGTATTCAACATTTTAATTTTGGCTTGAAATTTTTTTGATATAAAAAATAATATACAAAACTTTGTAAAATCCATCATTAACTAAAAACCCTAGCCATGGCCAACAAATCTATTAATAACCCTGAAGATCTTGCAATGGAGAGGTTTACATGGATGGAAGCACAAGTTGCAGATATATATTGTAATATGATCCTCCTCATGGGGGAGTTGACCAATAATATCAAGCTATTAGGAGAATATGGAGGTTATATCATAGAGGTCAGATTAAAGGGGAAATCAGGAGATTAAAAAGAACTATAAAGGGAGTCTAATAAAGACCTCAAAAGGAAAAACCTAGTCTAAGTATTTTGAACCATTCATAGTCCATGTTCAATGTGGAATCAAGGTCAAAATCATGCCATATCAAGGTGATATTGATGCTTTCAAGTTAAATCATTGATTGTAGCAAATATAGATTATGTCAGTGTTCATCATATGGAGGAAGAACCAAAATTTTGTTTGCTCGACTGAAATTTGAGGGCCATTCCTTGACTAGTGGAAAGCCACATGGAAAGCTTGAAGTTGGAGGCATATCCTACAATTTCTAAGTGGGAGGATTTAAAATATTACATAAAGTCACAATTTTACTCTATTAGGTATGTAGAGGACTAGCGGATGCAATGGCATTAATTTAGGTAGAGACAGGGGCAAAGTGTACAAGAGTACACCACAAAATTTAGAAAGATGGACATAACGTTGGGTATCTCCCCAAACAATCTAGACGCACTCCTCAAGTACCTAAGGAGTCTACACAACCATATTCAAAAGAAAGCGATGTTGCTCAAACCTAAAATGATGGGTGAGGCTTGTATATATGCATAATACTTCAAGAACATAGGTCAAAAGAAAGGATAATCAAGTGGGTGATGTTGGAAAATCAAGGTATTTGTAGATTAATATTAATTTTCCTTACTTGATAATTACTTGTGATATTTGTTTGCATTTTATTATTATGTTTTAATTATTCATCAAGCAATTATAGAAACCATGAAGATGACAAAACACAAAGAACACAAGATATAGGCTTCACGTCAGGGAAAAACCCTGTAACTGGGGAAAACCTACGCAATCCTCTTCTTATAGAATCAGATCAAAATGAAACCTCCAAGACCCAAAGATCAATTCCAAGACCTCCTCAAGCTCCAAGTCAGTCATCCACATGATCTCCTCTATACAAGACAAATTCAACGAAGGTAAACCTCTTCAAAGTCTGCTCCAATCAAAGTTTCAGCCCTCAAATCATGAGGCCTGCAACTTCGGCTTGCAACTCTCGGTCCTACAACTTGCACATAAACCCTAGCCTGCTCGCACTGGATAGAAAAGGTTTGATTTAGAGGTTTCCTGTAGCAGCAGAATTCTTAGATTTGAATACTGTAGCGGAAGACTTGCAGATTTGTAGATTGAATAGCAAAAATTAGCTTTTAATTATAAAAATACACGGGGTATTTATAATAATAATATTTTATTAATAAGATATGATATGATTCAATGATTACAATGAGGTCCTGCTTTTATACCCATGCAGGTACCTTTTCATGAACAGGCATGTCTTTTAGACATGCCTTTTCAGCTAACTTAATCACTAATTACATAATTACTATTTGATTAACTAGTAATTACATTTATTTCTATTTATTCTATTAATAACTATATTTATTACTTTAGTTATGAATTAGATTCATAACATTGCCTCCTTCTTCGAAAAGCTTTGTCCTCAAAGCTTAACTTTTCGACAACTTTCTTCTCTTCAAATTATCTGCGAGGCATATCTTTAATCATTGGTACCTTCCTTGTGCTTTTCACATCGTTCTAAATCCAAGTTCTCATTTTTTTTTCTTCCAATAATAACTTTTTTCCTTCCTTGAATATATATATATTTAGTAGTTAACTCCTTCATATATATAATTTTATCTTCTCTCTTTTTTTTTTTGATGAAGAACTTCTTCTTTTTTCTCTTTCTTTCTTTCTTTTTTTTTTTTAATTAAATAGTACTTTTAATTAATTAAATTAATAAAAAAAAAAATTCATATATATATAAATATTTAATTTAATTAATTAAATAATAATTTTAATTAATTAAATTAAAAATATTTATAATAGATATAGTTATATATATACACATATTATCAGTTGCGAACTATATAACCCATAGATATTATATATCGTATATTTGAAAACGTCACCCCTCTTAACCGATACACCGTTCCATAACCTCTTAAACCGATCTGTTCCGTAATCTCTTACGCCCGATACAGCAATACATCGTTTGGTAACCCAGGAATATAGTCTTGCAAAAGAATAACAGTGAAATAGTTTTGCGTTGGCAACGAATTCTGGGCAATCGGTGACGAACGAGCAATTCCATGAAAAGGCAGTACAGCGGTCAGACTTATGCCTTGCAGAGCGGGAAAGAACGCAGGTGGTGGACTTCCCGGAGTTAATTTATCATGTATAATCTTATGTAACACTTCAATAACGGCGTAAATCGAAATTCCTCGAGCTCGCACATATAAATCATTATTATTGCGTTTAGAGAATCTGCACCATAATGCCCGAACCCTCGACTGCTCGTCTATTAATACACCAGAAAATTTCTCCCCGAAATCTGCATCCAATTCTATAACATCCACGTTCAGGTCTTTAAACTCTGGACAATCGCTCGAATGAGTCTTCAAAGAAGTCGCCGGGTTTGTGACAATACAGTTCATTGAAGCAGTTTGTAAGTCCTCTTCCAAACCAAAAAAACGTACTGCATCACCTTTACGCAAAGGTGGTTCATGAAGAAGAACAGCTGCACGTACAGCTGCAGCGCCGGATGGAGTTGACGCATTAGGATCATTAATGTATTCTTCACTTAATTTTATCTTCTCTGAACCCAGATGCCCGTGTTCTGATTTTTCTACTCTACTGTGCACATCATTTTTTATGTCCTCCAGTAGCCCAGTACAAATCACATTACTCTCATCTAACAGCGTTAATGCCTGAGTCTGTAGTTCTCCAAGCCTCCTCCATAGCTCTTGGTCCAGCCTGATCAAGGCATGAGAGCTGCCACTACCTGTAACAGCCTTCTCTCTACCTGTACCAACTCTCTCTCTACTTCTTTGTCTCCTAACAAAGTCTTTGCACACAAACTGTTGCTCTGCACCATTGTTCAGCCATGAAAGTTTTTCTTGAGGAACCCTGGTGCTATTTTGTGGAATATCATTCTTTCCCTGTATTCCAGCCAGTATTTCAATAAATCTCTCATCACGCAACCCAACATTCCACAATCCATTGATCATAGTCCTTTCCAGGTCTTTGAACAAGCCAAAGAATTTTACAATTGATTTCTTTAAAGCATTGTTTTCCCTATCTGTTGATTCCTGACATTTCTTCATCATATGTAGATTATGCTCTGCTTTCTTTGCTCGTTCGTGGAACTCGACCAAGGATTGTCTCAGAAATGTGATTTCATTCTGAGTAGCTAATGATCCCCTGGATTTAGTAGCGCTCTGCCTATCCGACGCCATGCTTAGATGTGAATTTCTTGTGGTTGAAGTCTGAAACTTGTCTTTGCAGAGCGACAATATAGTCCAATCCCTTGTCCTGTCTACTTCTATCTTTACTGTACTTACATCAAAATCTCCCTCAAAAATTCTGGAATCATCTATGCCTTTTTCCACTGCCTCCTTGGCCTTTGACTCCAAAACAGGCCTACTGCTACTGGTTCCAGCATCATTACCTGCCCAAGAATCTACTTCAGTTTTGCCAGAAGGTTCAATTGTATCGTCTTTATCTGACCACTCCCCCTCTTCTCTATCATTCGCTTGTCCATTTCCAGGTTCACTATTTGATTTTACAATAGCAACTTCGAGCTGGAATTGTGAGATATTTTCTGAAGAAACCCCAGGATCATTACTCATAACAGATGCTACATGCTTATGTTCATCCTCTGCAGATTTTGCCTCTGCATAACGTGAAGAATTATTCAATGCTACACTGTCTTGGCTGCTTAGCACTTTTGACCAGCCACTGCAATTAACAGTGGAGTCTTGCGCCATGTCAATTCTTTTGCTGTTCTGGGTACTGTCAATGTTTATTTTATCGGTATCACTAATGGTTCTTGGAAGTGGACGAATGTTGGATGGTCCAGTTCCATAACCGCCTTCAAGAGCATTAACTGTTCCAGCGTTCTCTGAACTGCACCCTACATAACTCTCATAATCGATATTGCATCCAACACGACCTTTATAATCTGTATTGCAATTCTGCTCTTCATTAATGTGGGGAAGCCCCTGATTTTCAATATCAATTGTTGCAACATTTTTTAAACTGTATCGTACATGACCGTTATAATCTATATTGTAATTTTTCTTTTGATTCTCAACATAGCCTTCTTCCAATTTATCTTTATCTGCCTCAGCATCATCTTTTTGTGCTATTTCACTGTTATTTCTTGTATAAAAGGCACATTTGTGTCCTGTGAAATATTTTTCTCTACATTTCCAACATTTTCCTTCTTCTTTACTTTTATTACGCATTGGTGGAGGGATATATTTAGTTTCCTTTTCCATGGATTTTTTTCTTGATTTCCCTTTAGAAAAACTAACTGTTTTATTATTATTTTTTTTTAAACTGTAACGGTTATGTTTTTATTAAGTAAGAAAAGTTATGGGTCTTTGCCGAGGCAGCCCCATTTACAAAGCAGAGATCTATCTACTGCATCTAACTGTCAATAAGGACATTCAAGGCATTTGAACGGAGCTTATGTTGTTTACAATGATCTGCCCTTTCATAAGCGAGCTGCCTTTGTTTGCCATCTCATCTGCTTCATTATTTGACGTTCTCAGAATGTGATGAAGTTTACACTTGTCAAAGTCATGGAGGACTCTCTTCAATCTGTCCAGAATTTTGTTGAGGCTGGCATTGCTGAACGGCGTTTCCATGTATATATGTTTTATTATCAATTCTGAATCACCGAAGACTTGGAGCACTTTTATTCCCTTATCTCTTGCCATAAGACAAGCTTTTAGGAGCCCTAGGATCTCTGCATGATTGTTGGATTTCTTGCCAAGTCCCCAGCAGAACCAATCTTTGGAATACCCACCAGGAGAGTAAATAACTCCACCCGCACCAGCAGCACCCGAATTCCCCTTGGACGCCCCGTCGAAAAAGATAGTGGAAATGTTTTGGGACCTCCACCAATTTTGAAAAAAAACATCCTCGTCTCTTATGCGCCATTCAGGATTGTCACCTTGCGGGGGTTGTAGGTACTTGCGAGGATGGGGCGCAAGCATACCAAGCCAGCGCTTTTCATCGGGCAGTAGCAAATGATCTTCTTTAAAATACTAAATTTGAGCCGCTTCCAGGAGAAAGGATTTAGCTTTTGCAGCGACTTGCAGAGGGGTATAAAGCAGCTCTGTAAAAATCTTCTGATTGCAGGCCAACCAGATCTGCCAGCATACATATTTTGGGAGCGCTATCCAGATTCTACGCCAGAAAGATTTGGAAGGGATTCGATGGGGATAGTGTTGACTCCAAGAGGCAAAGAGGTCTGCTACAAAGTTCTGCAGGGGGGCTGGAGTCTGCAAGTCCTGAAGCGTGAGAACCCAAACCTCTTCAGCAAATCTGCACTCCATGAAAAGGTGCTGAGTTGTTTCGGAATTGTTACAGCATAACACACATCTGTGAGGCCCAGCTATTTTCCTTTTTTGCAGATTATCCCCCGTAAGATGCTTGTTATGGACCAAGGTCCAGAAGAAGAAGTTTACTTTTGGAAGGGAGAGCGGCTCCCACACATTCTTCCAAAACTCCTTAGTTTGACTACAATTCCTTATGTCCTGTAAAGCATTATACCCAGCTGCGGTGGTATAGACTCCAGACTGTCCCCATCCCCAGCTATCTTTTTTAGATATGCAAACAGGTGCAGCATCATCCAACAGATCGACAAGCAGTGCTTGTTGATGGGAAAACCGTGCTGGCACTCTGTGGAAATCCCATCCGTTCCAATCTCCACGCTGATCCCAGGTCGAGATATCATACAGTCTGTTTACACCTGCGCGCTCCAGCCAATTCCTGAGGTCTGCAATGTCTTCCATCTGAGCAAGTGGCTCACTTCCCATTATACTGTCATTCCATAGATGCGTACGCTTGCCGTTCCATGGAATCCTGTAGATTAATTTTTTGAAAAAATTGTTGCTTTTACAACATAACTTCCAGACCAGCGTGCTATTGGGTGCACTAGCTGTCTGTAGGTTGGAGAGCACACTAGTGGGACCGTATTTTGAGCGCAGGGTAACACTGATTGGATGAGAGGGTTCGTTGAACATCTTCCACAAAATCTTTCCTCCCAATGCAAGATTGACAAGCATGGGTTCTCTTATTTGCAGTCCGCCTTCAGACAATGGCTTTTTAACCACATCCCAGTTAACCAGATGCATTTTTCTCTCATTGCCTTTCCCTCCCTGCCAAAGAAAATCTCTGAGCAGTTTGGAGATCTGCTCCATCACCTTCCTTGGAGCAAGGAGGAAGGCTGCCTGGAAGATTGGGAGAGCAGACAGCACCGTTTTAATTAAGATTACTTTACCTCCCTTAGTTAGCCAGTTGCCTCCCCACGCAGCAATTTTGGTTTTAATTTTTGAGATTATATCGCTCCATAACGACCTCTTGTTTACTCCAGATGTTATGGGAAGACCAAGATATTTAAACCTGTCCCAGTTTGCCTGACCTTTAAACCCAAGAAGAGTAGAGATTGCGGTAAGTTCATTCTGATCTATGTTCCAGCTATATATTTCGCTCTTACTCTCGTTAACCAAGGCACCTGAAACTCTGCAGTACTTTCTGAGGACTGAGTCGAACGCTCTGGCTATTCTGATGGAGGCTCCTCCGAGTAGGAGAGAGTCGTCGGAAAAGAGAGCATGGTTCTAAGGTTCAGATCCATTTGAAGGTTTGAGACCCGGAATATGTCCTGCTATTCTTTCAGCAGTAAGCTTACGACTTAGGGAGTCTGCCATTATGATATACAGGAAGGGGGAGAGTGGGCAACCCTGCCTGATACCTCTCTGAGCTTGGAAGAAGTTAGCGGGTCTGCCATTAACTAACGGAGCAATCCATGGGCTGTCAATGCAGGCTTTTATTAAATGGACAAAATGTATCGAAAAACCAAAGGAGAGCAGGACCTTAGATAGGAAGCTATGATTAACTCTATCAAAGGCGTTAGCCATATCTAGTTTAATCAACATACCTTTCTCCTTTCGTTGCTTACTTGAGTGTATTGTCTCCTGTACTTGGATCACGTTGTCCAGAATGTGCCTACCCTCCACGAAGCCACCTTGGTTGCTGGAGATCAGTTTTTTTAACAGTGGCTTGATCTGACTCGCCAGAAGTTTTGCCAGGATTTTATAAGAAGCATTGCACAGCGAGATAGGTTTGAATCTAGCAAAGGAGTCAGGATTGGTGTCCTTAGGAATTAGAGCCAGATAAGTGGACTTAGTTCCTCCACCAATCTTGGCTTTCTGCATGAATCCTCTTGTCATTTTAAGCAGATCTGCCTTGATAATGTGCCAGCAGGATTTGTAGAAGTGGATTGTGAACCCATCCGGCCCAGGAGCCTTGTCTGATTTCATGGACCAAATAACTTTTATGATTTCCTCCTCAGTAATGGGTCTGCAGAGATTTAAGTTGTCTTCAGGACTGATAAGGGAGGGAACACAGGAGAGAAAGTCATCCACCTCCTCGTCATTGCTTTGAGTTTCTTCTCTGAACAAGTTCCTGTAGTGGTTTTCAGCAGCGACTTTAACTTGATTGAATCCTTTACATACTTAACCCTCGGCTGTTTTGATTTCTGCTATGTAGTTCTTCGACAGTCTAGCTCTATATTGCCGGTGGAAGAAGGGAGTGTTCCGATCCCCGGCCTTCAACCAAAGGCTTCTGGATTTAAGCCTCCAGTATTCTTCTTCCTTACGAAAAGTTTGGTACACTGCTCTTTGTGCTTTTACTTCCTCCTCGAGCAACTCAGATGTGATATCTCTGTTTTCCATATCAGTTTGCAGATCCGACAAAGACTGCATAGCCTCCTTTCTCTGATTGATGGGGTTGATATCCGGTGCTTTTATCCAGTCCTTCAGCGCTTGCTTTGTAGCTTTCAGCTTTTGCTCCCATACGTAGCTGGAGGATCCGGAGATTGGTTTGGCCCATGCTTCCTTGACAGTCTCCAAGAATCCATCTCTCTCGATCCAGAGAGGGTTGAATCAAAAAGGAAGCGGACCCAAGTCTTCTTCATCATCCAAATGGAGCTGGATGGGTTTATGATCTGAGGAGAGCTTGGGCAGAATTTTGGTGGTTATTTTCTTGTTCATCATAATGGAGCTTTGAACCAAGAAGCGGTCTAAACGAGCAGAAATGTGCTCCGTACCAACCCGATTGTTAGTCCAGGTGTAAATGCCACGAATGGGCCTGAAATCAAGAAGGTCCCAATGCTGGGTGATCTCCTCAACCTTGGCCAACATAGGGTCGCTGGAGCTGATCCCCCCCCTCTTTTCTTTTACTTTCAGAACAATATTCAGATCCCCGGCTAGTATGATATTGCTGGGAATGGTCTGTTCAAGAAAGGCCTCAAGTGTATCCCAGCATTCTCGCTTTTCAGAATAAGTCACTGGAACATAGAGATTGAAGAGAGAGATGGTTAACTTACTTGCCTTATGCTTCAGCTCCGTGTATATCCAGTGATGGGTTTCATGGGTCCTAAGCAGCTGAAAGAGGTCTTCCGTCCAAAGTGTTGCCAGCCCTCCAGAGGTTCCCCTTGCGTTGACTGCTTTTCCTGCTTTTTTGTTCCACTTTGTTCTACCTAACTCTAGAAGGGCCTGCCCTTCTATTTTGGTCTCCTGGAGCATAAGAACGTCTGAGGGTTCTGATTTCAGTAGGTCCCTGGCTGATTCTATTCTAGAGGGATTCCCCAGACCTCTACAGTTCCAAGAGACGAGATTCATTATTTACAAAGAGGGGGGTTGGGGCCTCCCTTGGAAGGCCTTGGTCTGATATTTCGCCCAATAGACATTTCTATTGTGGATTGACTTCCTTGAATCTTGAGTCTCTCTGCCTCTTCTTCCCTCTTCTCTTTACGAGATTTCCTTCCTGCTTTTTTGGAAGGGCGCTCGTAGAATTCATCTTCGGAAGAACTAGAACTAGCCACTGGTTTTTTCCTTGCTATTTCTGCGTAGGAAGGATTAGTGGGAGAGCCTTGGTTTTCCTCCAACTGAATTGTTTCCTCTCTCTCTTTGTTTGAAGGGGAAGGGGCCGGCTGTTCCTCGTTCTCCTGATTTAGGTTGGCTTGTATGTCCTGCTCTCCTTCTGGTGCATTTGGAGGAGCTTCCGCTTCTTGGTTGCTTTTGGAGCTTGGTTGACCTCCAGTCATATTTCCTTTGCCTGCGCCTTTTTTTGAGCTAGTGTTTTTTTGGACTAGGGTCCATTGTTCCCCATTTTGTTTATCCACCTGTTCCTCCGCCTTCTTCTTACAGTGCTTTGCGAAGTGACCGTGCCCGTGGCAGTGCCTACATTTAAAGGGCAGCTGTTCATAGTCCAGCTCTTGGACATGCGTCCACCCAGCAACAGTGAGCTTGATTGCTTCCGGTAATCCTTCTTCGAGATCTACTTCTACGCAGATGCGGGCACATGAGTACTGATCCTTTCTTACCGCCTGATCTATGTATTTTCCCAAAGCATTTCCTATGGTCTGGAGAGAATTTGGATTCCAGCAGTGGAGAGGCAAGTGAGGGAGTCTAACCCAAACCGGGACTGCCGAGGGAACATCCTGAGTGGGGTCGAAGTCAGGGGACCATTTGTTTAGGTAAAGGCCCTGAGGGCCCATAAAGTATGGCCCGTTTATGAAGATTAATCCTTTGTCTTCCGGGTTTTCAAAGACAAACACAAAGAAACCCTTACCTACGAAGTAGCTATTGACTCCCTCCTTGATCAGAGGCTTCCAGTTCCTTTGAGTCCATTCCTCAACCGATTTGGGAGAGGGCCAGAGGCCCGTGAACTGGCCTATGAGACCCCTCTCCGCCAGATTCAGAGGCGATTTGCAGGTGTCTCCTTCGGGGAGAGCCACTGTGGGGATTGAGTCCAGTTTTTTCACAAATTTCTGCTGGGACTGAGATGGAGGGCGTTTGGGAGCATTCGCAATCATTGCCCTAAAAGCCGTAACCTCCGGAGGCGGAGGGGGGTCTGGGGTCCTGCGGTCATCCATGGCAGGACCTGCCGCAAGGCAAAGCTCGGGACAGAGCACGAATGCACGCGAGAGCCGCCAGCAGCCCTAAGTGCGTGTCGAGGGCTAGAGGGGCGCAGAGGGAGGCAGAGCGGAGCCGAGCTAGCGCGCGCAACAATCCAAAGAATCGTTTTTATTATTATTATCGTATTTTTTCATCCTTTTTATTATGGTCTACTGCAGAATATTTTGCACATAACTTCTCTAAGTGCTCAAACTTTTCTAGAAGTTTTCTAATTATTTCCATTCTTTTGGGATCTTGACGTAATGGCACATTATATGGTAAATAATGTGTCCGAGCTTGTAAACTACGTTCGTTGGCTTGTACAACATTGTGTGCCATTCCTTCAACCTGCCCTCAATATGGCTCCGATACCACTGTAGCAGCAGAATTCTTAGATTTGAATACTGTAGCGGAAGACTTGCAGATTTGTAGATTGAATAGCAAAAATTAGCTTTTAATTATAAAAATACACGGGGTATTTATAATAATAATATTTTATTAATAAGATATGATATGATTCAATGATTACAATGAGGTCCTGCTTTTATACCTATGCAGGTACCTTTTCATGAACAGGCATGTCTTTTAGACATGCCTTTTCAGCTAACTTAATCACTAATTAATATAATCCTAACTGATTAGTTAGTAATTACATTTATTACTATTTATTCTATTAATAACTATATTTATTACTTAAGTTATGAATTAGATTCATAACATTTCCCTTCCTTAACTCTATAATCCTTCCTTTTTCCTTGACTTTTTCTCTTCAAATTCCTTCTTGCCTTATTACAGATCAAACTTGTATGTGTTATCTCAATTGAGTCAAAGTCCCTTTTATTTATACACTTCTCAAGAGTTGAATAGGCCTCTTCTAGTCTGACTTCTATTGGTAGGGATGACTTGGTCTTGGGAGTCCAAATTAACTTTATAAACTAAAAAATAATGTTTCTTTCTTAATACAAATTTCCCAAAATGGTGTTTTACATATGACAATAATTATTTTGACTCGTGAAAAATATTTCTTGACTTGAAAAACCCTAGGAGCATGAAATGCATGCTTGACCTAGATGACCATTAAATGGAGCATGAAACCCATGCTTGAAAAGCTATATTTTCTTTTTCCTTTTTCTTGATACATTAAATATACATAATGACGTAAGTACAAAGACAATTATGAAGACCGAACCTAGTTACTTTTCCAATAGGTGAAAGCAGAAGGAACACCAAAAATATTCCAAGGAGGGGAAGAAGAAGTGGAAAGGGTAAAAATATGAAAATAAAACAACCAAAACACACTAGTGCGAAGATCCAAACAACCACTACGACCATTGTAACATTGATGGTCATACAAAGGACAAGTGTTGGAAGTTGCATCCAAACATTAACCCAAAGAATAAAAAGAAAGATGGTAAGAAAAAAAAATCTCATGGCCATAGAGTTGAGTAATCAGGTGGAATGTAGTTCAGATGTGGATAATACATTTTTTTGTATATAAATGTAGAAAGGGGTGAATTTGAGTAGCCTTCAACAAAAGGAAGTGAAGGAAATGACCATACTCTTCCACATAAATATAAAAGTCAAGAAGATGAAAAGTGGTGCTCTATTAGACTCATGATTACAAGGGAATCTCATATCAGTAGATCTGGTCAAGAAACTAAGGATAAAGACTCATGATCATCCTAGCCCATATCCATTGAGATAGGTTAATAAGTAGTCAAATATAAAGGTAACTAAACTATAGCGTATATTCAAATTTGCTAATGTTTTTAGCTTTATCGATGAAGTAGAATTGGATGTAGTTCCACTATATGTATGTGGTGTTGTGTTTGGGAGTACATATATATACATGTAGGATGCGATATTCATGCAAAGCGACAATCAATATCAAATTTTCAAGGAAGAAAAT
Source organism: Pinus albicaulis (assembly GCA_034641835.2). Lineage (NCBI taxonomy): Eukaryota > Viridiplantae > Streptophyta > Pinopsida > Pinales > Pinaceae > Pinus > Pinus albicaulis. The sequence continues at coordinate 27,138,034 of MU968551.1, forward strand.
TACTTCATCCTTAATGCGTAAAAGGGTAATTCAAATATCCCTCTAGTAAGTCCCAACCAAGAAAAAATTTGATCAATTCTAGAAGGAAATATGTTATGTTATTTCTAAGAGAGAAAAAAATATGTAGAAGATTCCATGAGGACTAAGTCATCCTTGAAGGGGTGTACTAAGGAATAGAAACAACAAATAGAGGAGTTTTTATAGGCACACATGGGTGTTTTCCAAGAACATAAAGGTCTACCACCTTAGAGGGAAGTGGAGTATGAGCTCCAGTTATTGTCAGACTCTCTGTTTAAAAACATCAGGTTGTATAGGTAGTATGATATAGAGGAAGACAAGGTGAAGAAGTAATTGCAATAGCTAATAGAATAGGGTGTTATTCGACCAAGTTCCTCACCATGTAGGTCACCCGTTATAATTGTGCCTAAGAAGGATAGGACTTGGCAAACATGCATTGATTATAGGATTTTAAACAAAATTACACTCAATATAGGCACCCCTTGCCCATGATAGATGATTTGTTGGATTATTTACAACAAGCCAAATACTTCATAAAGATGGAATTATAGTCAGGAAATCACGAGGGCTAGGTCAGAGAAGAAGACACATAAAATACCTCCTTCAAAACAAGGAAAGGTTTCAAGTGTGAGTGATTAGTCATGCCATTTAGCCTATGTAATGCACCAACTATATTCATGAGGTTAATGGATGTTAAATTGTGCCATTTTATAGATTTATTTATTATTGTTTATTTGGATGATATATTGGTATAAAATTTTACTTAGGAAAATCACATCTCACATTTCATGTAGGTGTTAGACACATTAAAGAAACACCCATTGCTAGAAAATATCAAGAAATGTGAGTTTTCACAATATAATTTGGTGTATCAGAGATATGTGATAGGAAGAGGAGAGTTGAAGATATATATTTCCAATATGACGACCTCCATGAAGTGGTTGGTTCCTACCAATGTTTTTTAGTTTAGGAGTTTCATCGGGGTACCACAATAACCAAGGAAATTCATAACCTTGTTTTCAATAGTAACATTATCACTCCATGCCATAATAGTGAGTGGAAAGAGTTTCTAGTGGGGAAAGGGTCAAAAAAAGGCATTTGAGGGGTTAAAGAAGAAGATCATTCAAGCATTGATTATGGCATGCCCAAAATTACAACAACCCTTCGAACAAGAGATAAATGTGAGTGGATTTGTTATGGAAGCGGTCTTGATGTAGCGAGGAAGGCCTATATACTACCATTCTAAAGTATTTCATGGGAAATTATTAACTACCCTATTTAGGATGAGTTCTATGCCCTGGTACAAGCTCTTAAGAAGTGGAAACACTATCTAATGGGAGAGGAGACAATAATCCACACTGATCAACAACCACTATAGTACCTGCAGGCCCAAAGTAAGCTACAATATAATATACATTACAAGTGGACGAAGTTTCTAAAGCCATTTCTTTCAATGAAAAAGTGTGAGGACATCATAAATAAGTTGGCCGACATGCTTTCAAGGCAACCTAAATCAAAGATCACAACTTATGGAATTCTTATACACACAGAGTGTTTCACCCATGATGCATACAAAGAGGCATACATAGAGTATGAGGACTTTAAGGAGTTGTTTTAGTAGTTGCTCCGACTTGGTCTCAATTGATGTTGCAACATTAAGCATATTGACAACTTTGTGCCTCATATACTAGTGAGGGACATGGTCAACTTATAGTAATTACATTTTATTAACTTATAAAAAGGGATGAAAAAATGTGTCAAATATATTCTTATCGATGATATTATAGGAAAAAATTTAATAACATAAATTGATGCTTAACTTGTTCAAAATTCCTTGTTGATCCCAAGGGAAATGAGGAAAATTTCTTTGAATGACGATTGGATAAAGCCACAAGTAATCAAACTGAAGCTCTCGCTCTATATCAAGGTGAGAGGATTGTTGATGGAAGGCGTTAAAAAAATGAGCTAATTGTTATTGGGGATTTATATATAGTTATTATATCAATGAGTGAAACCTTTAGTTCGAACAATAATGCTTTATCGATAATGTTTGGAACAACCACTAGTTGATTTTCCATGTAAAAATAATATAAGACCAAGGTCATGGGACATGTATTCCAAGGTGAAATTTGGGAAAAACATCCTAGTGGTGTATAAATTTATTAATAATGATGTATTACCGGATTCTCCTGATCTAACAATATTTATCTTCTTGCTAAATACATAATCCTTCCACTGTTAAACTTGCGGAAATTTAAAACTCAATTGCAAACACATGTGAATAAATTCAATCGCACATAACACAGTTGTTTAACGGGAAAGCTTAAAGCTAAAAAAACCAACTATCATTTATTGTGTATATCAATGGAATCATGTAATAATCTCATACAAATCTTAGTACATCAAGCTCTCAGTATAATGTAGATTCATTACACACTGTCATGCAGAAATTTGCATCTCTATGCACCAATTTCTTGCCTCCTGACAACTTGCCTCCACTGCACAATCCCTGCTGAAGAAGACCCCTGAATGAATTTGAATTGGCTTTGCCTTGATTTCGCAATCCTCATTGGCAACTCCAATGTGTGTCAGATGCATTGAATGCATCACTATAGTCACAACGGATAGTCCATCTCACCCTTTCACCTATCTCTCCACTGGGTCTCCACTGGAACTGACATGCAAGTAGTTAAATTTTGTATTTGTTCAGTTGTTAGTGAGTTATTAGTTGTGAATTAATTAACTAATTAATTCACTTAACTCTCACTAGTGTATCTTTCAGTTAGACTAGATACAACTAGCTCAAATGAGTTAAACTAAATAACAACTCCATAAACTACTCTTCCAACTCTATCATAACTTTTCCACTTCAGTTCTCACTGAGTCCTCGATGCATGAGCCACCAATAAACCCTAGGAATTGCGTAATTCCTTCAACCCACTGATTTGCCAAAACTATTCACTGAAATAAAGTGCTCCAAGAGAATAAGTTGATGTTTATTGTCGAATTATTATTAAGAGCTAATAATAGTCGACATGCACCTATTTTTAGATTGACGATCTCTAAATAGACTTCATCCAATATTCTAAAAATAGAATTTCATCTATTTTCCACATTTTACCAACCATCTACAAATAACATCCTGCAACTTATAGAATATGCTCACCATGTCTAAAAATAGACATACACCTAAAAATAGCCTGCGGGCACCACTTAGTGAAGGTGCTTACTTTTCACTAAGCTCATCATCTTGTTGAATCTCAACACTCCCTCTCAACAAGATAGGGATTATCCTTCACCTCAATCCTGCCTCTATGGTATTCGAATTTGCTCCTGCCAAGCACCTTCGTCAGAATGTCTGCATCTTGATCTTCTGTAGGAATGTACCGAAGCAACATGATTTTTCGCTGCACACAATCTCTGATATGATGATACCGGATATCAATATGTTTAGATCTATCATGAAACACATAATTAATCGAGAGTTTAATGCAACTCTGATTATCACAATGTATCACTGTAGGATCTAAATGTGAACCGAACAAACCGACCAGGATCTTCCTCATTCAGATAGCCTCACATGCAGCTTGACTTGCTGCCACGTATTCTACTTCCGCTGAACTGAGTGCCATAGATCTTTGTTTCTTGTTGTACCAATAAACTGTTGTAGATCCGATATTGAAAATACCTCCTAATGTGCTCTTTCTGTCCATTGGGCTTCCTGCCCAATCTGCATCCATGAAGCCATGCAACTTCACCTCATCTGTCTATCTGTACCATAAACCATACTCAGATGTGCCCCTGATATACCTCAAGACATGCTTTCCTGCCTTCCAAAAGAGCTTGGTAGGCTTAACCATCGCTTGTGAAAGCTGGTTCACCACATAACATATGTCCGGTTTTGTATTAACTAAATACATGAGTGAACCCACCAATTATCGATAAACAGTGGCATCCACTACCTCTGCTGATGTAGCATCCTCTTTCCTCCAATTTCCTAGAAGAGGAGTATCCATGGGCTTGTAGTCCTCCATGTGAAACTTACCAAGTATCTCCCGAGCATACTTACCTTGAGACATAAACAGTTCACCTTTTCGCTGCCATATTTCCAATCCAAGTAAATAATGAAGGAGGCCTAAATCCTTCATCTCAAACTCCTTTGCAAGATCTGCCTTGCATGAGTGTATCAACTTTTCATCACCCGTTAGTATTAAATCATCAACATAAAAAACAGTGATTAAAATCTTACCCTCCACCACAATTTGGTACAGCTTTGCATCTGCCTCACTCTTGGTGAAGCCAATTCTAGTGAAATAGCTGTCGATCCATGTGTACCAAGCACGTGGTGCTTGCTTCAGGCCATACAACGCCCTTTTGAGTCTACACACATGCGACTCGCTGCTGAAGATCTCAAATCCTTCTGGCTACTCAATGTACACTTCTTCCTCAATGATCCCATTAAGGAATGCAATCTTCACATCCATATGATGAATGTGCCAACCCATCTGCGCTGAGAGAGAAAGGATGGTCCTTATGGAAGAATATCGTGCGACATGTGCAAAGGTTTCTTCATAATCAATCCCCTCGTTCTGTGAGAAGCCCCGGGCAACAAATATTTCCTTATACTTCTCGACGCTCCCATCATCAGCTTGCTTTACCTTGTAGATCCATTTCGAATCTACCACTGATTTACCCACCGACCTTGGAACAATCTCCCAAGCATTATTTCTAATAATGGAGTCATACTCCTCCACCATGGCATCTACCCATGTGGGCTCCTACGCTGCTTCTTCAAAAAAATATGGCTCTGTCACGATACACTTGCTCATAAGAGTCATGTATCCAGTAAATCGGTCAGGTGACTGTCTCTGTCTGCGCTATGATGTAGGGACTCCTACGTTCTGTGCCACATCAATCTTCAGTCTCTCAGCTTCTGTGGTACGCTTTATGCTTGTTCTGATGTTTGGTTCTGCATGAATGGTGTCCTCCACTCCATGAATCTCCTCCTGTGGTTGATCCACATCTAGAGGCTCGTCTTTGGGAACAAGTAGTTCCTCCTCTGCATGCAAGTGTAGCTCCCTCTCAAGCGACAACTTCATGGCTTTCACCTCATTGAATTTTATATCCCGTCGCACCACAGTCATTCGAATGTTTGGAAAATACACATGATAATTATGGGGTGTTTCTGTGTACCCCACAAATATCTCAACTTCTGCAGTCGGCTCCAGCTTCTTCCTGGCGTCCTTTGTCACATGAATGTAAACAGATGAGCCAAAAATCTTCAAATGAGAAATATCAGGCTTCTTACCAGTAAAAGCTTCTTCAGGTGTACTCATGCCAAATACTCTATGAGGACAACGGTTTTTCACATAAACCGCAGTGTTGCATGCTTCCGCCCACAAGTGCATCGGTAGGCCCTGATCATGCAGCATAGCTCGTGCAGAACTCATGATTGTTCTGTTATTCCTTTCTGCAACCCCATTATACTGTGGGTTATGAGGCACTATGAGTTCTCTTCTAATTCCTTCTTTTCTATAGAAGTCTTTGAATTCGTTCGAGATATATTCACCACCATTATCGCTCCGTAGAGCCTTCACTTGCTTCCTCGACTCCTTCTCCACCAATGCTTTAAACTCATAGAACTTTGAGATTTTTTCACTCTTCTTCTACATGAAGAAGATCCAGCATCTACGAGAATAATCATCAACAAATATAACATAATACCTATGTTTTTCTGTTGAAGCAACCGAGAAAGGTCCACACACGTCTGTGTGAATTCTCTCTAGGATCACCGAAGCACAGTTCTCCTTCTCCTGAAAGGTGGTCTTCACAAACTTACCCATAGTACATCCCTTACACTGATTTGACTGTGCAAGAGTGCCCTTGGGAAGTCTAGTATAAATCTGTTGCAAAAGCTCAAGGCGCCATGGTGAAGATGGCCCAATCTCCTATGCCATAATTCGCCCTCATCCTAGCTCACCGCTTCTTCTACTTTGCCCATCATTGCAGCGCAACCATCTACCTCCAGCTTGTAGATATTCTTAACTTGAACCCCTATCTACTTGGTTTGACTCATTGTTTTATGTCGCGAGAAAGCTTTTCCCTCGCTGAAAACAACGTCATAACCTCTGTCTTCCAACATTTCGACTGAGACCAAGTTCTTCTTCATACTCGGAACATGCATAACATCTTTCAACAGAAATGGTTTACCTAACTCCCTCTCAAAGGTAATGGTTACAATGCCGGTCACACTGTATCTGCCATCGTCGCCCATCTCTACATGCATTTGGATATCCTTCTCCTCCAAGTCACTAAACAACTCCTTGTCTCCCGTCATATGGAAAGATGCACCAATATAAAGATACCACACCGATCCCATTGAGCTTGAAACCAAGCATGCGGTCAAAGAGAAATCAAGTTCAAATTGCGAGGCTAAGGCCTTTCCAGCTGTAGCTCCAACAACCTTCTTGTTCTTCTTTTTTCTGTGGGTAGTTAGTGGCGAGATGCCCATGTTCGTGACAGTGAAAACACTTCACTTTGGACAAATCCAGATTCTTGCCTTTAGCCTCGGATTTTGGATGGGATTTCTTCCCCTTCCCTTTCCTTGCTTTGGCAGCCAAAGTAAAATTCCCTTCATCATCATTCTTCAATAAAGAGCCATCCCTGGTACTTCGCCTTATCTCCTCCTGCAAAAGATCCGACCAAAGTCGCTCCCAACCTGGTAGTTTCTCCCATCCATTGACAGAGTCTTCTTAGCTATGCCAACTCTTAGGAAGCCCAAGGAGAGCCAAGCTCACCAAGTCATCATCATCAACAATAATCCCCACACTTCCAAATTCATCCCTACAGTGGACAAACTTCGTGAGATATTTTGGAATACTGTTGCCCTTCTCCATTTTTATTTTTCTGAGCTTATCTTTTAGCGCCAACTTCCTCTGGTCATTGCTGCTTTGGAAAATATCTGTCAAAGCCTTCCACATTGAAAATGGAGTGGCTTTCCCATGAAGTCTTGACACAATATGGTCCTTCACACCTTCCAACATAATTCTTCTTATCTTTTCTACCTTCTTTTTCCATGTGTCAAGTCTTGCAGCATCGCTAGAAGCAGGCTTAGGAACATCTTTATCGATGAAATCCTTCAGTCCACTATCATCAAGCACTGCCTCCATCCTATCCTTCTAGGCTATGTAATTCGAGCTACCCTCAAGGGCATACTCCAATCGCAACCCATTGAAATATATTTCAATGAATACTCTATCGCACCAAGAAATTTCTGCAGCAAATTCGAATTGTACACCAGCACAAAACTCAACACTTATTCACAATTGCAATCTCCAGTGATCAATACTGCTCTGATACCATGTAGAAATTTATTAATACTAATGTATTACCAGATTCTCTTGATCTAACAATATTTATCTTCTTGCTAAATACAAAATCCTTCCACTGTTAAACTTGCGGAAATTTAAAACTCAATTGCAAACACATGTGAATAAATTCAATTGCATATAACACAGTTGTTTAACGAGAAAGATTAAAGCTAAAAATCCCAATTATCATATATTATGTATATCAATGGAATCATGTAATAATCTCATACAAAGCTTAGTACATCAAGCTCTCAGTACAATGTAGATTCATTACACACTGTCATGCATAAATTTTCATCTCTATGCACCAATTTCTTGCCTCCTGACAGCCTGCCTCCATTATGCAATCCCTGCTGAAGAAGACCCCTGAATGAATTCGAATTGGCCTTTCCTTGACTACGCAATCCTCATTGGCTACTCCAATGTGTGTCAGATGCATTGAATGCATCACTATAGTCACAACAGATAGTCCATCTCACCCTTTCACCTATCTCTCCACTGGGTCTCCATTGGAACTGACATGCAAGTAGTTAACTGCTGTATTTGTTCAGTTGTTAGTGAGTTATTAGTTGTGAATTAATTAAATAATTAATTCACTTAACCCTGACTAGTGTATCTTTCAGTTAGACTAGATACAACTAGCTCAACTGAGTTAAACTAAATAACAACTCCATAAACTACTCTTCCAACTCTGTCATAACTTTGCCACTTCAGTTCTAACTGAGTCCTCGATGCATGAGCCACTAATAAACCCTAGGAATTGTGTAATTCCTTCAGTCCACTGATTTTCCAAATCTGTTCACTGAAATAAAGTGCTCAAAGAGAATAAGTTGATGTTTATTTTCGGATTATTATTAAGAGCTAATAATAATTGAGATGCACCTATTTTTAGATCGACGATCTAAAAATAGACTTTGCCCAATATTCTAAAAATAGAATTTCATCTATTTTCCACATTTGACCAACCATCTACAAATAGCATCTTGCAACTTATAGAATATGCTCACCATGTCTAAAAATAGACATACACCTAAAAATAGCCTACGAGCCCCACTTAGTGAAGGTGCTTACTTTTCACTAAGCTCATCATCTTGTTGAATCTCAACAAGTGTATGTCACTTTCAAATTATTATGGCTAAGGAAATTAGCAAAGGCAAACAGGCACTAATTGGCATTTATTTATGAAAATAAAGGAAAATAGGAGGAAAGGGAGATGAAGGGTTGCAATTTGCATGAGAGGGAAATTGAAGGAGAAATAAAGGAAAATGATAAATTAGAAGCATCCATAATAAAAAGGCTTACGAGGATTAGTTCCCTTATTTTTTCAGTTCAATTTTGGAGCTCTATCTTTATTCTATCATACTCTTGCACACATAGAGCGTTCTTGGAGCACTTTAGCATTGGAGAAAGGAAAGAGAAAGAAGGACAAGGAAAGAAAAGGAAGGAAAAGGAAAAGCAGGGAAGGTTGGATCAAGCAACTTCAATAGGAAGATTTTGTAGGTAATAGGTTGCATGTGTTATTTCCTAACTGATGTGTGAATGCATGGTACATGCATTTGTTTATTTGGTTTATTTAATATCATTGGTATGGGTTTTTTCGGGTTTGACAGTGGTTTCAGTCTTTCCTTTCCATTTCTTGGATAACCATGGTGTGATGGGGTTCTTTTCTTGGTTGAGATTTGGATTTTCAGAAGGTTTTGAAACCGAGTGAGGTGGTCTCAAGAAAATTCCCATTGGTTGGGGGTGGACGTGGTTTAATCTTCGAGAAACCCTTGAAAAGTGGGTGAAGATAGGAAAATTACTCAGGGTAATGGTGAAGAAAATCTGAGTTATTCAAGCATTTTGGGATTTGTGATCCCTTGACTGGTTTTGGTGGGATCGTGGTAGGATGAGGGTGGAGATGGATTAATCTACAGGAAGCCCTAGTTTTTTATGTCTTGATATTCCACGTTCGTCCTTGGAATATGGCACGGGGGTGATTGGCTGAAAGAAATATTTGGTTCAGCCTAATCTATGGTTGGGTGGTACGTGGAAGTCCTTGACTTGGTTGGATTTTTCATAAGTTAATAAGAGATATTTTCCTACTATGATCTATGATTGCTTTTACTTTTTATTATGGTGATTTGATGGTTGTTATGGCATGGTTAATAATATGCTTATGTGCATGTTATAAACATAGATCTATAATGTGCTCTAGCTATGGCTTTGTTTAGTATTTTATAATTATTTATTGGTTAATCAATGCATGGGCTAACAAGTGTTATTGCAACTATTATGAGAGGGAATTAGACATTCTTAGTGATTCCAATATAAGTTTCATAATCCTATGATTAGATATGCATTCATGACCTGTAGCATACATGTTCGCCATATGTTTTAAAAAATAAATGTCATGGTTAGGCCTGGTTAGGTCAAGTTCTTGTTCAATATTTGTATGAATAACATTGTCATTATGTCATTTATCATTCTGAGAAGTCTCAGGTAGTTCTCGGTAGGGGTCTGGAGTCTGGACTGGAATTGTGGCTTAAACCATGGGACCGCAAGCACTGAATTGAGAAATTTAGGTCATAATCGCATGGAGAAAGGCTTGTGAGTGTTTTTGGAGGGCTTCGATCGCATGAAGGTAGTGTTAAAGGTGTGGTTGGGAGTCTAGGTCACTGAAACAAAGTTCCAACTCATGGATTTACCACCTGGGGTATTCCTTCAGCTCTTGGGTGATTTGTAGTCCCTGTAGGATGTCAATTTATGGTCAATAAGTCTCAGTTGCAGGATCCAATTCCTTAACTGGAGCTAGGAGTTCGGGTCATGTCATAGTAAATATTCATCTCATGTTTAACCTGGTAAGCCAATGAAATTGTGTAAATGTGGGAAGGGGGTGTTACAGGGTGGTATCTGAGCATGGTTAAAACACTTGGAATAGATGGGCTAGATGCATGTTGCTATGCATGCATTTTCATGGAGATGGTTTCCGTGCATGGGGTCATTGTATGTAGTTAGTGTTATATATATATATCGTGCTAATCTGGATTGATTTTACAGATGATATAGCCTCCCCTAAACTTCACTGAGGTATGTTGATTATGCTTATATTTGGTTATCTGACATGGTGTGTTTGCAGGAAGAAGAGGATCAAATATGACTAGAAGAATGGTGGATTGCAGTTCATGTTACTCTCCTTATATATCAGATGAGCACCAAAAATATGTGTACTCTCCTTACATAGCAGACAACTTGAGAAGTTTAAAGGCATATATTTGAAGTTGTAAGGCAGATAATGATATAATCATTTAGTCACAGGAAATAATTGTAAGGGAACAGGAGAAGCAAGCAACGGTCAATGAAGTGATTCTTCATAGTTTATCTGATTTGCATAGGCAAGGACAACCAAAAATCAATCATGGATAGGAGGACATGACTAATGGGGCATATGGTAGCAGATATCGACCAGGGCATAGGTCTTACATGGATGAAAAATTAAGAGATGGAAGATAGATGGATACACCTGATAGAAGAGCCAGTGGTTTTGGGTTCTATTCTAGTTCTGGTTTAGACAAGTATCATGGTCATCATCGCTATCATCCTTATAGGAGGAGTGGGAGGGGATAATTTCCAGATGAGTTCAAGAAAGCCAAGCATCCTACATTCGAAAGAGAGTTGAAGAAACCAAAGGATGCATAATCACGGTTGCTTAGGATGAAGAAGTTCTTCAAGCTGCATGACTATACATAGAACATGAAGGCCCAAATAGTTATTTTCAGTCTCAAGGGAAAGAAATATATTTGTTGGGAAGATGTTAAGTGTGTTAGAGGCATCATGATAGAGGAGTTGAGTTGGCATGAATTTAATACTCTTCATGAATAAGTATTTGTAAGAGAGATATTATGATGGTAAGGCTAAGAAGTTATATGAATAAAATATGGGATCTATGACAGATGAGGAGTACATGACTAAGTTCCTGGAGTTGTTGAGGTATGTTCCTTACCTCAAGGATGATAATACAAGGTCCAAATATTTATCAGTGGACTTCCATTAACTTTTAAGGATCAGATTGAGTAGGATGAGCCTTGGTCATTGGAGGAAGTCTTTGGGAAGATGAAGCACTATTATGAGAAATCAAAGCATAAGTTCGAGCCTAAGTGAAATTGAAAAGGGAATGACAAGAATAAAGGAAAGTGGCCACCAAAGCGGGGAAGACCACAGGATGCAGGTGAGAAGGAAAATGTTGCTTCTTACAAGAAATTTAATGTGATAGAGAAGGGACATGAACCTCAGCCTAGAGAGTATCATAATAAAGGTAGTGGCAGAGAACTGCTACAACGTTGGATTTGTGGCAAAGATCAATGCAAGAAGTATTTCCCATTGTATCAGGGTGGCATACATAAAATCTACAGTGCTCAGGAGGCACAAACAGTTGGGGATGTGGGATAGAGCATCTTAGGATATATGCAACATTTGATAATAAGCAGGTGGATCACTAGGTATCCATTATTTAGATGGAAGGTAATCTCTATGATCAAGTTGTTTCCATTTTCATTGATCTTGGATCTAATTATAATTATGTTAATCCTGAATTGGTGGATAAGTGTGGTTTGAGAAAAGAAGTGCATGCTGAGTCTTAGTTGGTGGATTTGGCTACAAGTACTAACAAAAGATTTCATAATCGGGAATGAGCTTGTGCATTTGAGATGAATGGTATGCCTACATCAACACATCTAAGTTTGCTTCCATTGGGATCATACAACATACTTCTAGTTATGGATTGGTTGTACCTTCACAGGACTAAGGTGGATTTTTATTAAAAGGATATTGAGTGCTTAGATGACGATGGAGAAAAGAGAATATTTTAGGGGAAGAAGAATCCTACATCAATAAGAATGGTTACAACTATGCAAGTTAAGTGTAGTTGCAGGAAATTGTGTGTATTGTTTGCAGTTCATGTTTCCAGTGACAAAGGTAACGATGTTTAGGATGTGGAAACTTGAATAGGTATTTGGTTTTGCAATAGTTTCAGGATGTATTTCCAGTAGAGATTTTAGAGTTACTGTCTCACAGGGAAGTGGAATTTTCTATTGAGTTGGTACCGAGAGCAACACCAACACCTAAGGCACCGTACATGATGAGCACTCCAGAGTTGGTGGAATTAAAGTTGCAGTTGAAGGAAATGCTTGAAAATGGATACATTCGGCTAAGTGTTTCGCCTTGGGGAGCACCAGTGTTTCTTGTGAAGAAGAAAGATGGAAATTTTAGGTTGTGCATTGATTACAGACAACTGAACAAGGTGATGATCAAGAACATGTATATGTTATCAAGGATCGATGATTTATTTGATAAATTGAAGGGAGAAACAATGTTATCAAATATTTATTTGAGATCAATATATCATCAGCTACACATAAAAGAAGCGTACATTTATGAGAATGCTTTTCAGACTAGGTATGGGAATTATGATTTTGTCGTGGTTCCTTTTGGTTCGACTAATCATCCAACTACTTTCATGTGTTAGATGAATAGTGTGTTGCATCCTTATCTGGACAAGTTTTTGATAGTGTCCATTGGTGATATATTGATATATTTAAGAATTAGGAAGAGAATGTAGAACACCTAGTAGCATTGTTAAGATTGTTGAGAGGGGATCAATTGTATGCCAAGCTTAGTAAGTGTAGTCTCTTTTAGACATAAGTTCATTACTTGGGACATTTTTTTTTCCAAGGAAGGCATACAAGTGGATCTGGGAAATATCAAAGCTATCATGGAGTGGGCATCACCTAGGAATGTGGATGAGGTCAGATTATTCATGGGATTAGAAAATTATTACAAGCAATTCATTAGGAACTTCTGATAGATTTCCTATCCTATTACATCATTGCAGAGGAAAATAATTAAGTTTGGATGGACAGAGGAGTGTGCAACTAATTTTGATCAGTTGAAGAAGTTGCTTAAAAATGCTTTAGTTATAAATATTGCAGATCTAGATAAAGGGTTAGTGGTGTGTACAAATGTTTGCAAGAGAGGACTTGGTGGAGTCTTGATGCAGGAGGGACATGTGGTATGCTACGAGTCAGGGAAATTGAATGAGCAAGAAAAAAATTATGTGACTCATGATCTTGAGTTGGAAACTATAATTCATGCATTGAATATGTGGAGGCACTATATTTTTGGCAGAAGGTTTGTTTTGATGAGTGATCATAGTGGGCCAAGATACTTGTTTAACAAACCTAATTTGAATTCCAGGCAAGCTAGATGGTTTCCACGCTAGTGAGTTTGAATTCGAGATCAGGTACATTAAGGGCAAGGAGAATAGGGTTGCATATGCTATTAGCAGGAGAGTGCAGGTGAATCACATAGAAACTATGAGTTCATATGGGACAAACTTATAGGACAAAATATTGCAGGCATGGAAATAATATGACAGGTATCAACAACTTAAGCACATGTTAAAACAACAGGGTACATGTGATTAGGATGTGGATTATCATCTCACGACAGATGGCTTGGTGACATTTAGGGACATGATCTATGTGCTAGACAACAATGAGATAAAGAAGCTTATATTGAGGGAATTTCATGTTAAGCCGTATTTATGTCACTCAGGATAACACAATACTCTAACAATTGTGAAGAAGTTCTACTATTGGCTGAATCTGAAGAAAGAGGTAGTTGAGTTCGTCACAAGATGTTTGGATTGTCAACAGGTAAAAGAAAAGTGAAAGCATCCAAGTGTTTTATTATAGTTGATTCCGATTCCAGAATGGAAATTGGAGGCCATTTCCATGGATTTCATCATAGGTTTTCCGAGGACATCTAGAAAACATGATTCCATCATGGTTGTGGTTGATAGGTTGACCAAGGTCGCTCAATTCATTCCATTGAAGTATAATAATTCATATAGTGAGGTAGCTCAAGTATTCATGAGGGATATAGTGAGATTGCATGGTGTTCCTAAGAAGATCATATCAGACAGAGATGCCGAGTTCACTTCTAGGTTTTGGAAGGAGTTGTTTGTAGATTTGCGTACAAATTTGGCTTTTAGTACAATTTATCATCTGTAGACACATGGACATACAAGGAGGTTTAACAAGGTTCTTGAGGACATGTTGAGGATGTATGCCATGCACCAACAAAGGAGGTGGGAGGAGTATCTTCCTCTGGTAGAGTTTGATTACAACAATGGGTATCAGGGGTCACTAAGAGTGAGTCCATTTGAGACACTTTATAGGCGAATTATAATACTCCCATCAACTGGAGTGATCCAGTGAATAAGGTGTTGATTGGAGCAGACATGTTGGCTGAGATTGAAAAAGAAATGTAGGTTATCAAGAGGAATCTAAAAGCAGCACATGACAAGCAAAAGAACTATGCATATCAACACAGGTTATTTAAGGAGTTTCAAGTTGGGGAGCATGTGTACATGCACATCAAGCCCAAGAGGAGTTCCCTGAGGATTGGATCATGTGGCAAGATAGCACCTCAGTATTGTGATCCTTTTGATATCCTTGAGAGGATTGGACCAGTGGCCTATAGAATTTCATTGTTGCCAATAGTGAAAGTCCATGATGTTTTCCATGTTTCACTACTTAAGAGATATGTGAAAGATTTTGATCATATGATTGAATAGTCTCTATTATAGGTGGAAATAGAAGGAGAATTCCACCAGGAACCTCAATGCCTATTGCAATGGAAACAACTCATGCTCTGGAACAGAGAAATAAAGAAATTTAAAGTGTAGTGGAAACACTTTGAGCCTGATGAAGCTACATGGGAGATGGTTGATCAGATGCAGGCTTTATGTCCTTCATTATTTGTTGGTTCAATCAAATGAGTTTTTGGTATATTTATGTATATATGTGTATGTTTTTTTTTATTGTAAATACCACAATGAGTTGTGTTATAAAGCTTAAATAAGTGATATGTTTGTTTTTATTTTTAACGGGAGGTCATTGTAAATACTACATCGAGATGTGTTATAAAGCTCCATAGGAATTATGTGTTCATTTTCAGCGGTTTTGCTGGTGACAAGCATCATAGAACACCAAGGATGGTGTTCCCCAAGGGGGAGGGGTTTGTAACAACCCCTGGTTTATTTTCCATGTAAAATAAAAATATAATACGAAGGTCACGAGACACATATTCGAAGACGAATGTTAGGCAAAAAATCTTAGTGGGTGTCACTTTTGGTGTATTATGTCTAAGGAAATTGTCAAAGGCATTGGCAAATGAAAAGAGGCATTAATTGACATTTATTTGTGAAAATGAAGGAAAATAGGAGGAAATGGAGATGAAGGGTCACAATTTGCATGAGAGGGAAATTGAAGGAAAAATAAAGGAAAATGAAGAAATTAGAGGCATCAATAATAAAAAGGTTTATGAGTATTAGTTCACAACTTTTGACAATTTAGTTTTGGAGCTCTCTGTCTATTCTTTGATACTCTTGCACACAGAGAGAATTCTTGGAGCACTTTAGCATTGGTGAAATAAAATCAAAAGAAGGACAAGGAAAGCAAGGAAAAACAAGGAATGCTGGATCAAGAAGCTTCAGTAGGAATATTTTCCATGTAACATGTTGCATGTGTGATTTCCTAGCTGATGTGTGAATGCATGGTACATGCATTGGTTTATTTGTTTCCATTGGCATGGGTTTTTTTGGGTTTGACAATGCTTTCAACCTCTCCTTTCCATTTTATAGATAACCATGGTGTGATGGGATTCTTTTCTTGGTTGAGCTTTGGATTACCTGAAGGTTTTGAAATCGGGTGAGGTGGTATCTAGAAAATTACCAAGGGTTTGGGGTGGAGGTGGTTTAATATATGGTAAGCCATTAACATGTGGGTGGAGACATGAAAATTCCTCAAGGTAATGGTGATTAAGCTCTGAGGCATACAAGTTTGTTTTGGGCTTTGTGATATATTGACTACTTTTGGTGGGATCCCGATAGCCTGAGGGTGGAGATGGTTTCATCCTCAGGAAACTCTAGTTGTTTATGTCTTGAGATCCCACATTCATTCTTGGAATGTGGCACGAGGGCTATTGGTTGAAAGAAATATTTGTTTCAGCCCAATCAATGGTCAGGTGGTACGTGGAAGTCCTTGACTTGGCTGGATTTTGCATAAGTTAATAAGAGCTATTTTACTATTGTGATATATGAGCACTTATACTTGTTATTATGGTGATTTTATGGATATTATATCATGGTTAATAATCTGGTTATATGTTGGTTATAAGCATGGATTTGTAATGTTCTCTATTTATGGTTTCTTTTTCTTTTTCTTTTCAGGATTTGATAAGTATTTATTGGTTAATGAATGCATGGGATAACAAGTGTTATTGTAACCTTCATGAGAGGCAATTAGACCTTCTTGGTGATTCTAAGATAAGATTTAGAATCCTATGATCAGATATGAATTCATGGCATGTAGCATACATGTTCACCATATGTTTAACAAAATGACTGTCATGGTTAGGCCTGGTTAGGTCAAGTTCTTATTCAAGCTTTGTATGAATAGAATTGTCATAATTTAAGTTATTTATGGAATTTATAATAGTTATTGGTAAGGGAGTCTCATTTTGTCTTTGGATCTGTCGGGTTTCATATTAGTGATAGGTCTTCTAGGTTGAGTGTGGTTTGGGACAAATATGGAAAATCTTGGGTCTTTGGTTGAGGGGTATCAATAGACCATATCGTTGCACATTGTGTTTCCATTTATGATAACAAGATGTCATTCATGTCAAAGGGTATGTAAAATCAAAAAACGATATCACTCATAAATCTTAGGGATAAATATGAAAACCATACGTCATTCTCTCATAATGTCAACTACAAGAATTTTGAAGTTCATTGAATTTTTGATGAAGGTATGATGCTGAGAAGATGATCCAGATTGGATCATTATATTTGTTTTAATCCATATCAATACTTTTAGAGTGGAGAAGGTGGAGGAATCAACTCACAAGACCATTTTTGCCAGTGGGACCCAGTTTCACAAATTAGGATTTGAAACCTTCCAGGGGCATTTTGAGGCATCAAATGATTTTTTTTGGGGTAAAACTTTGCTAGCTAAGTTTAGAAATTTTTCTCTTCATATTTTACAGGTAAATACCTTTCCAACAATACAATAATCATGTTATTATGAGTTCGTATGAAAAATTTATGCCACTTAGAAGTTGACCTTCCTGTTTTCACCACCATAATTTGAGAGGATGCGGTGTCAGCCCCCATTATTCATGGAAAAGGGGCTAGCCATGTGATTATGACGAAGAAGACTCTATAAGAGTCTATATTGTAACTTTATTTAAGATTCAAAGGAGTCAAACCTAACCACTAGTAGGCTATCGGGGAATGTTATAACTAGGCCACTAGGAGGAAAAGGGGTTTTATTATTTTTAAGTGCATTTGTTCCATATATGAACAAAAATAACTGAGAGCGATGAGAGATAATGAAAATAGAGAGGGTTTGTGCACTATAGCCCACTGGCCACATGTCATACTTCTTTCCACTTGTAGCCATTTTCTATTCAGAGAAAAAGAGTAGAGTGACCTCACCCCCTAACTTGGGTTTTCTCCCGAAAGGGTTTCCTAGGCCATATCTTGTGTCAAATGTGTTTGTGAATTTTTATTTATCCATTCTCTATTTTTTGCATTAATTTAATTTGCATGCATACACAATTAATAGTAATCTACATATACATAAGTCTAAAGAGAAATTAAATTGTAAAAGTGTAGACTTCATATTTTTAAATATAATTTAATCAGGTTTTTTGTGACGAAATGTACAGTGGAATATCCATGATAGTTTATAGATCAAAGTATCCTACAAGTAGCATGGTTGAGTTGGCCTCATCAATCCTTTCCAATGGTATATCCTTCTCAGGAAAACTCCTCCCAGATGAGAAGTTATGGCTAATTGAAGTTTAAGTATTAATTATGGGACCAAACTTTAGGGAAAAACCCAAATATAAAATTTGCTAACAAGTGCATATGTTTAGGGTTGATCCATAGTTGACAGAGAAATCAACAACCTCAAGCGTGCAAACCAGTGCACTTTTTAACACAATTAAATGGGGTGCAACTTTCGGGATAATTAACGACACTCGTAACTTTTCAATAGATAGACGATGTTAAAGATACATGGCATTTAACCAAGCCCTATCGGCCTAATCGAATGGCAACACATAGCAGTATTTCGCATGATGATGACATGGACCTTTGGATGATTTACAAGTGGAAATTTCACACAGTCAATAACATAGTCAGTGTAACACATCAATAGATGAAGTCATCATAGTAATGTGGTGCCACCAGGGGCATCCACATGGCAGGGAAAAGCGACAGGTTTGGATTAGTGAAAAGCACAAAAAAGGGTGACACATGACACCTCTCATGGGTAACCACATGGAATGATGAAATCATGTTGACATCATCATGTGAATGACCATTGGTCCTTGGGTTTCGATCACATGGACACTGTCACATGCACTTAAGCTCTAGGTGTCAAGGGACATATGTTAACCTCGATTACATGATATGGTCATATAGACCATGGCATGGGATTTAATAGTTTAATAGTAGGAATGATCAATGAATCTGTTAACCCTTGGTTGGCTCTGATGAGCCTTAGGTCTGAATGACCATTTATAGATACAAGAGTTCAAAACTCAAAATTATCATCCATCGAAAATGAAGACACACAAAACTGATTCGAGAATGCAAGACTTTTGAATTATGAGTTTGGTTCTTTTGTTATGGTTTATGGTTCATAAAGTTGTTTCATGGATAATTACCTTGGTTTTAAATCTCATTACTAACTCAATTTATTTATTTATTTTATGTTATGTCATATGGGATCCTCACTAGTTGTTGTAGTACGAAGGTATATGGGTCTCGTTCTTGCAGATACAATGGTCACGGTAGCTTGCCACAAAGCCATAGTTTCGGTCTGCCACAATATTAACACAGTAAAATAATGATTGAGTTTAGTCACGAAGGAAACTTTGGTATGAAAGTAATTTGTTTGACATGCAATTTCCATGTCCTCGGCTTGAGGAGTAAAGTCACAATGGCCATGAACTTGGGTCGTTTTGTCACTACAAGGAAAAGACCCTCTAGCGGAGGTTATAAAGGAGGTTTTTAGTGTTATAAAATTGGCCAAAATTGTCAAAAAAACATTTTCTACAACATCTGTTTTTGGTAACGTAGGTTTTGGAGGAGATTCTAACGAAACTTTAACACAACTAAAAACAACTGGGCGGCCAGAGGTTTTTACGGATGTTTTTCTCATTGGTGCGCGCATCATGTGCGAACGCACCAATGCGTTTTACCATGTATGCACCGGTACTGTAAACATACCAAGCACCGGGATGGAAAAAAAATTTCGGACGCTCTAGGGCATTTAGCAACGTCCCAGTGCGTGTCACCCAGCAAGATGCACCGAGACAATGGAAGGTGCATGCACCGATGTCGTTAAGGTGTAAAAATGCACCAGGCCATTTAGGTGTTAAAACACACCAGGCCATTAAGTTATAAAAACGCATTGGCATGTTAAAGGCAAACCGTACCGGTGCATGCAACACCTATCAGACCGCCCGAGTGGTAGTTGTCGATAAAGCACACCGAGCGTTCTAATTGGTATTGGTATTTGTGCGGTGCCCATAGGTCGTAGAAACACACCAGTGCACAGTATCATACAAATGAACCGGTGTGCAATAAATAACATGCACTGGTGTTCATTTTCTATTTTTTAGAAACATCGACCTGTGACAGTGCAATTATTGTGATTTTTTAAAATTCATTATTCATCAAAAGTCGACTCATATCTTATAACAATATTCATATCAATTAAATTTTTATTAGTGCATTTGAATGTGATGTTTGGATTAATTTGTTATATGATATCATCATATTTCACATCTCTTCATTATAATATTTAATCATCCATATATTTAATCAATGTTGTAACACTTCACAACGACAATGGATAACACAACAGAGTAAATTAAAATGTATTTTATTATATATATAAGAATAAGACACTATTTGTCATACAAAATGGGACAGATATTGGTATCCCTTTGTCTTTCAATTGGGACACAATGTCCATTACATTAAAAAAAAATGTATGATTTCACACACAAATATTTCAAAAAATACAACACCTTGCTTTGATATCCAAACATATTGATCATCATTCTTCTCTGGAACTGTTGTCACTGCTCAAGCTACTTCCATGACTTAGGTTATTTGGAGGAATGTTTTGTTCATTGTGTTGATTGCTTTCTTCTTCTTCAAGTTCTATCTACAAACATAAAAATAAAGCATAATGAGTGTATATACATTGGTGAGAATAATGAAAATTGCAATATTAAATAATATACATCAATGTAAATCGAAAATAAATGTACCATAGAATGAATTGACTCGTGAACTATACACATTCTTCAAAACCAAATTTCATGTCATCTCTCAACAATTCATTTGTTGGCACAATTCCATACTTTGTTTCCTGCAAGTTTTATACCCCGTAACAAATCATAGATTTAATATAATTTTTTTTTGTTCTATTAATTATAGACAGAGCTAAGCAAAACAAGATAAATGCTTACAAATTCCACAATTAATTTATGATATGCCAACATATACTTACAACCCATATTTAACCCAATGTCAATCAATTCTTATGATGGTTATTCTTTGTATGTTAGCACCTATTTGAAGACATTAAATGATGATTGTTGTAAAACAACTTAAAATACACAAAAATTAAATCTATTTAAGTTGTTATAAGGAAGCAACACTTACTCACAAACTTAGATATCAACCCTTTTCTTCCTTGTCGTCTTGTTTTATGTGCTGAATGGGTTCTTTTTTTTTGTAATTTATTATTTATTTATTTATTTTATCTTGAAAGAAAATACTTGAAAATTAATATTTAATGCTAAATTGTTTATTAATTGCACCTAATCGAAAAATTCAATGATTACATATTACATTTGAAGCACATTGTTGTTGAGATGGCTCCTCGTGCGATGCAATTATGTCCATTTATTTGACCATCTCCTTGTACACCTTTTTGGACGTTCTTACTGACATATTTCTGATATCAGTTTGTTCATCCTTTGATATTTTCATAATATTCTTGAAAATGTAACATGACGATAAACAATTTAATTTTTGTATTGATATATGAAAAGTAAATATAACAAAAATGATATTTATAAATGGTTGCTTTGTAGTAATATATACATATAATTCTAGAAAAACATTTAAAGGAATATTACTTTTTCAATCCTTCTATTTTCTTGTTGTACGTTTTTGCTATTAAAAGTCTGACATGTCTTATTGACCAATTCTCTGGAAACTCATCCTGTAGTTTAAATAAAATTTGGTTCTTGGAATCATTGGATTGATTTTTGTATTGTAAGTGGAATGAACGTCTATACATTCGTTCCACTAGATCCCTCAAAGTTTTCTAAATTTTCTCTCCCCTTTCGTTAACCTTCAACCTCACTCCAGATGAGCTAAGGAGCAATTCATTTTTATTTGCATTTTTTTCTTTTCTTAGAACAACATTCCTTTTCTTCATTGTTGGTCCCTGAAGAACATTAAACATATCTGAATTAATAAATTGTTTGAAACATGTTATTTAATATTTTTAAGTATATTATTAATGAAAATTCAAAAGAGAAACTCATATAAGATCGATATTATTTTTTCATTCACCCGATTCATTCTTATGCAATTTTTCCATCAAGATTTTAGGCTCTTTTGGTCTTATATAGGAAATAATCTTATCGAGCTTCATTATTTTGTGGCTCTGCATGATACACACTAAACAATACATATTAGTTAAACTTACATATAGTTCAAAAATAATAACATTTGTAAAGAATTAACAAAGAACTTGTTGTTTTTGCTTTTTTCGATGTGCTATCAGTATTTTTGTTACTTGAACTTTTGTCAATCATTTCTTTATCAATATGAAACCTGTACCATATCATTCATTAATATATTTTTATAAATAAATCACATACTTTTCAGGTTAAAAAAAAATCAAGAAAACGGTGCGCCTTTCGCAAAGTACGCACCAAACGCGGTGCGGTAGGTTCTTATAAATGCACCGCCAATACAGTGAAAACACCATATGGTGCTCTTTGTCAACAAGGAGACCAGGTGCGTTATATGTTAACCGGTGCACCGATTAACTCAAATATAAATTAATAAAAAAATTGTTTTTATCAAATAGTGTTTTTTGTCAGTATGCGCCCAATACACTATACTACAATAGTGCACCGGTGCGCTATTTTAAACGGTGCACATTGATTAAAAAAATCTGTTTTAAAAAAAATTGTCTAAGGGTCGACATGGGTTGGGATCCGACTCTGCAATTGGTCCCACGGGTTAGATGTCATACACCTATATATATAGTAATACAAACCCTATAAATCTGAAATGAAAAGCCCTAATTGTGAAGTCAAATAAACAAGAAGAAGCAAGGGTTTAACATAAGAACAGATTTTTTTTGTTTTATTTATTTATTTTATTATTATTATTATTATTATTTTTTTATGTAAATGTATAGTAAAATTTAAATTTTTTACTATGCATGTATTAAATCTAAAATAAACAGTAAAAAAAAACAATTATTACAGTAAAATTTAATAATTTTACTATACTACAGGGTTTTTGTGCGAATCACCAGATGTTTCAAATTCTAATTCTCTGAATAGTGCTGCTGTTTGAAATTATTTTGTTGCTCCACAATGCTCTCATGCTCTCTTGCTCCAGGTATGTCTCTTGTGCAAATCCTTCCCTAAATTTTTTTGCAAAAATAATGAAATAATGAATAACTTTTAATATTTAAAGAACTTTTTTTTTTTTTTTAAATAATGAAATTAGATTTTTGAAATGAATTTTCCACCCATTTTTCAATTTACCGTTTTTTTTTCTTGGATATTCGGATATTCGGTGAGTTTTTTAACTAACATCACCGGTGTGTTCGTTAATGGAGCCGCACCGGTGCGGTTAACAATACATTAGCACCGATAACAATAAGTCCATTTTTAAGGCACCGAAATTACTTTTAGGTATGTACACCAAAATTTATTGTTGATTTTGCTCAAATGCAGAGAGAAAATCTCATAATGATATCAAATGGAAAATTCTTCAAAATCCAGCTCATTCCATAATATTTCTCAAAGTCCATCACAGGGTTCTCCCTATCCATCTCAGACGTAATTACTTCAGATTTTATTTATATTTTCATTATCTAATTGAATTTATTTATTTTATCCATGTCAATCAGCTGAATAAAATTAATGTATACAAATTTACAAGTTCATGCAGATTTAGAATCGAGTTCAAATGCATAAAATATTCAAACAACTCCAAAACGTCGGAGGCTCTTATCAGGAGTAGCATACCGCAAGGTGCAATTGGTAGATGAAAATGGACAGCCGCTTCACCCTGCCATTTGTAACATGCCATCTTCTAGCCACTATCCTTGGAAAATGATGGTAATAATAATTTTTTGGTATATTAATGTAATTATTTCAACGTCAAACCAATTAATCATGCATTGTCGACGTGCTTACTAATTGATATCATCGATTTTGTACTAATTATGTCCAAATATTTTTTTTGAAATTATTAGGATTCTAGTGATGATGAGCTACCTACCTACCATCTTCCATTTCACCCCACGACAATGTCAAATCGAGAGAAGGCTGAATTAAGAGAAAAAATCAGATAGGAACGATACCAAGAATGGTTGAATGAACCACCTATTCAATTCCCACTACGTCTAGATTCACCAATTAGGAATGACTACAACAATAGTAGTTCTTCACAAGCTGGAATGGAGGCAATCAAATAGAGGTTGCTATGGATGACTATTTAAGGGATCGACTTACATGGAGACAATGTTGTAAGATGCATTCCAGAACGATGACCAACTAGGGGATGATGCTCATATCACTGATACCTTTTTCGAAAGCCTTAAAGTTTCTTCCACCAGCCCTCTCTTTGGACCTGGTGGTTAGTCAAAGTCTACCTAGTTCGGGACAATGATGTTACTGTACAACTTGAAAGCAAAGTTTGGCTTGTCGAATGCATGTTTCTCGGAAATTTTTAGGTAGTTGACCATGAAGTCCCTTATATTTTGAGAAATATAATCACACAATGAACCTTACAAATGGTCAATTTTATGAACGTTAATAATTATCGGCATTAATGTAAATTTAATATTGTCCATGACCAACTACGAGTTATTCAAAGATAAGGTTCTTCCGAGTGATAATGTCTTGCCCGGTAGCTGCGAAGAGGCAAAGAAATTGTTGAAAATGTTGGGTGTTGAGTACTAATAATATCATGCATGTCCAAATGATTGTATTCTATATATAGGAGAATATGCAGACAAAGATATATGTTCAAAATATGGGCATGACAGCTATGATAAATAAAAAAGAAGGGTAAATCACGTGGTCCTCCTTTTAAGATATTGAGGCACATGCCTATAATCCCAAGGATTCAAAGGCTCTTTTGTTGCAAAGAATTAACTAATGTTGTAGGGATGGCATACCTCACACAAAAGTGAGTTGGGAGTTATGTGAATCCCAACATATTCAATAGCCATGAAGCATATAGAGGATACATGGCCCAAAAAATTCAAGGATGAAGTACGAAGTCTACGACTCAACATAGCCATGGATGGTGTCAACCCGTATTCCTTTCAGAACACCAAATATTCTATTTGGCCTGTAGTAGTGATCAATAAAAATATCCCCCCATGGTTTTCCGTGAATAATGAACATCTTACGTTGTCTCTCATAGTCCCTAATGGAAGATAAGTGAAGAATATGGATGCCTACTTACAACCACTGGTAGATGAATTCAAGGAATTATGGGATGGGATAAATGTATACAATGTATCAAGACCCATCGCAACAGAGATGAGTTTTACGTTGTATGGTATATGTACTTACACGACACATGATTATCCAGACTTAGGAGTTTTCTCTGGTAAATTACATTTTTATTGATTTGTTTATATACGTAACAATATTATTTTGCATATTAGTTATTTAATTCGTTGTAATTGTTCTGATCTTCATGATATTCTTTACGTGCCATGCATATTGTATACAATAATTTCACAGGTCTTGTAACAAAAGGATATTATGGATGTAAATGTTGTGGACCTTCTATGAAAGCTAGATGGTCCAACGACCTACGAAAGCCAGTGTATGACTGCTCTAGGGTATTCCTCCCAGAAGAGCAACATCCACTTTCAATTGTAAACGAGAGAGAACCCAAAGGCCTGCAATAACAACAAAATCTGAACGACTTAGAGAATATGAGAGAGAGGAGAAGGAGTTCATAGAAATGTTCGATTCAAATGGGGAGCCTATGTTTGATGATCCAAAATTCTTTGACGACTATGTTGGGAAATTTCCCATTGGGATGAAAAGGAAATCTATCTTTTATAACCTCGCATATTGGGAGCATCTTAAGATTACCCACATATTAGATCCCACACATATATTTAAAAATGTTTCATCTTCTTTATGGAAGCACATATCATCGAAACAAAGTACAGGAAAGATCTTATTACTTCAAAAACTAAAAAAAAAAACATTGGACAGGAAGATAGAAAATATAGGATCAGAGGCAACTGGTCCCTCTAATTGGTATTTCAAAGAAGGTGATGTCCCATGGATTTAAAAAAAATATGATCTTTCTTTGGCAAAGGAAGTTATAATGGGTGTGAGGGTGCCATCTTCATATGGGCCTTCACTACGATGTTGCTTCAATGTGGATGACAATTTGTCGGGGTTGAAATTGCTTGAACATTTGAATATTCTAAGAGTACATATAATGTCCAAAGCATGATTTTATTATTTGTTATATTAATAAATATTATCCCATGTAGGGATAATAAAACATAACTAATTTTGTATATTATTGCATGTGTTTATAACTTTGTAGTGTCATTATCCTTTGTTCGTGTGTGGGTGTGTGAAACATGACTTCCCGCAAGACCTAGGATGTGTCATATCTAAATTATATGCATTTGTAAGTTGGATCACGTCAAAGGAGATTCATATGGCTAGCATTCCATAGTGGTGTCAAGAGATAGTTGAGATTGTTTGTATGTTTGAGAAGGAACTGCCAACAAATTTCATGGAATTGTAGGTTCATCTTCTAATCCACCTAGTAGATGAGGTTGAATGAGTTGGGGTGGTTTCTTGTCATTGGATGTTATTCTTAGAGAGGTACATGAAGAAATTGAAAGGTTTTGTTCGACAAAGGGAAAAACCCGAGGGGTCTATGGCAAAGGAGTACATATCGTATGAATATTTATATTATGCTAGTGAGTACATCAAGCAGATCGACAACAGACCATGTGCGGTGATTTGGGATGATGAAATGGATGAAGACAAAAGAGAAGGGGAGATTCTCCAAACGAATGGAAAAAGGTGCTTGATAAAGAGTAAGCTACTTATAAATTTTCAAATTTACACAAAGTAAATATTCATGTTGAACTTCGATATAATGTATATTTTGATCTCATATGTACTATACGCCGGTTTTATTTCATCAACGAATGCATAAATTGAAGCAATCAATAAATTATTTCTTTACAATTCCGAAGTGACACAATCGTGGGTCGTATTATACGAACAACATTGGATGAAATGGGATAGTGGCAAGAAAGAATTCATATGGTTTAATGGTAGAAGTGTGCTTTATCCCAATCATTTAAAAACAAAATATGCCAATTATATGCCCCAATAGTTGGGTTCTTGACCAAGTTAGAGAGAAATATGGTGCAAATAGTCGTTACCCGTGTGCTGAAGAGGATGTGCTAAACATAGGGATTGGGTGCAGCAAGTTGGTAATATTATATTTATGTACATTTTAAACTTAATAATGCACCTTTGAAATGTAACATCTATATTTCATATTTTAACAATTGGGTTATTATAAGACACATGATACTATGCTTTTTAAAACTTTTTTATAGGTGAATTTATTCCCATCTATGTGGCATATGGACACCATTTTCACACAGAAAATGTCGATGATGGACACATGACACAAGACTATGAAGTGGAAGTCGAGTTTGATCAATCTAGTCGATCTAGCCACCGTGATAAAAACCTAGTACGAGGGACGTTAGGTTACGTCGGAAAGATACAAGAGATCATTGAAGTGGAATTCTCTTCTTTCCAATGTGTTATTTTTAGGTGCAAGTGGCAGGACTCCTTTGATCAAAATAATGTAAAGGAAGATAAAAATAGTAGGCTGATATGTATCAACTCTAGAAAGATGTGAGATGAAGCTAATGAGCCTTATGTTTTCCCCAAACACTGCAACCAAGTGTTTTTTTACCCAGATGTGTTGGATATGGATTGGTGGTTTGCATTGAGAGATGACCCTAGATCAAAACATATTTTTGAGAACAATAGTGTTATCATGCCAAGCAAGCTGGAAGATAATGAGGGTGATCATGCGAACAAAGAGTGATATGGCACATGTGTTATTTCATCATTTATACTATTTGAGATGGGTTTTTATAAAGAAGAGGACTTAACCTTATAACTAAGACTTTTTTTCGAAACATTATAATATGTATTTTGAATTAATTGGTTTGCATCGTGTTAATGTTAAAATCATTTCACTTGATAATTTGCAATTATGTTGATCTCGAAAACAATGCACTGTATCAAGTTCTTTTCTTTTATGTCAATTCCTAAAATAATACAACTACTTGATTGCTTTAAATGTGTGTGAATGATATCTTCAAAATTTTAAAAATTGTATTAATGTATATTGTTATTTTTGTTATGTAAGATCATAATAAAATAATGATAATTCTAATCATGAATTTATTTGCATTATTTTCTAAACTTTATTATCTTACAACATTTCATATTATTCTAGCTTTATTATTTACAATTATCTATATACATACAAATTTACAAATTTACAATCGTGGTAATTTAACAATATTTACGGTATACATTTTACTTATTGTAGTTATGGTTCAAAATTGACAATTATTTTACAACTTTACAATTTTACATACCATTACAATTACAATTACAATTATAATCACAATTTTACAATTTTACATACAATTACAATCATTTCACAATACAATTACAATTACAATTACAATTTTACAATTTCACAATACAATTACTTACAATTACAATTATAATTTTACAAATGTTTTACATACAATTACAATTAAAATTACAAATTTACAACTAGCAATTGCACCAAATGTTGCAAAGGAAACACTGTAAAGAAATAGCATAGGAAAGAGTAGAATAGAAGAAATAAATACAAATTTTATGCTTTTTTTCATAGATGAAATATTGAGAGTAGTATATTGCAGCAACTTCCAATTTAGATGGGAGATACTTGAGAATAGGAAAGAGTAGAATAGAAGAAAGAAGTACAATTTTATTTATTTATTTATTTATTTTTAGATGGAACATTGAGTGTAATATATTGCAACAACTTTCAATTTAGATGAGGGATACTTGATAATCTCATAGTGAATGAGAGGAGATAGCGCTGACACACAGAGAAACATGAAGAAATCAGAATTAGGGTGGGGTAAAAGATCCAAAGCATGAGAATAGTTGACCAATTGCAAGCTAAATGTGAGGGGATAACCTTGACACACAGAGACTTATTGAATTAAAAAGTGGATGCTAATTATAAAATTTAAAATATCTATTTCTTTAGAGTTTATTAGTTTATAAGTAATGGAAAGTTCCAACATTTTTATTATTTAATAATAATTTTATGTGTATATTATTTTTTTAATAATTTAATGTATATATTATTATTATTTTAAAAGTAGTTTTCAAGTGTTAATTTTTAGAATTTTTAGCAGAAATTTGATTGGAATCTAGTTTAAAAAAAATAGCGTTGTTTAAGCTGGTTTTTTAATGTATATATGGATTGCGCTCCCTAAAAAATCTATGGGGCACTTTGATTGTGAAGAGTTCACCCACCAAACTTGTGATTCAATGAACAAATTAGATCATGAAATAAGTTGATATTTTTTTCAAAAAATAACACTTAAAGAATACTCTATTTTTTTTTTTAATGTCCATTAAGTTTTTTTTAAAGATTAAGTTAGTAACTGCCCGGAAAAGTACAAAGAGACACAACAACATGTTTTAGACGCTTGGAGAGTATTATTATAATATAACATATATTCATATTAATTTTTCAGCTAACACATTTCCAAAAAAAACCTAATTAAAGTGAACTTAATAGACTTGAGAAATCATTATAAATTATAGCTGATATTCATAAGTGAGAGAATCCTCAGATGTGAGAAACACCAATTTACAAAGAATTTTGAAGATATATATTTATCAAAGAATCCATTTTTAACAAGCTACAAACAACATCATAGTTCCTCAAACACAAAGGGGAAACCAAATTCCTGAATATTTTATTTACAGAAGTTCAACATGTAATATAAAGGATGATCTAAGTGGCCTTTTGTTGTAGATTTTAGTTAATAATATTAAAATTTCACAAATTAATTTTCATGATAATATATATGCATAATATCAATGGGATAATTCCATTTGTTTAATAATCATTCAAACATCAACCTGCATAATAAGGTGATCTGCAGAAAATGTGGAAAATATTAGGAGAGCCCCTTGAGATTGAAGATAAAAATACTTGTTAATACTTAAAAATAGACATATTAGTTGCTGACACCTAACTCTGCAAATTTTCATTGTGTTGTGTCTCTTTGCAATCTCCATCAATATCCTGCAAACGTGTGATGAACCTCAGATTTAGTTTTCATGATGCTGATTGTTTCAAAAAATTTCCAAGTGAGTTGTGGGTATTTTTATTCTCTTACATTTGGCATACATGTTTATAAATATGTTCCTCACATCACCATTGCTAATAGAAGATTTTTTAATCTTGGAAAGAGAGTATCATACTTTGTAATTATTTAACATTGATAATGAAACACTACTTATTAATTTAATGAGAAACTCTATCAGTAGCAAGCAAACTGTTTACACAAATAATAACAACATATTCATTTCTTTTGATTGATGTTTAACTCTGCATTTTTATTTTTATTTTTTTATCACTTCTCTGCTCTAGGTGGAGTAACATCACACTCATATCATCCAGAAAATTTGTGAAGCACCTAAGGTTTTTAGTGGAGCTAGGGCATTGTGATAAATATATTTTAAAATAGGAGTAACGTGTTTTCAAAACGTAAGCCAAACAATGTAAAATATGTCTGGAAGGTAGAACAACTATTTTAGTTTAGTTTGTAACGAAAAATTTCTATAGGAGGCCTACTCTAAGTCTCTCCAGGTAGAAATGATAATCATAAGCATAATCTGGAAAATTGGCAACCAAAGATCATCATCAACTTCAGAAGAATATTGTTTAAAATGGCCCTCTAGGTATCTCCTGAATATTAATTGTTTGCTAGAAAGTGAGGAATATTTTTTAGAAAGGCCCTACAGGTATCTCTTGTATATCATTTGTTTGCAAAAAAGTGTAGATGCATGCTGGAAGAGAAAATAATCCATGGTATAAGCAGAAAAAAATAAATAAATAGAAAGAATAAACAAAATGAATAACAATATTGAGCAACTCCTCTCTTATCAGAACCTCTGTCGCACACAAAGCTTGCTTAACTTCTATATTACATCCTATTCAATAACTCATCAAATTACTCTAGAAATCATCGAACCTGTCACTACGTAGATCAAACGGATGACAAGAAATCATCGAACCTGTCACTACGCAAATCAAACGGATGGCAAGAAAAATCACACTCAACATTTGGCCGAGTCTCAGGCTCAGGCTGTTAGGATGCGGATAAGAGGCCAAGAAGAATCATAGTCAGCATTTCGCTCAGACTCAGTCTGTGGATGAGAGGCCATCGTGCTGTTAGGCTGTGGATGACAGGCCAAGCAGAATCATAGTCAACATTTCGCTCAGGCTCAATCTGCGGATGAGAGGCCATCGGGATGGTGGTCCAGTGGAAACCTTTTTCTGGAAATTTATTTTTCCTTGCAGATTAATCTGCAAGCAGGATTACACTGAGCGTTGGCTCAAGCTTGCAACAGAGACAATTCAAATCCATAGTTTTTTATGGTTATGATTTTTGTTGTTATGGTAAGTTAGGGTTTAGTAAGTTAGTTATTAGGTAGTTAGTTACAAAAGAGGTTGTGTATTTGATGGCCTAAAACATTTTAATTGTCTAACATTTGATCTGATGGTGCGGATAGTGACATAGTGGTAACTAGGAGAGTTGTTTTCAAATAAGTACGCCTTAGGGCATAAATATTTTACATACAATTACAATTAAAATTACATTTACAATTACAATTACAATTACAATTTTACAATTTTATATACAATTAAAACTAAAATTTCAATTACAATTACAATTACGATTTTACAATTTTACAATTTTACATACAATTAGAATTAAAATTACAATTACAATCACGACATAATATTTAATAAATATCATGATTTAATATTAAAAATAAACATCACAATCATGATAACCATCGTACAAACATCATATTCTAAAATACACATTCAAATTCGCTAACATAATCTAATCATCGTGATCATGATCATCCAACAAAACACAAGCATTGCATAACATCATCACAACACAAACATCAAATATACATCTCATGTCAAATAAATGCTATTACATACACATCTATCTGCAAGCATATTAAATGAACATATTTAACACGATCTAACAATATACACATCATGATGAACACCAACATGTAAATTAAGGAAATCAACATGAACATAAAATACATGGACCATACATATATATATAATGTCAAAAATATACTACTATAATATAACTGCATATAAATGCCAAATATCTAGTGGTACTACATCAATACTAGTACTAGTTGAGGCCTGCTCAATCGATGGTGCAACCTCATGCTCAGATGGATGACGTGCCTGTTCCAGAAGTGCCCGCTGATCAAATGGTGCAGTCTGCTCAGGAACTGCCTGCTGATGAGTCGTCGATAATGTAGCCTGCTCAGTGGATGGTGTGGCCTGCTCAGACGGATCTGCGTGCTCAGGATCAGGTGCCTGCTCAGTCGATGGCCATGTCTGCTCAAGACTAGGTGTCTGTTGAGATGGCGCAGATTGCTCAGAAGATGCCTGTTGATCAAGACTCGATGCTGGCTGCTCATAATATCTGGAGCTAGGTGAAGGAGGAGAAGGTGGAGTACTAGAACGATGAGCACTCCCTTCGTGATCATGATCATCATATGAGCTTCTCTGTCATGTATCTCCACAACGCCTATCCATCCTAGCTGGAAGTACTTTGGAAGCTCCAACGTTATGACGCATAAGGGTCATCATATTATGGGGCATGTATCTCTAGATTTGTGTGAGCCTACGATCATCAGGTATCTCTTTGATCGTAGTAGGGCAGGCTCCCTCATCAACTAGGATTCGACACAGTCGATCGCTCAACTCCATCCTGAATAGGGTGTCTGCCCTACGCCGCACCCTCGCGAGTATCTCCACCCGAGGATCAGGTTTGTCACTCTGATCTTCCACCTCTGCCATCTCCTCGTCAACATCTACACCTGGAACATCTGGTGGGGGTGGAATCATGTCCCCAACGAATATCCCAATATATACAAAATATATAGTACACAACAATAATTAAATAATTTAATAAAAAAAGTTAATAAACGTGTTAGAATTATTTTTATTCTAATTAATTAATTAAGACAATAAAATGAAACTATATTAATTTAAAGAAAACACTAATATTACCTCTCACATAAGGGGCTCATCGTGTGTGAAGAGGATGTTGGTACACCCTTGCCAATCCAAACTGGCGTATGGACATGGAACCATCATGAATGAGTGAACATCAACATTGGCTAGCAAACCCAGTGCATCAATAGATATCATGGCTGGAAAGTCAAACAGGCCCGTCTTGGGCATCATCTGGCCCCACATCTGCATCCGTACATGCAACATCGACCTATAAGGATGCCAAACAAAAGTAGGCCTTGTCTTCGGAAACCTCTCAAAAAATAAACAAAATAACTCTAAAGAAAAAGGGAAGGTCAATCTCCCACGTGCCTGAGAATGACATCTATTTAATTTTGTACAAAACAACTGTAAAAAAATCACAGACCATCTCACAAGTCATGGCGCCTGGAATAAAGAATCAACATAAAATAAAAGCGAGTAACTAATGCGAAGCTCATCACTCGTATAGTGTGCAATGGTCGTCAATAGTAGTGAGAGGCACATCACCTCTTCTGGACCAAACAAAGCAATGCGTAACTGACTGCCGGACACCTGAAAATCTGTAGGAGAAACTATATCGTCCCTAATATATCTCTGGGAGTACGCCAACTGACTCGCTGCTGCATAAATGACGGGGAGTTCTGGGAACTGGATAAATTCATGCCCTCTCCTAGATAGGCCAGTAATAAAATAAATGTCCTCCTCAGTTGGCTCGTACCACTGGCTAGGACCAACTCAGAAAACCTGTCGGTGGGCATCCCACCTGTAGATTAGTTGTCCTAATAACCCACTGTGCCCCTTCAGGGATGTAGCCTCCTCGTAGAACTTGAGAAGGCCTGCCTCCCTTAGAAGCAAATGGGTGACTGTCGTAATAGGGCGAGGGTACAAAATTATCTCCCTCTCTCATGCCTCCCACAGCTGAATCACGTTATAACGATCCTCCTTATGCTCTTGTTGTTCCCTTTGCTCTCTTCGTTGACGTCGCTGAATGATTCAAATATTAAATACATTTTTTATTATTAAATGAGAAATGTATTTATATATATATATATTTTAATTGAAAAAAAAACATCTGTGTGCCCAAAATGACAAGAACGCACCATTGGTGCGTACTTCTTTATCGCGCACCGCGCTCGGCGCACATGAATTTTTTTTGCGCATTACCCAACTAGGGAATATTTTTGTATGGCGCGTTGAACAAACTAACCGCCTCGGGGAAGATAGTTTGGTCAAGACACCGCCCAACATTAGTACATGGTCAACAGTGCGGTCTTGTAAATAACCGCACCGTTGACTATGTAACGCTGTCAGGCGGGCGGTGCGTTGACCTAACTATCCGTCTTGGGATGGTTAGTTTGGTCAATGCACTGCCCTCCTGACAATATTACATAGTCAATAGTGCGGTCGTTTAAACGACCACACCGTCGTGTTATTTTTTAAATTGTATCGGTGCGTGTTTTCTCAGTATTGCATCGGAACCCGTTGCGGTTTCTATTAACAACGTTTGCAGTGCAGCCTATAAATTTACAGACATCACCGCAAATAGTGCGAGTTGAACGGCTCGAACACACTGCACATATATATTTTTTTAAACGGTTAATTTTAAGTTAATTTCAAATTTTAATCCCTTAAAAGGTTTAGTTATTGAGAAACAAGTAGATTACCTATACAGTTGTGCGTCGAGGAGGCATCTTTGCTAAGGAATTGAAAAAAAAAAAATTTCCCACTGTTTTCGCAAATTCGAGCTCCTCACAGTGCGCAATGGACGGAAGCAATGCAGGCAATGGGAGCACCGATGGTAGGGCGCCTCATTGAAGAAAATTGGTGCTTAAGATGTCTAGAGCACTGAACAAGTAAAAATGAGGTTGTTACGACCAATATTTTTTTTAAATAACCATTTTTCGGTGTGCTCGATTTTGAGACGCACCGGGCTGTTTTATCAATGGCGCACCACACATCGTTATGGTGTGTTAAAAATATGACAACAAAATGTAAATAAGTAATTCTGGGAAAATTTATTTATTACGTATGTAGTTGGAATAACGAAATGTAGTTTGAATAACAAGATGTAGTTGGAATAACGAAATAAGTCTAGGTTAAATAAGATGGCCCGAGAGGCTTGTAAAGTAAGGAGAATCATTTGATTAATTCCAAGTGTTTATCCTTCAGTTTCTAATTCTGTTATTTTTCCTATTTCTTTCTCGTTTAATGTTTTTCCCCACAACAAGTGGTATCAGAGCAAGTTATTTCGAGAGAGTGTGTTGAGGAACCATTCCTATTGCTCATTGGAGGAGCTCTGCGTGCAAAGAAGACGACATTGCTGTTATATGGGGAACTATCCACCGTGACAAAAATTTTGCTGCTGTATGTGGGAGGAGTCTGCCCGCAGAGCCACGCAGAGTTTTAGAGAAGCTTCATCGTGAGCTTTGTCACCACAACAGTCAAGAAAAGAATCTTGTGAAAGTTGCAAAAAGGCTGCTGCATCTGCCATGCAGGAGGGAGGCCATCGAGGGAGAAGCTGTCGAGAGAAGCTACCTCCGCCATATCAGAAAGAAACCCTTTCCCATCCGCTGCAAGAAAAGAATCGAAGCCGTGCATGGAAAGAAAAGCCGACAACCCTCTGTTCGCAGAGATTAGGATGAGTAGTCGGAAAGAGAAGCCGACAAGCCCTTTGTCCACAGAGATTAGGAGAACCCGTCGTCCGTTGCAAGATTGAGAAAGAAGGATTGCACACCTTTGCACAGAGAAAGCCGTGAGAAGTCTGACAGTCTTGATCTGCTCCTGAAGTAAACGAATTTGCATTGAAACCACTAGAGAAAGAAAGAAGCCAACCATTGCCAGCGATTGCCTGTTGAAAGAAGTCACTGCTACTGCTTGAAAGGTATTTTCTTTTGAAGGGTTCTGTGATCTTAAAAATTTCAGGTTAAAAAAAAATATTTTTTTAAGACAAAAAAGATTGATAAGAGGGAATAAATTGATAGAAGATTTTTGGATTTTCTCTATCCCTGTGGAAGAAATTGAAGGAATTTAATTTTCCTGTTCCTATGGAAGATAGTGTTCAGATTTATATTTGTGAAAATTCTCAGAAATTTTTTGTCCAGAAAAAAAAATTCTATTCTCAGTCTCGGCTATTTAAAAAAAAAAATTGGAGTAAGGTTTGGTTAAGCAGTAACAATTGGGAAACTTCTGAAAAAAGGGGAAGGAAACATTTTTTCAATTGGGAAACTTCTGAAAAAATGGGAACGAAACATTTTTTTTAAACCCTAATAGAAGAAGGAAAATCAGAAACCCTAGTAGAAGAGGGGAAATTTGTTTTTTGGTCCTAGTTGGAAATTAAAGAAAGAAGGGAAAATTAGGAGGTTGAGATGGCAAAAATGACAAACGCAAAATTTGAGGTGGATAAATTCACTGGGAAAAACAATTTTTCTTTGTGGAAATTGAAGGTTAGGGATTTGTTGGTGCAACAAGGGTTGCATAAAGCATTAGATGGGGTAAATAAAAAACTAGCGAGCATGAAAAATTCAGACTGGGAGGACTTGGATGCCCGAACTCTCAGTACCGTTCGGTTATGTTTGGCAGATGAAGTACTCTTCAATATTGTTGGAGAGAGTACAACTGCAGGGTTGTGGAAAAAATTGGAAACACTCTATATGACAAAATATTTGACAAACAGAATCTATTTAAAAAGTCAACTGTACAGTCTTCGGATGAAGGAGGGTATGAAAACTGCAGATCACTTAAATGTTTTTAATACGCTTATTTGCCAGTTGTCTAATATGGAAGTAAAAATGGAGGAAGAAGACAAGGCAATAACCTTGTTGTGTTCCATGCCTGAGTCATGGGATCGCTTCGTGACCTCAATCAGTTTGAGCATTGCTGATTCATTAAAACTTGAATCTGTCGTGGGTGCTCTCTTATCTGAAGAGGTATGAAGAAAATCTAGCATTAAGACATCGACACCTGAAGCCATGGTAGCCAGAGGCCGGTCAAAGGAAAGGGGGGAGAAAACAAGAGGTTCTTCTAGATCGAAGTCAAAGGGCGGTAAGAAGTGTAAAGCCAAGTGCTGGTACTGCAATAAACTCGGACACCTCAAGAAAGATTGTTGGAAACGGAAGGAGTCGAAGAACCATAACAAGGAAGAAAATCAGGTTGATTCAGGTATGGTTGATGAGGTTTTAATTGCTGAAGCTATCCCTGTCCGTAATGTCTCTCAAGATGCTGATAATTGGCTATTAGACTCTGGTGCTTCTCATCATATGAGTCCGCACCGAAGTTGGTTTACTTCATATGAAACTGTAGATGGTAGTTCTGTATTCATGGGAAACAATGCATCCTGTCAGACTGTTGGGATTAGTAATGTAAAAATTAAAAGTATGATGGTACAGTTAAAACATTATCTGATGTTAGGCATGTACCTGATCTAAAGAAAAACTTGATTTCCTTGGGAGTTTTGGATTCGAGTGGTTATAAATTTACAGGTCAAAATGGAGTGCTAAAAGTCTCAAAAGGAGCCTTGGTTGTGATGAAGGCTGAAAAGGTAAGAAATCTGTACAGACTTAAAGGAAGCACTCAATTTAGTAAAGCAACGATCATATCAGAGAAAGCAGAAGAAGGTTCTCATCTATGGCATCAGCGGTTGGGTCACATGAGCGAGAAAGGTCTTCAGGTACTAATGAACCGCAAGTTTCTTCCTGATTTGAAATCCTTGAAATTGGATTTTTGTAAATATTGTGTGTTTGGTAAACAATGTAAACAAAGGTTCAAGACTGGAAATCATAATAGTAAGCAGATTTTGGACTACATTCATTCTGATATGTGGGGACCATCTCCTACTGTGTCTTATGGAGGTGCATCATATTTTTTAACGTTTATTGATCATTTCTCCCGAAAAGTTTGTGTCTATATGTTGAAAAAGAAAGCCGATGTATTTAATGTGTTTATACAATTTAAAACAATGGTGGAAAAGAAAACAGGCAAATCAATTAAATGTTTAAGAACTGACAATGCCGGTGAATTTACGTCTTTAGAATTTGAACATTTTTGTAAGGATGAAGGGATTGTTAGACATAAAACTACTGTTTATACCCCTCAGCAAAATGGCATTGCTGAACGGATGAATCAGAATCTTATGGAAAGAGCCAGAAGCATGATCAGTAATGCTGACTTGCAAAAGGAGTTGTGGGTAGAAGCAGTATTCACTGCTTGTTATTTAGTTAACAGATCACCTTCAGTTGCAATAAACTGTAAAATTCCTGAAGAAGTTTGGTCGGGTCAGTCTTACGATTATTCACATTTGAAGATTTTTGGTTGTGATGCCTATGCTCTTATTCCTAGAAATCAACGTTCAAAATTAGATCCAAAATCGAAATGTTGTGTCTTTGTTGGATATGATTATTTAGTGAAGGGATATAGGTTGTGGGATCCTTCTTAATGGAAGATAGTCATTAGTAGAGATGTAACATTTGATGAATCTTCTCTTTTAAAATCAGATATTGAAAAGGTTGAACAAGAGCAGGTATCGCCAAGTCAGTAGATTCAATTGGAGACTAAACCTTTTTTAGGAAGTCGAAAGGAAGGAGAGAATTTTGATGAAGAAGGTGGAGAAGCAAAGGAAACTGGAGAAATTCCAGAACCAATTCAGCAACCAGTCACTCTATGAAGGTCTACAAGGAAAATAAAAACACCTAAAAGGTATGAAGATTCTGCTTCATCGTTTGCATTGATTACTGAAGATGGGGAACCTTCTTGTTATCAGGAAGAAGTTGATGATGCAGATAGCAAGATATGGAAAAAAGCTATGGAAGAAGAAATGGACTCCTTAGCCAAAAACAATACCTCGGATCTTATAGAACTTCCCGAAGGGAGAAGTGTTGTTGGGTGCAAATGGGTCTTCAAGTTGAAAAGGAAATTTGATGGAAGTATCGAGAGGTATAAGGCGAGAAAGGTTGCAAAAGGGTATTCTTAGGTTGAAGGTATTGACTTTCATGAGATTTTTTCACCAGTAGATAAACTTGTTTCTATTCGTACTATGTTAGCACTAACTGCTTTACTTGATCTTGAGTTAGAACAGTTAGATGTTAAAACAACCTTTCTTCATGGTGATTTGGATGAAGAGATATATATGGATCAACCAGAAGGTTTTGTACAAGGTCGTAGCAGAAGATTAGTTTGCAAGTTCAGTAAATCATTGTATGGCCTGAGGCAGTCGCCCAGGCAATGGTACAAGAATTTTGATTCCTTCATGGTGAGCCAGAATTTTATCAGAAGTGAGTATGATCATTGTGTATACTTCAAAAGTTTCAATGGCATATTCATTATATTGGTGTTGTATGTTGATGATATGATTATTGCAAGCAAAAGCATGGAAGAGATCAACAAGTTAAAGGCTTAGCTTTCTAGGACGTTTGAAATGAAGGATCTTGGAGCAGCAAAACATATCTTGGGCATGGAGATACACAGAGACAAGAAGAATGGTAAGCTTTGATTATCACAACAGAAGTATGTGGAGAAAGTACTTGAAAAGTTCGGTATGAACAATGTGAAACCTGTTAATGTTCCATTAGCTTCCCATTTTAAGATTTCTTCGGATTTAAGTCCTAGAACTAATGAAGAAAAGAAGTATATATCTCATGTACCATATGAAAATGTGTTAGGCAACTTAATGTATGCGATGGTATCTACAAGACCTGACATTTCACATGCAGTTGGAGTTGTCAGTAGGTTCATGGCAAATCCAGGGGAAGAACATTGGCGATTAGTGAAATGGGTGCTTCGGTATTTGAGAGGCACAAGTGACCATTGCATCAGCTTTGATGGTCGTGAAGGTTCAGTCTGTGGATATGTGGATGCTGATTATGCAGGTGATTTGGACAAAAGGAGGTCTACTACATGTTATATTTTTACTCTTGCAGGTGGAGTAATCAGTTGGATGTCAAAGCTTCAAGAGATAGTTGCTTTGTCCACTACTGAAGCAGAGTATATAGCTGCTTCAGATGCTTGTAAGGAGGCAATCTGGTTAAAAGGTCTGCTTGATGAGATTGGAAGGATGCAGGAGAAAGTGAATGTGTTTTGTGACAGTCAGAGCACTATTCATTTGGCTACAAATCCATCCTATCACAGCAAGACCAAGCACATCGATGTAAGGTATCACTTTGTGAGACATGTAATCGAAGGCGGAAAAGTAGTTCTCAAGAAGGTCTACACACAGGAAAATCATGCAGATATATTCACGAAGCCAGTTACATTAGAGAAGTTGAGATGGTGTCTCACTTCTCTTGGCTTGCAGAAAAGATGATGAATGGGCATGGGCAAGGGATTAGGAAAATTGTTGTCAAGGTGGAGTTTGTTAAAAATATGACAACAAAATGTAAATAAGTAATTCTGGGAAAATTTACTTATTACCTATGTAGTTGGAATAACGAAATGTAGTTTTAATAAAGAGATGTAGTTGGAATAACGAAATAAGTCTAGGTTAAATAAGATGGCCCGAGAGGCTTGTAAAGTAAGGAGAATCATTTGATTAATTCAAAGTGTTTATCATTCAGTTTCTAATTCTGTTATTTTTCCTATTTCTTTCTCGTTTAATGTTTTTCCCCACAACATGGTGCGCTGGATTACGGAGACACACTAGGCCGATTTGTATGTAGAGCACTAGTGCACTAGATTACTTAGACGGACCGGGCATGTTTGTATGGAGAGCACGGTGTCTTGGTGTGCCAATTTATAGTACACACTGGTGCGTTTTATGATGAGAAATGCACTGCAAAAAAAACATTTTCAAAAACCTCCACCCGCCAAACTCCTCTAGTGACCTCCGCTACAAATGGATATTTGGGATATTTTTATAATGGCTTCCTAAAAAACATCCGCTAGAGGGTATTTTCCTTCTAGTGGGTTGACGAGGACAATCCTCGTCCTCGACTCATGGAGTTGAGTGCACAATGGTCACATCGATTTAAAGTTGAGTTTTTTGGGTGGTTGTTGAGGACTATCCATAGAGTGGTCTACATCCTCATTCGTGGATCAGAATCACAAGAGACCAGTATTTGCATTGGCCTCAAACTTAAGTCATTTGATCTACATAAGAGCATAGTAGTTACATTGGTCTAAAACTTAAGCAAATTCATAAGAGAAGAATCGTATCATCAGTCTAAAACTTAAGCAGAGTCACAATTACACAATGGTCACATTAGTATGAAAATTGAATTGTTTGATTGACGAGTATAGTCATAGATAACAAAGTGGTCGCATTAGGTTTCATACATGAATCATTTGGTTGAAACAATGGTCACATTGGTTCGAAACTTGAGTCGTTTGTTGGAATGACAAGGACTGTCCATGGGAGTGGTCCACGTCCTTGACCCACATTAGACTAACCACATTGTAAAATGAATAGGAAAGGATGGTATAACAAGAAAAATTATTCAACATGATTGGTAAGGTGCCTTGGTATTAGGTTCGAGTCGCGCCATTTGGCAGGTCAGAATTTTTATTTTTATTTTTATATATAAAATTCATTTTGTTGAATCATTAGACAAACTCCGATGTGAATTCTATGGATTCGACCCCAAAATTTGATCAATTTGTATAAGGGAACCTCACAAACGTATTTTTATATAAGATTTATTTTATTATATAGTTTCATATGGTTTTTATGAGTTTCTGGAATCAATATTGGCCCAAATTCGATTTCTAAAAAGCTGGGTGATCATGGTTGAGAGATGGATGTAACCAAATGAGTATGATGTCATTTTGATAGTTATTTTATGACCATAATCTCTTATCTATCTATGATCAAATTTCATTAGTTTGGGATATGTTAAGGGATTTGAGTGGCTAGGTTGGTGAACTGATTAGAAGCAGAGTTTGGGCAGTAGCATGAAAACTAGTGACAATTTGTTTGTATGAAAATTTGTGGGGTTATTTATGAAAGTGGTTGTAGTAATAATGGTTGCAAGTTATGACAGAGATTGCAGTGATAATGGTGATAGGTTATTGTAGTGACAATGATTGTAGGTTGTGGTAGTGATCATGGAATATGCAGTGATGAAGAGCCAAGTTATAGTTTGGGATATTACTTATGATTTAGTGATATATGATTACAATGGATCATTTTTGAAAATGAGATGAAATAGAGGTCCATGTGAAGTTGAATAAGGATGTTGGATCCTAGAGTAGGTTTGAGCCTGCTCATTATCGAGATTGGAGCCTAAAGTAGGCTGGGGCTGCTCATCATCGAGGATGATGTCTTAATTAGTTTGTAGCCTATAATGCGTAGTTGATTCCATTAGTTGGTACCTCAATTAGGTTTTAGCCTAATATAAGTGGCAACACACATTTCTTGGGGGTATTTTACTCCACTAGGTCGTAGCCTACAAATCTATGTAAATAATTAAAGATAAAGAAGACGATTTTTTTTCTTCTCCCATATTGGTTTCCACGTAAAAAGCTTGTGTCTCTTTATGATGTGATGGATTCTTGACATATTATTGATATGATGGTAGCTTGATGATGCATTGTTATATTCGACGATACATTGCTTATGATTCATTGCTATATGGTTGTTGATAATGAAAATTTGTGAAATGGTAAAATTGATCCCACAATGATTCAACCCCCCTCTTAATGTGAAATTTGGGAAAACAAGTGGAATAAGAGAAAGTCATATTCATAAATAGTCTTCTACTCGAATATGGATCAAATAAATATGGACTTAGATGCAGCATCTATCATGCTTTTGTAATTTGAGTTGGAGGAGGTCAAAATGAAAAATGAAATCCTGACAAAACAATTTGATAGAATCAAGAGGCAACTGGGGGAAACTAGAAAACAATTAGAAGAGAAGAATGAAATAATTAACCATCTCAGGGAAGATGTAGATACAACAAGAAAAACAGTTAAGAAAATTCAAGAAGATTTTCAAATCAAAACTAGCAACAAAGGACAACCCTCTAGGTACCACAATTTTTTTTTATGGTTATTTCTTTCTATGTCATGCATTTGGTCATATGGAAATTACTTGATATCATTCTCTATGCCATTATTCTAAAAAAAAGGGCACAAGTTGTAAGGTCACTCAAGAAGAAGATAAATTCTCACTTAAAGTATGGAAGGAGAAAGAAGAAAATTGTGTCTTCATATTATATGATCAAAAGAAAAAGGATAAGTGGCATATCAAAAGTGGTCGCTCAAGACACATGTTAGGGGATCAAAGTAAGTTTATCAACATCAAAGAAATAGATGGAGGTAAAGTAAATTTTGTAAATAATGCATTCACTAAAATAATCAGTAAATGCATGATTACCATTGATGATGGAAGAACCAAAGCACGTGATGTTTTATATATAGAAGGATTAAGGCACAATCTCTCGAGTGTCACTCAAATATGTGATCAAGGTTTTGATTTCATATTCAACTCCCAACAATTTGATATTCAAAAGTTAGACATAGGAAAATTGGTAGCTAAAGTTATCACGACTGATAATAATATATAAATACTTGATGAATCAAAGACCAAGAAAATCCATGATGAAAAGATAAAATAGGATAATATTGTCTCTCATTTCCTTCAAATAGATCACGCCTTTGTAGAAGAAGAAGAAGGCAAGTTTGTTGGAAAGTTGAAAAGAGGAACATGCAAGTCAAAGGTAAGCTTCCTTTCAAATGTTTTTTAATCTGGAATAATTGGACATTATGCATCTAAATATCCTTATGCCGAGATGAATGATAGTGATGATGAGTAAATATTTAAAC
Source organism: Pinus albicaulis (assembly GCA_034641835.2). Classification (NCBI taxonomy): domain Eukaryota; kingdom Viridiplantae; phylum Streptophyta; class Pinopsida; order Pinales; family Pinaceae; genus Pinus; species Pinus albicaulis. The sequence goes on from MU968551.1 coordinate 27,181,996, forward strand.
CTCAGTATCAAAAGAAGAAGCAAGCTTGTAAGAAAAATATTTTTTACTCAAAGGACAAAGTGACACTGAAAGCAATGAAAGCATGAAGGATGAAGAAAGGGGTGAAATATTATTCATTGTTGAGACCAAAGAACTTGAAGCATGAGTTGATTATGAGGGAGAAATTAAAATTGCATCGAAGGAAATAATAATTTCCAGGAAGAAAGAAAGTCAATTAATGCAATAACTTCAAGACAAGATTCTAAATGAAGACATCATTCTTGCTCTGAAAGTTGAACTAGAAGAAGCAAAAAGAGTAATGGAGTTTCTATCTGAACTACTAAATGAGAAGGAAAAAATATGTGAAAGACTGGAAGAGGAAGTTATTCTCCTAAGAAAAGAATTGGAGCAGCTCAATTCAAAGTTAAATAAAGGGACATAATCCCTAGATCATATTTTGAGCATGCATAGGTCCTTGCTTGTTAAGATAGGTCTTGGTTATTAAGAAAATTGTGAAACCCCAAAAATAATGATCCCCTAATCCCATTAGATAGATATAATCCCAAGAATATTGATGATATATTCATAGCATACAAAAATATCTCTCTTGAATATCCAAAGCAAGTAATGCACTAGGAAAAGCATGTTCATTCTAGGAAGGGGCAGAATACAAGGAACCATAATGAAGAGAAAGGATCCACAAGCAGAAATTATGCAGGGAATTTAATGAATGTAACTCATCACAAATAATCCATAAGAAACAATGGATCAAGTGTTGGAAATCAAAAAATGAATATGGCTTCTCATAAAACATCCACAAGCAACACTCAAGCAAGTATTGACCAACAAAGGAGCATGGCTCCTCCAAGAAGTAACATTAGAAGGCCCAAAGCTCCTTCTATATTCCCATCTCAAAATAAATTATTTGGTTATTTTTCTGATGCACAAAGTTTGGGAACAAAGGGAAAATTTGCAAAACCTATGATGTGGTCAGATATAAAGGATATTATTAAGTACCTAGATGGATACACGTGGACCAAACTAGAATAATGACACAACGATTTCCACAAATGCTGAAGCTTGATGTTGAATGCCACATATGTCACAATGAAGGTCATATAACATGATATTGTAGACTCAAATTTATATGGTACAACAAAGAAGGACTTCCTATCAATGCTAATAGATGGGGAAGAGGTCATAGAGGACCTCAATTAGGCCTGATTCCTCAGATTTAATCGCTTGGAGAAAGCTTCTTCAAGACCATCATTTTTCGAATCAAAATTTTAAGAAGCAATTACATGTCTCTAGGATAATGACTCTTACATGACTTCATATCTCATATGTAAAGAAAGGATAAGTGAGGTAGGCATGTTTTTCAGGGGCAATTAGAAAATGCAAAAAGGACAAGTATTATGGATGAAGGAAGCATGATCTTAACGGGAGAGCTTGAAGATCAATCATAAGTAGCATGAGACTTAGATCATGACCACACAAGAGCACATCATCATAAAGGGAGACTTGGATCAATTCTACAAAAAAGGGGAAGCATGGTCTTAGGGGGAGTGTAGGAGAAGTTATGAGTAACAGTGGAAGCATGGTCTCAAGGGGAAACTCCATCAGAATGACAACATATAAGTAGGAAGGGAACATGATTTAGTAAGGTCCATAGGATCATCTAGGAAAAAGTCATGGAATATTTAACAAATACTTATGCATGATTATCAACATGGAAGTTTTAACAGATATTCGTGACCCTTTTACATTGATGTCAAAGGGGGGGAGTTTTAATATACATTGATATAGATAAAGAATGCAAGTATCAACGACTGAAGCATATTTACAAGGAAAACCTTTTGTTACAGGTTTGACATCAAATGACCATCAACATCTAGTGGTGAATGACAAAGGGGGAGATTGTTGCAAATTGTGTTATCATTAATGATAACAAGATGTCATTAATTTCAAAGGGGATGTACAAGACAACAACTGTATCACACATAAATCCTAGGAAGCAGTATAATAACGAAATACCATTCTATCATAAAGTTGACTAAAGTAAGTTTGGAGTTTATTGAGTTTTTGATGAAGTTATGATGCTAAAAAGACCCTATAAATAACATGGTTATATAGGTCTTGTCGATACCTTTCCAACAATATATCCTTCTCAGAAAAAATCCTAGATGAGGAGTTATGGCCAATTGAAGTTTCAATATTATTTAAAGGACCAAAATTTAGGGAAAAAACCCAAATATCAAATTTGTTAACGAGTGCACATGTCTAGGGAAGATTCACCATTGATAGAGAAGTCAAAGGCCTTTGGCGCACAAACCCATGCATTATTTAATGCCATTAAATGATGTGCAACTTTCATGCTAATCAACGACACTCATAACATTTCAATAGATGAATGATGTCAAAGATACATGAAATTTAACCAAGCCTTATCGGCTTATCGAATGATGACACATGGCAACATTTCACATGATGACGACGTGGATCTTTGGATGAATGACACATGGACCTTTCACATAGTCAACAACAATGTCAGTGTAACACATCAACATATGACATCATCATAGTGACATGGCACCACTAGGGGCTATGATGTGGCAGGGACAAATGACAAGTTTGGATTGGTGAAAAGCACAAAAATGAGTGACATGTGGCACCTCTCACGAGTCACCACATGGCATGATGACATCATGTTGATGTCATCACACGAATGACCATTGACCCTTGGGTTACAACAATAAGGTCATGGTCATATGCACTTAAGATGTATCAAGAGATATACGTTGACCTCGGTTACATGATATGGGCATATGAACCTATGGTCATATGAACCATGGCACGAGCTTTAATAGTTTAATCACAAGGATTATCAACGAATTTTTCAGCCCTTGGTCAAATCTCTTGAGCCTTATGTCCACATGACCATCTATACATCCAAGAGTTCGAAACTCAAATTATCATAAATTGAAAACGAAGACACATAGAACTGATTCGAGAATACATGACTTAAAAGTTCGAAGTTTTCTTCTTTTGTTATGGTTTATGCTTCGTAAATCCATTTCATAGATCATTGTCTTCTTTTGAGTTCTCATTACTGACTCAACTTGTTATTCATTTTCTTTCTTTTTTTCATAGGGGAACCTGACTGGTCGTTTCAACACGAAGGTATATGGGTCTAGTTCTTGCGGAGACAATGGTCATGGTGGCTTTCCATGAAGGCACAATTCTGGTTTGCCACATGATTAACACGGTAGAACATTGATTGAGATGAGTCATGAAGGGAACTTTGGTACGTAAGTTGTTTGGTTGACGTGGAATATCCACGTCCTTAGGTTGAGGAGAATAGTCACAATAGCCATGAACTTGGGTCATTTGGTTGATGAGGATCGTCTATGCCCTTGGCTCATGGAGTTGAGTACACACTGGTTGCATCAGTTTAAACTTGAGTCATTTGGGTGGTTGACGAGGATGGTCCACAAAGTGGTCCATGTCCTTGTTAGTGGAACAAAGTCACGACCAGTAGTTGCATTGGTCCGAAAGTTAAGTTATTTAATCAACACAAGAGCACGATGGTCGCATCAGCCTGAAACTTAAGCAAATTCACAAGAGCATAATGGTCGCATTGGTCCAAAACTTGAATTCTTTAATTTGTGATTAGAGTCACAAAAAACACAATGCTCACATTGGTTTGATACGTGAATCATTTGGTTGACACACTGGTCACATTGGTTCGAAACTTGAGGCATTTGGTTGGCATGATGAGGACTGTCCACGGGAATGGTCCACGACCTCGACCCGCGTTGGACTAACCACATTACAAAATGAACAAGAGAGTATGTTATAACAAGCAACATTAATCAGTGGGATTGGTAAGGCACTCCAGTGATCTATTCTTGGTCTCAGGTTTGAGTTACATGACTTGGTAGGTAAGAAAAGTTTCTATTTTTATACGTACAGTTCATTTTGTCAAATTCAGTCAATTTGTAGAAGGGAGCCCAAAAAGGTCTTTTTGTAGAAACTTTAATTTATTATATAGTTTCATATGGTTTTTATGAGTTTATGGAGTCAATATTGGTCCAAATTGGATTATGTAAGAAGTTAGATGGTTAGGGCTAAGAGATGGAGTATGTTATTCTTTTGACATTTATTTGATGACCAAAATCTCTTGTGTATGTTTTGTGTGTCTATGGGCAGATTGTAATAGTTTTGGATGTGTTAAAGGATTTGAGGGACCAAATTGGTGAACAAATTAAATAAAAGTATAGGAAGCAACATGCCAACTAGTGACAACATGTTTGTATGATAATTTTTGGAAGTATTTATGACAATGCTTCCATGTTATGACAATGATTATAGTGATAGTGGTGATAGGTTATTGCAATGATAGTGGTTGCAGGTTGTGGTAGTGATCATGGACTATGCAATAACATAGAGTACAAGTTGTAGTTTGGGATATTGCTTATGATTCAATAATATATGATGACAACAGATCCAGTTTGAAATGAGATGAAATATAGGTCCACACGGAGTTGAAGAAGGTGGTTAGAGCCCATTCATTATTGAGGTTGGAGCCTCAATCATGATCGAGCCTAGAACAAGTTGGAGCCCACTTATCATCAAGGTGGGTGCCTCAATCAGGTTGTAGACTACAATGAGGAGCTACTTGTATATTTCGAGGTTGGTGCCTCAAACAAGTTGTAGCCTACTCCAAGTGGCAACATGTGTTTCTTGGGGGTAGTTGCCTCCAACAGGTCATAGCCTGCAAATCTATGTAAATAATTGAAGAAAAAGAAGAATAAGGATTTTGGTTTTTTCCTATATGGGTTTCCACGTAATTTTTTTTTGTCTTCTTATGATATGATGACTCCTTGATATGTTATTGATATAATGGTAGCTTGATAATGCATTGTTATAGTTGATCATATAATTCTTATGATTCATTACTATATTGTTGTTGATTAAGAAAGTTATGAAATGGTAAAATTGATCTCACACTGATTCCAACCCCCTCTCCCCTCCCCCCGCCTTATTAGTGTGACCTTTGAGCCTACACATAGGCATGTTGGTTAGTGTCCATTGTCTAAGAAAATATATATTTGGCATGTGCTCATAAGACATGAGGAACACATGGCTGGTAAGAAAGGTACAATCTCAACTATTGTTAATAAAATGCAATCTCAAGAAACCAATAGGTATGGTGAAGTTGGCTTGTTGTTAGAAACTCTACATCAACATAGACAACATCTTGCAAAGTTTCATATTGAGTATACCACTCTAAAGCAAACAATTGTTAGTTTGGTGACCAACAACACCATGAATTATTCCATGAATAGGTTATCCATTTGGTCATTTGGGAACAACGAGGATGAAACAATGTCAATATTAACATGAGGATATGGAGATGGTGCTCATAAACTAGAACTCAATTAACAATGAAATAAAGCATGAAAAAGCTCATTAATTAATTAGGCCTTACACATTCATGTTACATTTTTTTTTATAAAAGTTTATGTACTAATAAAAAGCTTTGTCAAAATATATACATATATGTACACATAGTAGGTTTTAGGAATATTTAAAAAAAAATGCAACACAAACTTAAAATCTCTTATTTAGATTTTGACTTCTTCAAAACAATATCAATATAATGTGCAATACACCTACAACATTTTTATGATACAAGATATATATTTGTATTTATAAAAGGCAAAACAAAAACAAAAATATATCATTTTAAAAATAATTTATAATATATATTTTTAAAAAATTATAAAAACCCTTTAATAATACAAACTAATACTTATATTCATTAATTATTATTTTTCATTAATTTTTAAAATAATTAATAATTTAAAGTAATTATTTTAGCCACCTTCAGTGTAAACCAAGTTATATCCACTTTAAGTCAAAATCTATAACTCAAAAATAAAAATGAAAAATCAAAATAGAGTGAAATGTTTTTTTCAAAAAGAAAAAAACACTGTATATTATATATGACAGTACATAAAACAAAACCAAAAAACATTACATTCTCAGCGGCATGCAACGAGAAAACCTGATCATCATTGCCACAGTATGACAAGATCCCCCTTCTAAGAAAGAAAAGAGCCCTTATATACCCTGGCGGAATCACAAATCACCGGAGGGCATTATACCACACCTTACAAAATATCAGATACCTATATCTGTCATATTCATCCACTCCTGCATCATAATATAAAATATTACCTGCATATCATATGTGCAAGAGGGCTCTATGAATTCCATTGATACCAAAATCAACATATAAGATATATCATATTGAAGACAAAAGTAAAATGAGATCAGGCTCGCCTGAGGATGGTAACCTTATAACATCAAAAATAGACAAGCTCGCTTGTGAAGAATGACCCATATTTGAAAAGGAAATCGTGAGCCCATCCTTCAATTGTATAAGATAATTCCAGAGCAGATGTTGGAGATGAAAATACTAAACAGGCTCGCTTGAGAAGATGAGTAGGAAAAGTATATATCTGTAATAATAAAAAGACCGCTTGCATATGAAAGAAAAAAGCATGGCATGAAATGATAAGTGAACAGGGTCTCCTGTAGGATAGATTAGTTAGCTATGGAAGCGGAATAGAGCTATTCCAGATTTGATTTCCATCCCTGAAGTGAGTTACCTACCAAACCCCAAAGTTAGCATTGATACCACGTTTTGATAAACCATGAGCCCTCATGTTGTTTTCTTTGTATATATGAAAAATAGGCGGGTGGTTCAATCTCTGCCATAACATTTGTGTCCTCTTAAGCCATCCTTGTAAACCCGAATTTATCATTTTGTGGCTACTAGTAATGCAACCAACAACCAATTTGGAGTCTCCATAGATCCAGACCTCCTTCAAATTTAAATTGATGGCAGCAAGGAGGCCACCCCATAATGCGATAAGTTCCGCTTTGTTGTTGGTGCCAGGGCCACTGTTCCAATATATATGAATCCTTTCTCGTTGAGACAATTTAATCCAGGCACCGCAACCAATGATACCCTCATTGCAAGCCCCATAAAAAAAGATAGCAGCAATGGAGATCTCATGAGGCCAGATGCAATGGGAGCCATCTATCACTACAACTGCCATCTATCACTACAACTTCAATGAAAGTCCGCTCATCAATCCATCTCATAATGACAGCATAGCACATATGTAAGGAAGTTGCAAACTCTCCAACCAACTTTTTAAACTTCCATTTCACTTAAATATTTGTACATCTTAATCTGGTGATATTCGTTACTTCTCGACTAAGTTTTACCACTAATCTAAGTTTTCAATGCTCAAAATGCAACACGCTTGGATACACTCGTCACGAAATATATTTGCAATGGTTTTTCGACGCGGCAAGTCAAGTAATGGATATCGATCAGGCATTGGCTAATATTATTTTGGAATTTACAATCCAATAATTATCGTGCATGTCACTCTTTCGTCGGACAGTTCGCCACGCACAGCTTAAAGAACAATAATTTCCACATCTCTGCCAGAGTTTATGGGTAACAATCATTTTGTAAATAAAGTAATGCCTCCGCTCTGATCAAATGAAGACTTCCAACGTTCAAGAAAACGAGCCAATTTGTATATTCATAAACAATAATTCAAAGGGGGGCCATTGTTGAAATTTGAGAATATTTCTTTGGCCAGGGGTCTTGGTTGTATGCTAATGCAAAGAAAAAACAACTGCCTACTGAAGAAGAAGGTCAATGATTTCTTCCCAATATCATTTCTTTGTATTTTTGTTGATTTTATTTTTTTGAGGAATTGGAAACTGGATTAGTCTCCACACATATCATTCTATATATATATATTTTTTGGTGAATCCCACAGACTTTGTATATTATTGACTTTTTTTGAAAATAGAAACTAGGTCTGGCTCTATTTTTTCCACTATAAATTCTGGGCGAATCACACAATGGAAGAAATAGAAACTTGGCCAGTCTGGGTGAATCACACAGAAATTAGGCCAGATTCTATTTCTACTACTATAACTTCTGGGTGGGTGAATTACATAATGGAGAAAATAGAAACTTTACCGGATCCTTTTTTTACCATAATAACTTCTGGCTGAATTACACAGACCTAAACTAGGTCAGCTCTATTTCTACTACTATAACTTCTGGGTGAATCACACAACAAAGTAAAATAGCCACTATAATTTCTGGGTGAATCACACAGACCTGGGTGAATCACACAGACCTAAACTAGGCCAGGCTCTATTTCTACCACTATAACTTCTAGATGAATCACACAAGGGAGGAAAATAGAAACTGAGCCCGTCTCTTTTTTCATCTCTATAACTTCTAAGTGAATCACACATACCTTGTATACTCTTTTTTCACCAACTTTTGGGTGAATCACACAGACATTATATACGGCTCAGGTATAAATAGAGGATTTGAACATTGAACCATATCTACTTACATAGTACTTTATATGGTAACCATCACCCATTAAGCTGCCTTGAAAGTTCTTCACCAATTAAGCTGCCTTGAGAGTTCTTTTTATTTATATAAAGAAAAAATTTAGTTAGTAAAGAAAATTGATGTTTTTCTTTGCTTAAAATGATGGATGTTGAAGATTTTGTGTTTTTTTGGCTCATTTTACACAGATGTCATCAAAATTAACATTGAAATCTGAGTCCCACATCTCTGCAATAGTCCTGCTACAACTTTTCATGTCCTGCTTCTTATCATGTCAGTACCTTCCTTTGACAAATGCAAGGAAGCTTGTAGGAAAACAAGCTGATGGGTCTCTCAATTTCTTAGTAGTTGGAGACTGGGGGAGAAAAGGCCACTACAACCAGTCCAAAGTGGCCCATCAGGCATGGTTTAAAACCTTCATTTTTATTTAATATCTGGCTTTATTTACCTGTGATTTTATGTTCTACATATGCATTCACTTCACCCTGTTTTATAAATGGATTGATAGATGGGGAGGATAGGAAAGGATTTGGATGTGGAATTCATCATCTCCACTGGTGACAATTTTTACGACGATGGGCTAACAGGTGTAGCAGACACTAACTTTTCAAAATCATTCTCTCAAATCTATACTGCAAAGAGTCTGCAAAAGCCTTGGTATGCTGGTATGTATCTATGAACCTAAAAAACACTATCAATTTTCACTACTACTAAATCTGATTTTAGTAGTAAATTGGGAATTTTTTTTTTTTTTTTTTTTTGCCGAGGATCAATTTTTAGAAGGTTCAAATTACCAAACTAAGTCTCAGTTGTTAATCAACATATACAAATTATATATTTTTACATGTGCAGTTTTAGGCAACCATGATTACAGAGGGGACGTTTTAGCCCAATTGAGTCCAGTTTTGAAAAAAATTGATAAGAGATGGCACTGTGAGAGATCATTCACCCTCAAATACAAACTCTCTGGATTGCCTTCTGCTTCTGCAAGTGGTAAATAAATTAATACCCATTATTCTAATTGCAGTCCTCTTTATTCTTTGTTATTCCTACCAAACAGGCAAAAGGAAGACAAGGGAGGGTTTCAGGGTCTCAACAATGTTTCTTCTGGAAATAGAAATCAGTTTTTCCTGGCTTTGTTTTTGGGTGTGCACTGTGCAGACGTAGGAGGTTCGGCTGTGGAGCTATTTTTTGTGGACACGCCACCGTTTGTGAACAAATACTGGGAGAAACCTAAAGAACACCATTATGATTGGCGGGGCGTTACCCCTAGGAAAAAGTATATTAGTCATCAACTGCAGGTAATATAATAAAAATCGATAGGTTGAGTGTAGTGCGGAATAATTATCTATATGGACTCAGTATGTTTATTTTAGAATATGTTTATAAATTTTTAATTTACTGTAGATTTTAAGTTTGATTTTTTATAGTTTTAATGGATTTCAAGTCAGAATCTGGAAAAAAAATTGTGGTCAAATCTTGATTTGTTTTGTTTAAATTGATTTTTTTAGTTGTATTATGGATTCAACACCCTATATAATCTCTGGACCACTTAGATTGTGAAGAATTTAACGGTCAAACTTGTGATTTCAATGAATCATTGTTGGATTCTAGAAAAATTGGATCTGAAAGTAAACTGAAAAACTTTTCATCCAAATTTGACAAAACAATTTCAACCAAGAATGTGAATTTTTGTTGTTTAAAATGCAGTTTTTAATGTATAAATGGACTAAATAAACTTTCAAGCAAGAATGTGATTTTTTGTTGTTTAAATTGCATTTTTAATGCATAAATAGACGAAATAAACTTAAAATGCATTTTTTATGCATAAATAGACGAAATAAACTTTTTTCCTCTGAATCTGGCAAAACAATTTCAAGCAAGAATGTGAATTTTTGTTGTTTAAAATGCATTTTTCAATATATAAATAGATTCAACACCTTGAAAAACAACTTTTTCATCTGAATCTCGCAAAACAATTTCAACCAAGAATGTGATTTTTTGTTATTTAAAATGTATTTTTGAATGTATAAATGGATTCAACACCTTGAGAAACCCCTAGCCCACTAGAATTCTACAAATTAAACAATTTAAATTCAAGTTTTTAAAAATCTCTACGGGATTTTTGTTAAAATTAATAAAAAAATATATAGTGAAAAAACCATTTCGTTTATAAATTAAACTATATTTTATGAAATAAATAATAAATATTTAATTTTTATAAAACAGAAATTAAACTTTAAAAGTATATTATTATATATGTTTAATAATAATATATATATATATATATATATATATATATATATATATATATATAATTTGTATATTTTTTTTATAATTAATAAATAATAACAATTTAAAATAAATTATAATAAATATTTAATTTTTATAAAATTGAAATTGTATATTATTATTATATATGTTTAATAATAAAAAAATAATATCTATATTTTTTTAAAATTAATAAATAATAATAATTTAAAATAAATTATAATTTAGTTATGTTTTATAATTTTTTAGATGTTTTATTACAGAAAATGTATGTGATAAATGTAAATTGATATTGTTATGATTATTTTGAAACATAACCCATTGTTTTTATAACACGGACATGTGTATCTGAGCAGAAACTAGATATTGCTTTGAGGACTTCAAATGCAACGTGGAAGATAGTGATTGGCCATCATCCAATCCGAAGTGTTGGTCACCAGGGTGACACACGCGAGCTCATTCAGCAAATTCTACCCATTCTTGAGGTAAGAGACCGATAGAGTATATTTCCAAAGGTACTCAAATAAATTTATTGAATAATATTAAATGCAGAGTTTCGTGTTAAAGGAACCTCAGATTTCTGAGCTCTACAATCGGATAAATTTATTAAAAGATACTGTCTACACATAACATGTAATAAATTTATTAAATAATATACCTACATAAAATGTAACAAATTGTATTGTTATTACACGTCCTTTATGTTTGAAGTGAGTGTCATGTGATTTTAGTTAATGAGTTTATGAGATATGGTATGTTTTTTCTCTTATTGTTATATTTGTAGGTTGTTGGTAGATTAGTTTTTCTTTTGATTTAAATTTTTTATTTCAGGTTTATAAATAAAAGATAATAATATATTTTAGTAGATTATGTTATATTAGGCTTATGATTAGGTATCTTATGAATAAGAAGTTATACAACATGGATGTCAAAAGGTTTCTTAAAATTGCTTCCAAAACTTCACCTTCTGCTCAAGCTAAGGTGGTTTAAGGATGTCTAATCTTGGTTGGACCATTGGGAAATAAAAGAGAAGATCATATTGCAAAAATAAGATAGTATTAAAAATATTATTATTTCCAAATTTAAGGAGAAATTGGGGAAATAAAGAGTTAGAGGGAAAAAAGAAACATATTTTAAGGAGGTGATCAACCCCAGTCTTGAAAACCAATATTATCTCTCTTGTCTTTACCATTTTTAAGAAGAAAATGAACATTGAGAGTTGGTGGATTTCCAAAATACCATGGGATTAAGGAGTTTGTCACCTTTCCCCTTGTAAGAGGGTTGAAGATGAAAGACACTTTCCCTTGTATTGTATATTTTATACTCACATTTGAGCTAATTTTCCAAATATTTGTCACACTACCAACCTTCTTGACTTAACAAAAATATAGTATTTTGGAAATATTATCTCACATTTTTTTTCATAAAAATAAAATATCAAAGAATTCTGATTAATAACTTATCTTCTTAAAGTTACATAGATCATATAAATTTTAATGAACATTAACCATTATCAAGAATAAATGGTACTTTAAATACTAAGTACTTACATTCTAGAACTATTTACTTTTTTCACATTTACTTAATATATTATAAAATTATCATACAAATTATTAAATAACATCTTATATATCAACTGAACAACATAAATGATACAAATTACATCTTCTATATTGGCCGAATAATAAACTAACAAATAACAAATTTATCAAATAATACAAATGATACAATTTATCATATCACATATGATGCAAATTATAATGTGGTCATGTTAATATTATTTTAGTTTAATCTTTCATTATTGTTTACTTAATTTATTATTTTATTTTAATTTTGATTAGCAACACAAGGTAGACCTGTACATCAATGGCCATGATCATTGCTTGGAACACATAAAAAGTCTTACCAGGTAGTAACAACTGTTTATTCCATGTGTTCTTTTATGACTAAAGTAGATGTTTTTGTTCTTTTCATTCAATTGATTTTGGCTAAAATTTGATGCTAAATTCTGTGAACTTTCAGTTCAATACAATACCTAACCAGTGGAGGAGGTTCGAAATCATGGAGAGGAATTGATAAAAAGGCAAACATGGATGGGTTGGTGAAGTACTACGATGGGCAAGGTTTCCTGTCTCTGGAAATTAGTGGCACCCATCTCCATGCTACATTCTATGACGTTCAAGGCAATGCCATCCACAAACTGGATTTGTCTAAAAGCGCACACAATTTCTGAGGAAAGCAAATTTGGAATTACAAGAAATAAAAGGCTGGTTTGTACAACAATAAATAAAAATATTGAAGTTTAAATTTATGATTCCAACATTATAAACGTATATCATATTAAATATATACCATGCCAAATTCCAATAGAGAAGGCTAGATTTCTAGCTATATCTTTATCATATGAGCTAATGAAATTGTTTTATATATATATTTAAAGGAAATGTAATGAAATATACATGGATAAATGTTTTATGGATATCATATGAACACCATCTTAAAGAGACACGAGATATCCCAATGCTAATCCTATCTTGCACTGGGAGAATCTAAGTTCCTCATTTGCTTAGAAACAATGATAAAAGAAATAATTTCTCTATGATTGTGATGACCATTGTTCATGCCTTTGGTAGCATATTTATTGTGGTCTAATAGAACAAGTGCTGAACATATCCTCACAACCCCAATAAATGAATAATGGAAAGAGCGACTGTAATTTCCATTTTCTTTAAGTAAAAATACTTTTCATTTATATAACTATATATTCTGCAAGAAACAGTGCATGGTATATAGTAGTTGGTGGGATAAATCGAATGATCTGCAACAAAGATGCATGCACACACTAGATTTTAAATTCTACAGATTAGCTTGCTTCAATATACCTAGCTTTAAGATTATATTAGTAAGTATATTTAATGTTCCATATAAATATCATTTTCTGAAGCACAAAAAATTGACCAACATTAATACTAAAATATTTATGATTATTTATTCAATCTGATAAATATGGCTTGAAAACGGTATAAAATGTCAAAATGTTTGTTTAGTCCTTAATGTTTATCACAATAATTTGAAGTTAGTTAGATTCCTTAGATGTTGATTTATTTTTATTTTTATTTCCGAGTGACCTGTTTGATTCATTAGTAATGGAAATTAAGTCTATGGTAGGTATGAGCTAAGCTTCTCATAATACATTAATATTATTTTTGAGTGACATGTTCGATTTATTAGTAATGGAAATTAAGTTTATGGTAGGTATGAATCAAGCTTTAATATCACACCCTATAATATTAATTTATTGTAATTTCTAATATTAAAGTTTAGTGTTAGTTACCATAGATATAATATTATATTTTTAATATAATTTAATATTATAAAGTTTATTTATTATTATTATTATCTAATTTTAAGGTCATGGTTAAGCAAACACTAAATTGGTGTATGAGACTTCCTTGTTTGTGGGACAAGGGACCTACCTCCACCAAATTGGTGTATGAGACTCTCTTGTTTGTGGGACAAGGGACCCACCTCCATGTAGCGATTTGAATGCTAAGTCTATGAAGGCATACATACTCTCCCCCCTCTAGTTTTGAACCTGTGACCTCTTAAGAGGAAACACATGCTCTTAACCATAAGGCCCACTCAAGCTGTACAATTAGAGTTTAAATTCATATTATTATAGTATTTTTTTATAATTTTTTTTATTTAATTATTAAAAAATATGAATAAATTTATTTTTATAGTGGATTTAAATTAAAGGGTCATTGGAATAATTAATATTATTCATTTACTTAGAAATGTAAAATAATCAAATGCAAGTATAATTAATAGTGTTTATTAACCACATTTCAACCTCATTCAAAATGCAAATGTTTATTTTACTAATTCTATGAAGAGTAGTTTAAATCCCAATATTTCATAGAAAATATTCCTTCTCATCAAAGTGTGAGAAATGCTTTGTTAATTGAGAAACTTGTGGATCACTCTTATCCTATGTTACATGTGTTCAAAGTAGGATGTTACATGTGTTCAAAGTAGGATTATTCGAATTTAACATATAAGGTTTGTTTTTGTTTTTGTTTTTTGTTTTTGTTTTTTAATCTTTTTTATTTTTTTAAAATAGTTATGGAGTTATGGTTGGTGTTTTGAATTTGTTTTCTTCTTTCAAAATTATTTAAATAGCTATAAATGTTATGTATTTTTGAAAACTTACTTCATATTAATTTTTAGAACTATTTAAAAATATATCTATCTTAATACTAATTAGGTTGATAATACATGAGAATGGATATCAATTTGTAGGCACATAAACTAAATTTAAGTGTTAACTATATCCTTGTCGAGAGTGATGTGAAAAAGTTAAATTGAAGAAAGATTCCTTAATTACATGTAATTTTCAAAAGATACAATTTCACTTTTATGATATTAGGCTTATCCAAATTCACATGTCATTTAACTTATACAACTACTCTATTTGTTATAAACAATAAACATATTTCTTTATACACAATTATAAAATTGCTTTTTCGTTTTAATAGATCTCTTCCATAAATATTTATAAATAGTTTTTGAAATATAATATAAAACAAAATACTTTAAATTTTAAAATACAAAACTATAATATTTATTAGAACTTTATATATTTTTATATTTACTTATATTTATGAAAAAATAGATATTTATTATTTTCATTTGAATTACATTAATTTTACTTTTTTAATTTTATAAATATACTTAAAAAAAAATTTAATGAATCAACTCAATTTAAAAAAATACTACTTTAATTATTTTATTTACTATTATTAAACAAAATACTTTAATTGAAAAATATTTATTTATGACCATTTCATTAACATTATAATTTAAAATAAAAAAATATAACTAATTCTCATATTTAACAATAATAATAAATTAATATTAATTAATAATAATAATAGTTAATTAATATTAATTAATAACTAATAGTTAATTAATATTAATTAATAACTAATAGTTAATTAATTAATAAGTTAATAATAATAATAAATAAATTATTAATAATTAATAGGGTTTATATACCTTGGGTTTATAATATTAATCCTTTGGATTTAATATTATTCTCTTGGGTTTATAGTATCGATCTCTTGAGGTTTATTGTCAATCATGGCCCAACGTCGCATTGCGAGAAAGATTGTCTCAATATGAAAATCAATCATGGTCAACTATTATCAATAACAATGGCCACATTGTGACAAGGATTGACACATGGTCCAACATCACGTTGTGACAACCATGGTTACCCATGGTCAATGATAGTCCAACATCGCATTATGATGAAGATTATGTCAATATGAAAATCAACCATGGTAAACCATTGCCAACCATGTTTATTTTATGGTTTATAATATTTATCATAGAGTTTATATACCTTGGGTTTATAATATTAATCCCATGGTTTTAATAATTTTTTTTGTGAACTCAATAGTACTTTTCTATTCATTATCTATAAAGAAGGTTACAAAAATATGTGTTCTCGATGATCTCAACCTGCCCAAAGGAAACCAGTCTATTGGCCATTGGTCTGCATTAGACACCATCCAAAATTTAAATGTTTTGAGCATGTTCAACTGATTTATAGAGCCCATACTATCTACTATCACACTGCATCTACTATAGCATATGCTTCTAATCAAGTAAAAGCTATCCGACATCATATGACATAATAACAAAAATAATTTAAATTGCAATCATCTAGTCATCAGAGGAATCCACTGGTGGCAGATCCTCACGCTTGAGCCTGGAATTTCTTGCTGTTGTATACTCTGCAACATCTTCTCCATGCGACCTAGCTTGACATTTTGGTGGAACAATTGCACCTGTACCAACTGAACTTCCTTTTGGATTACCTGCAAACTTGGTTCATCTGCCCTATTATGTGGAAGTTTCTATTGGACTAGTTCCTCGCACTACTGATTGTTTTCCGACATTGCTCTTGCCAAATTTTTTTTCATTTTCTAGTAAGTTTGGATGACTTTTCTAAACAGATACATCCTGCCTCTTGTGTTTCCTAGGTCAATCACCAGAGGTTTCCATGCCTCTTCTTTCATTTTTTCCCTGCCCGCTCTATCTCTCAACTCAGTTTCCCACCTTTATATTTCAGCTTTCACCGGGGCAGGCAAGGCTTCGCAGTATGCATGAATAATATTTTGCATTGTCTCCACCTTGATTTTCCTCCCCTTTTTTGAGGAGCCCGACTCGTGCTCGCTACATCCGGCCTTTTCCCTTTGCCACAGTCTTTGCAACCTGCACGACCCTTCCTACCAACCTCCCCTTCTTTCTTCATTTTCCTAATCTCGTTAGTTACAGCTTGCAACCCAGTCGTGACCAACCGCTCCCCTTGTCTATCCGTCCAAACAGTGGTCGCAACCTTGGTCGCTCAACTTTCTCTATGGTTGTCATTTACACTAGGGCTGTTGATCTCCCAAGCTCCTCTCCTGTCGCAGGCTCTGCCTCCTATTGTGCTATACAACACCCCCCATTTATTTTAACAAATGGGGACCCTTTAGAAATAAATAGGAAATTTATTTTTATCTTTAAAAAACAAAAAACTTGGGAAATAAAAGTTTTCTTTGAGTTTTCCATTTTATTCCTTTAACGCTTCGCAAACCACATAACTTACAACTTTAAAAGACTTACTTACCTCTAAGTTACGCGAGCTGCGAAATGCACTAACCTTTTTTGAAGTTATGTTTTGAAAACTTGCAAACACTTCAATTATAGTTATACTCTCTTTATCGCATCGCACCTTATTTAAAACAACCAACTCATAAAGAAATTCGATATAAGAGTGATTGCACGGACCCGATGAGCCAACAAAGAAATAAAAGTAAATCTATAAAGTCCTATTAAGCGCGACCGCTTGACTTTATAATGCGCAATTCACATTTCACATGACTTAACCGAAAAAAATTCATTAACGCATAAAATTTGCGATCTGTGGTTTAAGCACATCGCATTTCGCAGCATTTATGGGTAAACATCACAAACGGTAAAAGTTATATATGGCGATGTGCGAACTAACAACATTTAATTACTCCAGCATGCGAAATAACTTATGTCGTATCAAAACAAAATTCGAGATCTAACGGCTTAAAGTTGATTGATACACATTTCGTGTGAAGGTGTAAGAAATTTGATTTTGAAATAATAACGATGATTGTTATATAATTTGAAAAGATTCATATCTATTCGTGCATGTTTGATATAAACAACATATTTGACTCTCTGTTCTCTATAATTTTAATGCTCTCCCTGTTTACTTGAAATTAGGAAACCGTTTGACGGATTAAGGAAGATTGAAATGAGCAAGAAGGGCAAAGGGATTTCTCAAGCGTTGCCTATTGAAGACTTAGACATGTCTCCCTTATTTTCAGATACCACCTGCAACAAGGAATGTGGTAGTTCATCATGGGAAGCAATGTATAAAATGTTTGAAGATGAAAATCCAAAAGTAATAACCAAAATCTTTACAACAGGCACGACATATACTTCAGACGTGACCTACATCGATGTTGCATGTTCATTTGTCCACAAGGTAGCCGCAAGACCAAAAATTCTCCCTTACACAGACATGGTTAAGTGGGTAATTGACCACTTAAGCATAGATGAGAGGAAATTCAAAGATTCAAAGGGAGAAAACATAGGGTCTTTCAGGGCATAAGATTTACAAGCAATGTACCATCTACCTTCCCTACAGTAGAAATATGACAAGGCTTTTCTGCAAAGATTTAGAGCAGAGCATCCAGATCTCACGAAAGTCATCAAGAATGGAAGGAAGACCAGGGCAAGCTGAAGCAAGATAAACTCGGTACGTACCCAATTGCCCAAATTCCTTCCCCTTATTGTTATGCTGCCGATATGCTGTGTAGATTGTTTTTCAAACCTGATACCACTAGGTTTTCAATAGATTGGGTTCCATTGATTGACGCAATCGTCAATTCCTCAATTCTGAATTGGGAAAATATCCTATCTGAAAGTTTAGCCAAACACATCATAGAGTATAGGAATAAAATGAGTGTTTCATCTAGAGAAATAATTTTCATAGGAGGTAACCCCTTCTATTCCTTGTATACTAGTGTCTTTTTCTTTTCCTTAGAAAAAATAAAAGTTGCTTAGTATAAATTTTTGGCTTTTCAAAATAAAATCTTAGATGATCCTTTTAGATTTATTACTTATAGAAATAAGAAGTGTTAAGGAGACAATAAAATGATTTGAAAGACAAATAGATTTTATTTTCACTGAAAGATGCAATTTCACTGAAATTATTTATTCTATGATGAACTCTCATCTTTATATAGCATGATTATTCTGTTATCAGTCAAGAAAATAATATTTAACATAGTAAAGACTCTTTTATAGAAAATCAATCTAAAACTCGACATTATCATTTGAAATCCTCAAAAGGATCAATGATTCACCCCATCTGGGAAACTTATAAATTTTTGAAATAAATTAAAAAAAGATTATAACTAGAAAAAAAAAAAAACTTAAAAGATAATAAGTCTCATCAAGAGCTTGTTTACCATGTTCATAGGGAAATATTTGAAATGACTTTACCAATACTGCCTACCAAAACAGGGTAATGACTTGAGATTATATCAAGAGGACAAGGGGTCTCATCAAGAGCCAGCTTGATCAGTTTAATTACAACTAGTGAATGGCATTGTCATCATTTGGTTACCAAGCCAAGACAATGGCTTTTAAGTAAATGAAAAATATGATACAAAAAAGAAAAGTTTCAAAAAATTAGATTTTATTTTTGGAAATTATAAGAAACACTGGATGGGACAATGAATCGTTGCTAGGTAAAAGGTAACCCTACCAAAAGCTTAAATTTCCTATTGGAACAGAGGCTCTACCTGTGATAAAAGAGTAAATTTTTATAAAGCTGATCTATAAGAGCCACCTGCTTTATCTCTTTGAACTGATTAAAGACTGATATATATTTTCATACTTATATCTTTAAAAGAGGGGTTCTTATGAATAATAAATAAGAGAAATTTCATTTCTTAGTAAAATATTATTTGTTTGAAATTCATTCCTGCAACTATTTTTATTTTCAATTTTTTCTTAGAAATTTCAAAAAGTTAATAAGAGATAGCTAGTTCTCCCAAGTGAATCGCCAATTGTTGTGCTATACAACACCCTCCATTCATTTTAATAAATGGGGACCCTTTAGAAATAAATAGGAAATTTATTTTTAGCTTTAAAAGAAAAAAAAACTTAGGAAATACAATTTTTCTTTTGAGTTTTCCACTTTATTCCTTTAACACTTCGAAAACCACATAACTTACAACTTAAAACGACTTACAAACCTCTAAGTTACACGGGTTGTGAAATGCGTTAACCTTTTTCAAAGTTATGTTTTGAAAAATTGCAAACACTTCAATTATCATTATACTCTCTTTATCGCATCGCACCTTATTTAAAACAACCAACTCATAAAGCAATTCGATATAAGAGCGATTTCGTGGACCTGATGAGCCAAAAAAGCAATAAAAATAAAGCTCTAAAGTCCTATTAAGCGTGGCCGCTTGAATTTTTAATGTGCAATTTTCATTTCACATGACTTAATCGAAAAAAAAATTCATTAACGCATAAAGGTTACGATGTGCGGTTTGCGCACATCGCATTTCACAACATTTATGGGTAAACATCACAAACGGTAAAATTTATATATGGCGATGTGCGAACTAACAGATTTTAGTTACTCGAGCAAGAGAAATAACTTATGTCGTATCAAAACAAAATTCGAGATCTAACGACTTAAAGTTGATTGATACATATTTCATGTGAAGGTGTAAGAAATTCGATTTTGAAATAATATCGATGATTGTTGTTATATTTGAAAAGATTCATATCTATTCGTGCATGTTTGATATAAAAAACATATTTGACTCTCCGTTCTCTATAATTTTAATGCTCTCCCTTTTTACTTGAAATCAAGAAACCATTTAACGGATTAAGGAAGATTGAAATGAGCAAGAAGGGAAAAGGAATTTCTCAAGCGCTACCTACTGAAGACTCAAACATTTCTCCCTTATTTTCAGATACCACCTGCAACAAGGAATGCGAAAGTTCATCATGGGAAGCAATGTATAAACTGTTTGAAGACGAAAATCCAAAAGTAATAACCAAAATCTCTACAAGAGGCATGACATCTACTCAGACGCAACCTACTTCGATGTTGCATGTTCATTCGTCCACAAGGTAGCCGCAAGACCAACAATTCTCCCTTAAACATACATGGTTAAGTGGGTAATCGACCACTTAAGCATAGATGACAGGAAATTCAAAGATTCAAAGGGAGAAAACATAGGGTCTTTCAGGGCAGAAGATTTACAAGCAATGTGCCATCTACCCTCCTCGCAGTAGAAATATGACAATGATTTTCTGCAAAGCTTTAGAGTAGAGCATCCAAATCTCATGAAAGTCATCAAAGAATGGAAGGAAGACCAAGGCAAGTTGAAGCGAGATAAACTTAGTACATACCCAATTTCCCAAATTCCTTCCTCTTATTTCTATGCTCCCGGTATTTTGTGTAGATTGTTTGCCAAACCTGATACCAATAGGTTTTCAGTAGATTGGGTTCTATTGATTGACACAATCATCAATTCCTCAATTCTGAATTGGGAAAATATCCTATCTGACAATTTATCAAAACACATCACATAGTATAGGAATAAAAGGAGTGTTTCATCTAGAGAAATACATCCCTTTTATATGTATGCCTATGTCATGGACGCAATCTGCTTTTCTTCTAGTTTTCCTACCATGGGATGGAAATGGACTACTGAAGACCCTAACCCAATCCACATTTACCATAGAGACCTTTTGGATTCATAATTCCACTTGCATTTTTATAAAATTTTTTATGGAGTCATATCGCCTATGCACCAAATGATATTCAATAAGAAGGCCCCTAGGGTTTCTGAAGAGGCTAGCGCAGATATTATTTCTGTGGCTAGGTGGTTTGTAGAGGAGAATTTTACATATGTTAGAGTATTCGGGAGTTATGCTTCTCCCCACGTCCTACCATATTTTGTTCCTGATAAGTTGCTTGCACGAGAGATAGCTTACCAACTTGTTAATGGTATCACTAAACAACTAAAAGATGCTAAGAAGGCCGTTTGGCCTAATTTCCCTGTACAGTGTGACACTTTTGCACTTTTTGATGTTGGCCATACCTACAAGGAGGTTTCCAAGATTAATCTATTGAAATTGGCAGTAATGCTAAAGAGGTTATACAATCCAAATGATGTAATTAAAAATTACACTACAGAGCTCAAAATGTATCCTTTTGTAAAGGAAATAGATGGATTTGATGATATCTTCCAAGGAATGGAAAAGTTTTCAGATATAATCAAGTTTGCATCCAACCAACTGAGCCAAGATGATTTGAAAGCATTCCAAATATATAGAAATAAGATACTGGAGAGAGTTCCTCTCAACTTGTTAACTATTGAAGATGTCAACAAACCTACTCCAAGTATAAGCTTGGATAATGAAGCAAAAGTCATGTCTGAGGATGAATTAGGTCAATCAGAGCATCAATATCACAATTCAGATCACTCTGAAAATGAATTTGAATCCAGAAAGGATAGCCCAGAAAATATATTTGATCAAGTAATCCAAGAGATAGAGATGCATGAGCGAAAAGAAAGTAATGGAACAGAGTCAACCTCTCAAGAAGTTCAAGACAGTCATGACACACTAGATCAGTCTGAAAAGTCACAAACAAATAATTTTAGTAGTGAATGGGAAGAGTTTTCTGAAGCAATAAAAACTCCTAAAGCTAATCCCAATCCTGATCAAGTAACTAGATTTCAAACACCTAAACATTCCAAGAAAATAGTGGAAACTGTTAATCCACTACAACAAGTTCCAGAGACTCATGATCGAGATATCATACCGGCCTACCTTATAGAACAAATAACTTTAAAAATTGAAGAAATTCCTTCACTTGACATCTTCTACAGTCCTAGCTATAAGGCTGTAGTTAAGAGGAACAAAAGGAGAAGAACCAATGAAACAGTCTCAAACCTCACAGATGAATCAATTGACGTACTATGGAAGGATTCCTTAGATGTTCCTACACAACATCTAACTAAATTATCATAGTATGCAGGGGAATATGCTACTGCCACTATTGATAAAGCTACCGAGGTTAGAGTGTTGCTGAGGCAAAAGGAAACCAAAGTACAAGAACTAGAGAGGCTGTTAAATGAAGAAAATTCCAACTCCAGTGAGAAAATCAAAGCAAAGATGGCCCAATTTCAAAAGGATTTCAAGAGTCTTAAATTGTAGCATCAAGCAGAAATCAATGAAAAACAAATACAACTGGAAGCAACAATGACCAGGATACAGAGCCAACAACAACTAGAGAAATTTATAAAAGAAGCATTGGATGTAAATGCTAAGTTAAAAAAAGAACAGGAAGTATTTTGTCATAAATCTTCTATGATTGACTCTTATTGTGATTCAAATAAATATTGATCCAGAAAATAGCTATCCAGAAACTTGAATGTGAAAGACTCGAAAAGAAATAAATGAAAACATTCAATGGCAAGCATCAAACTCAGGAAAGGAAGCTGATCTACCTCAGGTAGATAAATTTCATAAGGATATCCTATTCAAAGATTGGGAAGCACAAATCAAGCAGGAAGAGAAAGCAGCAGCGAAAACATAAAAATTATCAAATGAAATTATTGAATCTATATGTGAACAGCTGGTGAAAGAAGAACTTCTCAAAGAGTACACGTATGAAGTGTTCTCAGAAGTAAAATAGATAGAAACACAGTGGAAGCAAAAAGAAGACACATAGAATGAAGTAATTAAAAAGATAAATAAGTTTGATCAAGAAAATTATTGGAATTTTTTTTATCAAACCTTATCATCAGTATCATATTCTGCAATCCTTAACAGATTCAATAAAAATATTGCAACCAGTACTTTCAAACGCAATATTCAAGGGACAGGTCAGATCAAGGATTTCACAACCAGCTCAGCTCAAGCCTATGATAGATATTTGTCAACTTCGTGACCAAATCTAGAAGAAAGGGCAGAATTCATAAATCAAAATTGTTATTTTATTTTCCTAGATTGTAGTTTAAGTTAGTCTTACGAGGATGGTTGTTTGAAACCTCCTCTATATTTTTTTAATAATCTATTTTAGAACATAGTTAGTTTAGTATTTAAACCCCTCTCATGCATTTAGAGAAGGGTCCAGAAATTTGTCAAAAACATTTGCAAAGAATGCACTATTGTAAGTTTGTGAATGATTTGATGAATTAATGGAACACATATGTTATCTTTTGACAATTAAAGCTGTTTAATTGATGTTACACTACTGTTCTTTTTAAATTGCTTGAAAGTGAGAAGGAGTAGATCAATTACTGTCATTTTACATGAGTAGAACTTCATATATATGGTACTTTTATTCACTTGTATTAAGCCTTACTTTATAGATTGAGAATCATAATTTTATTGCATTATATATTTGAAACGTTATTATAGATGAATGTTACATGCACTTCTGTTCTAAAATTTGTCTGTAGTTTCTTATTGAATGTATAATTACAGATATGAATGCGATATTTTTTTACAATTCTTCTAGTCAAACTATTTTGTTAGAATAATCATCTTACATAATTTTCATCTCTTTCAACTGTTAAATGATCTATATTACTAACAGTTGAAGGATATCTTTTCAAATTGCATAAAGAAAGAAACATCCCGGGTATATAGTAGAATAAATAGTTTAGATAAATGCATAAGATAGATTAAAATAATTTCCATTTGCATTTCATATAATCACACACCCTCAAAATCTTCCTTATTGGGAAACTGGTCCCATTACCCCCAGTCGGAGCCACTACACCAAATAGAAAGGAAGTTGCTTTAAGGTCCGGGCCGGGTGGTTTTCCCCCCTGTTGCAACAATGGAATTCCGAGGCCTCAACACCTCCTTCCCGTTCTGCTATGGAAAATGGGTGGTTTCATGAGCTACATACCTTCCTTAATATCCTGATTGTCAACCTTTGCCTTTGATGGGTGCCAACTATCCCTCCTCTTGCCTGTCTTGTCCCTCGTTACTCCATTTGTGTAGCGGCTTTGGTTTCCCCACCAACCTTCCTCTCTCTCTGCTTGGCCCATCATCCACATGGGGGATGTCTGGAGCTTTCCTATTCACACCCTGATCGGGAGATCCCATGGTTTTAATATTATTCCCTTGGGTTTTTAGTATTAATATCTTGGGTCTATTATTCCCTTTGGTTTATAATATTGATCCCTTGGGTTTATTCATATAAAGGTTCATATTCTTAAGGTATAATATTATTCATAAGGTTTATAATATTAATTCTTGGGTTTAATATAAATACCTTAGGTTTATAATCATGGTTAACCATGGTGCAACATCACATTGTGACAAATATTGTCTCAATATGAAAATCAACCATGGTCAAACATGATCCAACATCACATTGTGACAAAGATTGTCTCAGTATTTAAATCAACCATGGTCAACCATGGTCCAATGTCGCATTATGATAAAAAATGTCTCGATATGAAAATCCATCATGGCCGACCATGGTCAAACATCACATTGTGAAAATTGTCTCAATATGAAAATCAACCATGGTCAAACATGGTCAATCATGTTTATTTTAGGGTTTATAATATTTGTACTCTAGTTTATAGAACTTGGGTTTATAATATTAATCATTTGGGTTTAATATTATTCCCTTGGTTTTATAATCCCTTAGGGTTAGTATTAATCACTTGCGTTTATTATTTCCTTGGGTTTATAAAACATATCACTTGGGTTTATTAATCTAAGGGTTCATATTACTAGGGTATAATATTATTCATAGGGTTTATAATATTAATCTTAGGGTTTAATGTAAATCCCTTGGGTTTATAATCATGGTCTAACGCCACATTGTGAAAAATATTGTCTCGATCTCAAAATAAACAATGATAAACCATTGTCAACGATGGTCAACCATGGTCCAATGTCACATTGTGACAAAGATTGTATAAATATGGAAATCAAACATCATGGTCAACCATGTTCCAACGTCAAATTTTGGCAAATATTATCTCAATATGAAAATTAATCATGGTCAACCATGGTCTAATGTCGCATTGTGACAAACATCGTCTCAATATGAAAATAAACCATGGTCAATTTTGGTCAACCATGTTTATTTAAGGGTTTATAATATTTATTTTAGGGTTTATATACCTTGGTTTTTAATAATGATCACTTGTGTTTAATATTATTCTGTTGGGTTTGCAATCTCTTGGTGTTATAGTATTAATCCCTTGGGTTTATAATATCAATCCCTAGGGTTTATGGTCAACCATGGTCACATTGTGACAAATATCCTCTCATGGTCCAACGTCACATTGTGATAACCATGGTCAATGATGGTCCAACTTCACATTGTTACAAAGATTGTGTTAATATAAAAATCAACCATGGTAAACCATGGTCAACCATGTTTATTTTAGGGTTTATAATATTTTTCTTAGGGTTTATATAGCTTGGGTTTATAATATTAATTCATTGGGTTTAATATTAATCCCTTGGGTTTAATATCAATTGGGTTTTTAGTATTAATCCCTTGGGTTTATAATATCGATCCCTCGGGTTTATTAATCTAAGAGTTCATATTCCTAGGGTATAATATTATTCATACGGTTTATAATATTAATACTTGGGTTTATAATCATGGTCAACCATGGTCCAATGTCACATTGTGACAAATACTGTCTCAATATGAAAATTAACAATGGACAACCATTTCCAACCATCGTCAATCATGGTCAACCATGGTCCAATGTCTCATTGTGACAAATATTGTCTCAATATAAAACTAAAACATGATCAACCATGGTTAATGATGGTCAATTATGGTCAACCATGGTCCAACAACGCATTTTGAGAAAGATCGTCTCAATATGAAAATCAATCATGGTCAACCCCATATTAATAAAAATCAATATGAATAATCCATTGAGTTTATTAATTGAGATTGTCTCAATATGAAAATAAATCATGGTCAACCATAATCCAACATCGCATTGTGACAAATATTGTGTCAATATGAAAATCAACCATGGTCAATCGTGGTCTACCATGTTTCTTTTAGGGTTTATAATATTTATCTTAGGGTTTATATACCTTAGGTTTATAATATTAATCCCTTGGGTTTATGGTCAACCATAGTCCAACGTCACATTGTGAGAAATATTGTCTCAATACGAAAATCAATCATGGTAAACCATGGTCAATCGTGGTCATCCATGGTCAATAACCATGGTCATAATGTGACAAATATTTTTTCATGGTCCAAGGTCACATTGTGAAAACCATGGTCAATGATGGTCCAATGTGAAATTGTTACAAAGATTGTGTCAATATGAAAGTCAATCATGGTCAACCATGGTCCAAAGTCACATTGTGGAAAATATTGTCTCAATTTGAAAATGAACCATGGATAACCATTGTCAAACATCGTTAACCATGGTAAATCATGGTCAACCATGGTCCAATGTCACATTGTGACAAAGATTGTCTCAATATGGAAATCAATCATGGTCAATCATGGTCCAATGTTTCATTTTGACAAAGTTTGTCTCAATATGAAAATAAATCATCATCAACCATGGTACAACATCCCATTATGACATATATTGTGTCAATATGAAAATCAACCATGGTACAACATCCCATTATGACATATATTGTGTCAATATGAAAATCAACCATGGTCAACCATGTTTATTTTAGGGTTTATAATATTTATCTTAGGGTTTTTTTTTCCCAACGAAAAATCGTAACTTTCATTAATAAGTTGAAAATTACATGTTGTAGATGCTTCATGGAAGCATATGTCAAAAGCGGTGGCTAGGCCACATTAAAAAATAAGTAGAGTATATTTTTTCATAAAGGAAAAATTCGTAACTTTTCATTAATAGATAAGTTACATGTTACATGTGCTGGTAGTGTTCACTACTAATCAGGCTTTCAAAAAACCAAATACTACCAAATCGGCATCCAGGAAGACCAAAACAAAATAGAATAGCTGATACAAAATTAGATGCCTATAACATCACAAGTAAGTTCGGTGCATCACTTACTGGATATAGAGACAAAGCATAAAATATATATATACAATAGCCGATAAATAGTCCATGGGAGATAAAGCATATCAAAATAACCTCCCAAAATAGGCTGTTCTATCAAACAACCCTATGATCTGGTGCCTCATCTATAAAATGCTGATGAAAAAACTTGTAAACTTGTTTACTGATCTGCTCTGTAATGTGCCAAGTGCCCCAAATCAGCTCCGTGGCTTCTTTGGATAGCTGATCAACCATTTTGTTCCGAGACCTGTAAATATGTGCCACAAAGATAGAGTAAAAAAGGATCCTGAGATGATGAACCTACTGCAGAAGTGCAGACATTGTGTGCATGTGACAGAGAGCATGTTCATTGAACGAATTGATCACAAGAAGAGAGTCTCCAAAAATCTGAATGAAGTTGCAATGTTTTTCCTGTGGAAAGATCAGAAGGAGTCTAAGGCATTGGAGTTCTGCGTAGTTGTTGGTGCCAGGACCCAATCCCATCCTTATTTGGTAATGGTGGTGATCATTTAAATGAAGGATTGCGCCACCCCCCCCATAACCCTGTGCATTAGCCGCACCATCAAAATAGGCCCAAGGTTTGCTGCGATCAATCAATTCAGGGACAACAGTATTGGGGGGTTTTTGGTGTTGTTCCACAAGCATAAGATTGTAGGTAGCAATGGTCGCGGCACAAATACGATCATAGTTGATTGGTAGGCCATTGAATATAAATTTGTTATGTCCAATCCAAACTTCCCAAGTGAAAATCAGAGGGAGATTATGCAGCCTTGGGCAATTTGCATTCAGCTGCCACCAAATTGACCATTCTTCTTGTAGAGAGTATCCATGCCAGGGATGTTGGCTACCCAAACATACAGTAACCCGTGCCCAGATTCCCAAAATAATATTGCAGTGTAGGAATAGGTGTGGGGTATCTTCGCTACTAGATAGGCAATAATAGCATCGTGATGGCCCATGGATGGCACGACGGTGGGGAAAATCCATGGTGGGAACACATTGGTTTAATATGCACCAGAATAAGGCTCTGTGTTTATGCGGGGCATTCAGTTTCCAAATGTTGCGCCACCACCAGGATTTTTTTGGGGGCTCTTTGTGTTGAATGAGTGCCAAGTATCCAAGCTTTGGTGCATATTTTCCGTTTGGTGAGAAAACCCAAATCAATTGGTCATCCTAATCTGTGATTCGAATATTGGATGATTTTAATGCCCAGATGAAGTTCTGCCACACCCGAAGGCCATCACGAGGGATCCTAAGATAATCCGTCGGCAACCAGGCTTGTCCCTGCAAGGTTGTGTGAGCTGGGTCTACGATCTGAGCAAGGAAGAAGATATCTCTGCAGGCCAGATGCTCTAAGATTAATGCAGGTAGTTTATAAAATTCGCCACTGCCAGACCAAGAATCAGTACCAATTCTCACTGATTCCCCGGATTCGATTTTCCACTATAATCCCCTCTGAATGATATGGGCCGCTTTGTTTATCGCTTTCCAAATGATGGATGCACCCGTGGGCGGCCCGATTCTGTCCCTGATCCAATCAAGGGTATTCCTGGCCGCAATATACTTTGCAACAATGACCTCCTTCCAGAGACTGTGACCAGTGATTAAATTCCAGCACATTTTGGCAGCAAGAGATTTCGAAAAAAGATGGAGATCTTTGATCCCCCAACCGCCCCATTGCTTGGGTATGTTGATGCGATCCCATGCAATCCAAGCAAATGTAGAATCTTATCCTGTTTGCGCCATAAGAAGTGTCTGCAAATATAATTGATTCGGTTGGTAATACCAATAGGTATCCATGCCAGGGTCATCCAATAGACTAGAATGGCTTCGAGCACTGATTTTATGAGGACTAAACGTCCAGCTCTGGATAGCCATCAGTTGTACCAAACATTGATTCTGCGTTCAACTTTGGCTATGAGCTAGTGCCAATATTTGATATGATAATCATTTGGTTTGATGTGATATCCCAAGTATTTAAGACCTTCGCTGATATCAATATGAACATAAGAAAATAGATTCATGGCAGTGCCTTGTTCCTGGCCCGAGCAACCAATCATGATAATAGTATATTTGAGAGCATTAGGTATCATACCGGTGGCTCTGCAGAAGCTTTGGAGTAGCTTGTCAAATTGAATCGAGTCCTGTCTAGAGCCATCAAGAAATATTAGAACATCATCCACAAATAAAATATGAGTGAGGTGTAATATGTCATTGATCTGGAGTCCATGAATGGTCCTCTGAGCCTTTTCATTTTTTATGAGGACTGAGAGACCTTCCATAACCAGGACAAAAAATAATGATGCGAGAGGACATCCTTGATGTAGTCCTCACCCCGCATGAAATAAATCAGATGCAGTGCCATTAAGTAGTATGCTAAAAGTAGCATGACAAATGCAGCCCATAATCCAGTTGATAAATGTATGAGGAAAGCCAGTTTGAATAAGAATGAGATGTAAGTAGCTCCAATTCACCTGATCGAAGGCCTTTGCCAGGTCAATCTTGAGGATAGTGGATTTAAGGCGTTTTGTTTTTATGGAGTGGAGGGCTTCTTGGGCAGTACCAATTGCTTCGTGAATTTGCCTACGGTGGAGAAAGACAAATTGTTCCTTTTCTATGTGAGTGGATAGGAAAGACTTGATTCGATTAGAAATTATTTTAGAGATGATCTTATAAATGAAGTTACATAGTGATATAGGTCTGTAATCATGAAATCTAGATGGGTGATCTGATTTTGGGATGAGCGCAATAAAAGTAGAGTTAAACCCATCATAAATTCTGCCTCTCACCCTACTGTCCTCGATCATAATCAATAGGTAATTTTCCATCAGTTCAAAAAAGTGAATAAAAAATTCAATGGGCTAGCCATCAGGCCTAGGAATTCTGTCTTTTTTGAACCATTTCAAAACCCTCTCCAGCTCCCCCATAGATACAGGTGCATTGAGGTCATCAATCTGCTCCTATTCCACATATCGATTGAAAGATTGAGTAATATGCATAATATCTGGGAGATCAATGTTAAGAGGAGCTCTATATAAGTTGGTGAAGTGCTGAGTGCCCAGATCATGTAATTGTGATTGTGTACGAGCCATAAAACCATGCTGATCAGTCAGTTCCCAAATAGAAGTTGCGGACCTACGACCATTAGCATGTTGTTGGAAAAATTTTGTGTTTTCATCCCCTGCCTGAAGCCAAATAGCTTGACTCTTGAGTCTCCAATCCTCCTCTTTTTGTCTCAGGAGCTTTTCCTTTGCATTCTCAAGGGCAATAAGATGCTCTTTGGAGGCACTGGACCAGTAGCCAATAATATCAGAGTTGTTGAGGTGTGCAATTTCATCTTCGATCCGATTGAGTGCTTCCCTTTCCAGTCTCTTCTTGTTCTTAACCCATTTAATAGTCAGGTTATTGACGCGCAAGATATTTTCATTGATAATCCGGGCAGGGTCCATGTCTGGCATTAGTTGACAATGCTGCCAAGCTTGGGTAACCATCGTGTGATAATCTGGGTCTTGTAGCCATCTGTAATTAAATTTAAAGGGTGGTCGGGCCCTGTTAGGACCACATTCAAATTCCAGGAATATAGGAGAATGATCAGAATCCCCCCCTGCCCCACCCATTGACGAGTACGAGCTAAAGTGCTGAGAAGAGGCTACTTGATCAGAAATCTATGCAACTTGCAGGCCAATGCCGCATGTCCAGTCCTTCTATTCCTCCAAGTGGGCTGTATCTTTGTGGTCAGAATGTCAATGAGGTCGACAGTCCCAAGCTTGGAGTTGAAAAACTCATCCAAAGGATCAGGGGTAGCATGAGTACCCTAGGACTCATAGACGCCCATTGAGAAATTCAAATCACCACCCAGAATAATGTGTGGAAGTGTAAGTAGGGAGCAGGATAGTAAGGAGTTCCAGAAGGCCTCTCTATTTAAGCAGGGTCCATAAAAATTTATCAGGGAGAACACCTGCTCAGAGTGACCAAATATAATCTCCATACCAAGTACCCCAGCTCGTCCCCATAAATTAATCATCCGAGTGGTTTACAGTTGATACCCAAAGCGCATCCACCAGATCTTCCGTGGGCATCCAATGTAATGAAGGTCCAGTTGGGTAAGAAATATTTTAGGATAGCAGAAACCGCATTACCCTCTCCTAGAGTCTCTTGTAGAAATAAAATGTCAATAGGCTTCTGAGCAATAATTTCCCTTACTGCCAATCTCTTATCAGGGTTGGCCAGTCCCTTGCAATTGTAGGAGAGACAAATCATGATGTAACTCCCAAATAGGGTCGCCTTGCTCTAAGGACCCGCATAAGGGATGATTGTGTGCCAACCTCCACCTCTAAATTTGCCCGCTTGATGGCCTTAGCCATAGAAGATGGTCTGCCTCTTGTCTTGCTTGGGAGGCATCCCGGCCCCAGGCAAATGCCAAAAGCGTCCTTTGAATGAGGTTGAGTGAGGGATCTCAGAAAGTAATTGTGTCTCGAAGTGGATGACTCCGAGCGAGAATATGAGTGGCAAGAGGTAGGGTCAGCAGATGTGTGTTGAATAATGGGAGTAAATGATGGTGGGGCTTATGCAATGGTACATCAGATCGAAGGGTATCGCTGAGTAGAAATAATAGTAACAGATGATATACATGGAAGAGTAATGGATGATAAATCAAAAGAGATATTATAATTCAAAGATTCGGTTACAGGAGATGTACCCGGGATAGTCAAAGAGCGCTGAGAAGTCATCGGAGTAGCCTGTGAAAGTGATCTAGGGTGAGTGACTGGCCAAGTTGGAAGCTGTTGGGTCATCGCCATCCCTGCATCAGACGGATGATCCGGCGCTGTCAGCTGCTCACCCTTCGAATCCTGGCCAATACTGATAATAGGTTCTATCTGAGTAGCCACAGAGCGGGATTTATTGACAGCCGACTTTACAAAACCCATCTTTGGGCATTATTTATACAAATTCCCCACCTCATGGCATTTCCTACATCGAAACGACACTCCTTCATAATCAAGTACCCGTTGCCACATCATTCCATCAAAGAGCATATTGAAATTGTCATGAAGACCATCTCGAGTGTCCAAGAAGATCAAAATGCGAGCAAATGCCCTGCTACCAGTAACCAGATAGGACCTATCGTGGTCCATATATAGCCCAAAATGACCCCCAATGTTTCGGAGAGCAGTGTCATTCCAAAATTGCACGGGCAGACCAGGCAATCTCATCCAGATAGGGCCAATGCCTGCGTTTTCCTTGTTGGGATAAAAAAGCGGAACCCATCGCTTTAGGTAGACAGGGTGCATTTCTAAATTCCAGTAATTCTTGAGTGCCCAATATGATTGTTCCGGTCGGGTGAATGTAAGGGAAAACCAACCTTTGGTTAGCACAAGAACTTCCGGAAAAGTTTCAAGAGTGTCTCCCCAGATCTCTTGGGTCCACTGCTTCAGTCGCGTAGTAGAGTACTTCCAGTTGCGCACCTTCCCAATCACCATAGTAGCAGCAATGTGCGCCCAATCCTCCATTCCAATCTCACGTCCGAAGTTAGAGAATTTTATGAGCTTGTTCTTAGTGACTCTGTGCTTCTTGCCCTTGTTTTTGCGCCCCAGACCCAGCTCAGCAGAGGTATCAGATTTCGATGATGATCTCGTCTTCTTCGGGATGGGAGTGTCCTCAGGAACGTTTGAGAAGATGCTCGACGCTAAGGAAGGTGCACACGCCGCAAATCCACATGTCGTCACACCCCCACTATCTGATCCGCAAAATGCAACGCCACAGTGTGGAATAGAACCATTGATATTGAGGTGTTCTAAGGTAAGTGATGCCTCCCCAATGCTCTGGTACACCGCATCCGAAAATGGCTCTGAGAGCCCTAGATCGACCTCAGCCAAAGTCATGTTCTCGGCCAGTGAAATGCCCCATAACCCATTATTCGCGAGTGAGGGTGTGGAAAAGTTAAACTGTTCAAGTTCTCCAATGGGAGATGAGCTGCCCTCCACATCGATATGGGTAGGCCGATCTGGAACTGCATCCTTTGGAACTAGGTCCATGTCATCCATCCCATCCCCATCCTCATGAGAATGATGCCCCCAAATGTCAACCCCGGCTAGTGGATCCTCCGTGTAATCCACTTCATCATCGTAGTTACTCATGTTGTCTAGAGAAACAGGTTCAGTCCAATACATGTTAACCACAAATAGAGAAAGACAAGGCCCGCACTGACAGGCCAGAGATCGAATCCGGAGCAGCAGACAATCCAATGGTTATCGGTGGAGCCAGTAACAAACGCAAGGAAATAGGCGCCCACCCGCACCGAGAAAATAGGTTCATACAAAGACCAGCGATGTCCAAATAGGGTCCATGAGTCACTGCAATAGACCCCACATAACAACGTTCCAACAAGATCCTGTAGGTGCGAGCAGAAGAGAAACCGCAGAGAATGAGCAGCTAATGGCCAACAAGTAAAATGTGACTCGAGGTTCAGTAAACCAAGCAGCGGCCGATGAAGGGTCCCATTGCTGACCACTAGTGGATACCGAGTGCGATTCAATAGTAGTGCCAGTAATACGACAGGCAAACCAAGACTGCAGCCACCCAGAAAGAGTCTTCAAGCCCAAGTGGAAAGGGTTCACGGGACACAGCTACAAGACCCCACCCAATAGCGGTCCCAACATGTTCCTATAAAGGCGGGCGAAGTTAATAGAAACCGCAGATAACTGGCAAATGGCCAACAAAAAAAACGAGCCCCGAGGTCTGTAAGCCAAACAGTAGCCGATGAAGGGTCCCCATTCCAACCATTTAGTGGATAACCAAGTTCAAAACAACAGAAGTAAGCCAGAAATGCCACAGGTGAACCAGGGTTACGGCCGCTATGCTAGGGTTTCAGAGCTCGTCCCCCATAGTAGTTATAGAAATCTGCTCGAGGATAACATAATAACCATAAGTAGAGTCTATTACAATACAACTGCCCAAAATAAATACATGGAGATAAGCCTTAAAATATAGCTGATAAATACATAGAGAGCTGTTAGAAAGAAAAATAAACCGTCCAAAATAAGGGCAATGATGCCCCCTATGCTGGTCCATCATCATATGGTCTGTGGAAATACTGATAGAACTAATGACCATTATTCTCTTGGATCATCCAATGGTCCCTTGGCGGGTGCACTACCTCCTTGGAAAGTGAATCAGAAAGGTGATTCCTCTCCTTGTAAATATGATGACAAGAAATAATATCAAATTGAGATTTCAGAAGAAGGACCTCATCCAACAAGTTTAGAAGTGTGTGCACATGACAAATATATTGATGGTTGAACCAATTTATGATAAGTTTTGAGCCACCAAAAATATGACTGCATCATTTTGATATTGCAAAAGAGAGAAGGTGTCTGAGGCAAGAAATTTCAGCATAATTGTTAGTGCCTATGCCAAGGCCCATTTCTAATTTGAAAAAATGTCCCTCATGAAGGTATAATGTTGCTCCCCCACCACATCCATTTTTCTATGCAGATCCATCAAAGTATGCCCAAGGATATGATTTGTCAATAACTTCAGGGATAATAGTTCCATGAGGAGGGGATCATGTGTTATAAGGAGATGATGTGTGCAAAAATGCTGGTTAATTTGGGAGGATTTTCATGGAAAATGAGTCTGTTCCTAGCGAGCCAGGTGCCCCAATAGGCAAGTAAAGGGAGATTACAGATTTTAAGGGGTTCGACACTATTCTACCAAGCGTCCCAAGCACTGTATATAGATGGGCCATTCCATGAAAATCTAATATTAAGGATATTTATCAATTGATTCTAGAGGACAGAGGAAGCAAGGTGGCGCAAGAATAGGTGATCTACATATTCAACCGCACTCCTGCAAAGAAAACACCATGAGGGGCCAAGGAAAGAATGTTTATGAAGATTGACTCCAGTAGGAATCTTGTCATGAAGAATGCACCACATGAATAATCTGGCCTTAGGTGGAAATTTCAATTTCCATAAGGGGCGCCACCACCATAGAATCTCTAGTGGTTGATGATCGACATATATAATGGGATATCCATCCTTTGGGGAATAAGAACCGTGCTTCGAGGAGGCCCAGATGAGTGTGTCATTTATATTCATAATCCTAACATGTGACTCAGCCAATGCATTAGTGTAATTGGTTCAATCATGTTTCCAAGGTGGCAGAATGTGAAGTTCATGGTACAATTTCCAGGCTTGAGATAAAATAGTGGTATTGTCGAGGTCTACAACATGATCAAGTGTGGTAATACCAACATCTTCCAAGAATTGAATAAGACCAGGTGGGATAAGGTGAGCATTTCCGCATCCAGACCAGGGGTCCCTCCCAACCTGTACTGTCATCCAGAGCCTATTATCCAAGCTAAACATGTTATGATATGATCAATAGAGTTCAATATGGCTCTCCAATTGAAGGTATGTTGGCCCTGTTCCAAAGCCAACTCCTAATTCAATCAATAGGGTGCAAAGGGCGGATGTAATTCTGGATGAAAATATTAGTCCATAAGTTCTCAGCAGTAAGAATCTGCCATCCCAATTTGGCCGCTAATGCTTTGGATAAGGTATGGAGATATTTTATACCCTAGCCTCCCCACTTCTTAGGCAATGCAATAAGATCCCATCTAGTACAGGAAAAGGTGTGTCCATATTTTGAACCCTTCCAAAGAAACTTGCAGCAAATATGTTGGATTCTACAGAGAATACCCTTGGGGATCTAGGAAAGAGACATCCAATATATTGTAATAGCTTCTAATACATATTTGATAAGAACAAGGTGACCAACACGAGATATCCAATGATGATAACAGACATTGAGTCAACTTTCAATTTTGGCAACCAGCCAAGCCCAGTCAGCTATTTTATAATTGGAAGGTTTAAGTCTAAAACCAAGATACTTAAGACCCTCATCAAAGCCAAGATAGATGTAAGGAAATATTTGGAGAGGAAAATTAATTTCATGTTGAGAAAAACCCAATGACGACAAAGTGGATTTACTGTGATTGCATGGCATACCTATAGCTTTGCAGAATAAATTGAGCGCTAAATTAAATACCGATGAGTCTATAATAGAACCATTCAGGAACATGAGGACATCATCCAAAAAGAGGAGATGTGTGAGAACAATATTCTCAGCAATCTTGATGCTCTTTAATCTGCCTTGGAGTTTTTCATAATCTAATAGTCTACTCAGTCCTTCCATGACCAACAAGAAAAGGAGAGGGGATAAAGGAAATCCTTGATGAAGACCATGTTTGGTGTGGAAGAATTTGGATTCAACACCATTGATATGGATACTGAAAGATACAGAAATGATACAACTCATGATCCAATTGATGACATTAATTGGAAACGCCAAATGAGTAAGCAACATTCTTAAATATATCCAGCTTGTCTGATCAAATGCCATTGCTAAGTCAATTTTATGAATAATTCCATTTATGTGCTTAATCTGCATGGAGTGAAGGCCCTCCTATGCTATTACAATGGCATCATGGATCTATCTATTGTCCAAGAAAGAAAATTTTTCCTGGGATATATAATTTGATAGGATAGGCTTGAGCCAGTTGGAAATTATCTTAGCAATAATATTATAAATGAAATTGTAAAGGGAGATGGGACGATAGTCAATTAATGAGCATGGGTTGTCAGATTTAGGAATGAGGGAAATGAATGTAGATTTGAATGCATCATACATGTGTCCATTTATCCTGGATTATTCAATCACACAGAATAGATCATGACCTAGTAATTCAAAAAATGATAAATAGAATTCAACAAGGCAACCATCCGGACCCGAGCTCTTATCCTTTTTTAACCATTTAAGTACCGCTTCTAATTCAGACATAGAAATAGGTAGATTCAGATCCTCTGTTGTTCCTTCATCCACAAATAGGGGGAAAAGTCCAGCAATCTTGATAATTTCAGCTAAAGAGACGTCATGAGGTGCTTTTTAAAGATGACTTAAATTGGATATACCCAATGAGGCCAACTGATTGAAAGATGAGACAAGTTGTCCTTCCTCACTGTCGAGAGACAAAATAGTGTTAATGCCTTTGCAACCTTTAGAAATTTGTTGGTAGAATTTGGTATTATGACCCCTAACAAGTAACCAAGTAGATCTGATTTTGAGCCTCCAAGTTAATTCTTTTTCCTTAAGAATCCCAAGTCTATGTGATTCCAACTTGATGACCCAGTCCTTTGATGCAGTCGATGAAAAACCACCATTATTAGGATCATCAAGCCTAGCAAGCTCCTCTTCAATTTGTTTTAAAGCAATTTCATACTAAATCCATTTTTCCTTGGCCCATTCAATCGTTTCTTTTTTATGAAAAGAAGCTTGATGGTAAAGGATGAAGTGAGTGACTGTTATGGAAGTGTTGGTGTTATCCTCCAAGTATCATTGACCAAATTAATATAATACTCATTATGGAGCCAGGTCAAATTTAATTTGAATGGTGCAAAAGGTTTGGGAGAGATTCCAAATAATTCTAGATAAACCAGGGAATGATTAGAAATACCCCCAGACCAAGCCCATTTCCTGTACAGAGCCAATTTGTCAAGTAGACCTTCCTTTATGAGAAATCGATCCAACCTCCTGGAAATAAATGCTTCTCCAGTTCTCTTGTTACGCTAGGTAGGTTGGAGGCAAGACATCCGAATGTTAATCAAGTATAATTGATCAAATAATGAGCCAAAGAAGTCTGATAGAGGGTCCAATTGAGTGTGAGAACCCCAAGATTTTGCATGCCCAATGGAGAAATTTAGACCACCCCCCAAGATGATATTTTCTAATTGCATGAAAGATGAATTCCAGATAGATTCCCAAAATTCCTGTCTATTGTGGTAGGGGCCATAGATATTAATGAGTCTAAGCTCAATCCCAAGTTATTCAAAGAATAAATCTTTCACCAACACTTCTTCCCAGTACCAAATTTTGATAAGTCTTAATATCTCGAGATTGATGCCAATGGCAATGCCACCCGATCGACCACAGGCATCAAGGATGTGAATAGTTCACCCATGTAAAATTGTAGCCAGAGCTGGGATAATATGGTAAGATACACCCAACATCTCTAATCACATCCACCTTCTCAACATCAAAGAGTCTCTTAATGGGTAGACGTTTTGTAGGGCTAGCTAACCTGCGACAATTGAATGAGAGACACTTCATCAGGGAACTGTGGGGGGGGGGGGGGGGGATTTATTTCTCTAAGAACCCATTCAATAAAGAGTTTTTGACCTTCTTCTACATCAATACCAGCTTTTTGGATGGCTTTATAAATGTTTTAATGTCTTCCACGGGTTAATTTGGGAGGATTCAGAAGAGCATTAGCACCTAATGCACAATTATATTCTGATGCGTTTTTGCGAGAGTGTGGGTTTTAATGATGACCAGAGATAGTATCTGAGGAGTCCTCCTCATTAGCTGTGGATATTTGTGAAAGGGATGGTATAAAATGAGGGGAGGGAGAAAATACATCTGGGGAGGGCACAACAGGGCAAGTAATTGAAGAAAGGTGACATATAGATACATTAACTGTTGTTATGTGTGATAGTGTACCATATGACACAAAATAAACAAAAGGAGATGAAAGAATAGGAGAGGTACCAGAACCCGATGGAGGATTGGATGCCACAGAGCGAGATTTGGTAACCCTTGGAGAGGTCGGGATGACAACGACATGAGCATGCATCTGTGTAGTGGCAATGGGTATAGGAGTGTGCAGTCCTTCCTTCTTCTTCTGACGATTCAATGAAATTGTGACTCCATCAGTACCAAAATATGACCCCAAGGTCGTCTAAGAGAATGCGACATGAGAGTGCAACGAAAATCCTTGAATACATGACCAACCTTATGGCATCGTTGACAATGGAAGGGAACCCATTTATAATACAAAATTTGTAAGTGAGTGGTATTTCTCCATTAAATTTTCAGATTTTCCTCCAAACCTTCATGAGTGTCAAGATGTACCAATATATGAGCATAATCCATCTTCCATGGCTCTGCAAATGATCGGTTATGATCGAGACAGGTTCCCAGAATGTTGCCAATACGTTTAAAAATATCGTAAGACCAAAGGTGCATGGGTAACCCAGGAAGTCTGAAACAAATGGGACCAACACCCAAATTTCACCTATCGGGATAAAAAAGGGGGCTCCAATGCTTCAGAAGGACATGCACCATTTCAATGTGCCAATACCTAGAGAGGATCCAGTCTACAAGTTATTTCGAGAGGATTTGTATGGAAAATTTGTTGGAAATACTAGGGGGGGGGGGGTGAATCAGTATTCCTTTCAATTAGAGCATTAGTTAATCTTAAATTATTATCAGTGTTTGTACAATGATAGCAGCAAACAAGAGGAACACAAATGCACACAGTTTTAAGGTGGAAACCCTCTTCGAGACAAAAACCACCTGAATGATTTTCCAATAATTCTTTAATATTCAACTCTAATTGAAAATAAAGCTCCAACTACCTAGAATCTATAAAAGCATTCTTCTCCAGCTCCCACTGGACGGACGCTCCAATGCCCGATATTCTTCAATAGTCAACTGAAAAGATGCCCCAACACCCAATGAGCTACAAATCACCCTAGCACCACCCTAACTACCTAGAAGAATAAAAGGATGGACTCTGATGCACCGAGGAGAAAATGGTCCACTTTACAATGATAGAATGATGTAGAAGAAGAAGATATACTAGACCATAACCCCAACTTTGACACAACCACCTAATGATGATCCTAGACCTCCCAACACTGCCTCTTCAACCCTTGGCAGATAGACACTAGTACAATTTGTACAATAATGTATTTACAATGACTAAGTACAATGATACCTTTACAATGATTGTATGCAGTGATGCCCACTTGAAGACTTCATATGATGAATTTCTTGCTGCTGTTATGCACCTTAATTGCTGCTCTTGTCATGTGACCCTCTGCTGCACCTTTCTTTGCTTTGTTGCCGTAGAAAGTCTGGTCCTTTGCAACCCTTGACAACACATGATCTAGCTTTTTCTTGCCTTCTAGGAGCTCGATATTGAATCTAGTGTATCTCTGTTATTTCAGATCCTCAATATCTGATTTTTGGTCCCGCATTAGTCCTCTGAGTCTTCTTTCCAATGCCACAAGTATGACCCAATTTGGATTCTTCAAGATAGAGCTATACCCAATCTCTCACAATGTCCTAATTAAGGACTGTTTCAGCAGAGCACACTTGTACTATGTGCCACGTGTCACTGTTTCTTCATTTGGCTCTGAAATTGATAGAGAAAAAATTGCAGACTATGCACTATTTTCCAATTTTTACGGAATTCCAATCTGATACTCAGAGAGAGAGTTATGACAATTTTACCAAGGTCACTTCTTTGAGATGAATTTCATGGGCCTGCAAAAACCCTAACTTCCACAGATCATATCTCCAAAAATATTGCGCACCTTGATATGAAATTTTTAGTGCAGATTCCTTAGGATTTCAGATTTGCCTCATAAAAATTTCAGCTTCTGAACCTTCATAGCAAAAAATTTAGAGTGAAAATTCCACGATGACCTGTTTCAGATGGCCGAATCCCTTACATAAGGAGGAAA
Source organism: Pinus albicaulis (assembly GCA_034641835.2). NCBI lineage: Eukaryota > Viridiplantae > Streptophyta > Pinopsida > Pinales > Pinaceae > Pinus > Pinus albicaulis. The sequence continues at coordinate 27,223,491 of MU968551.1, forward strand.
TGAAGATCACAATTTATATGAATGATTAAGTTGAGAGGGGCTTCAACAAGTGAATGTGGGAGGGATTTTAGGAGCATTAAAAATATTAATTATTACTTTTCAATGACCCATGCCCCAACCCCATGGGGTTTTAGCCCACCAACTGGGGGTACAAACTTCAAACATGAATATCTCTCAAACCGTGAAAAATTACATGGCGTGCCATATATCAACGGAAACATCTCGACAAGTAGAAACCATCAAAAGCATTATTGACCCAGAATATATTAATTTGGTAGGTCAAAATTCCCATGCAATATTGGGTTAGCCCTTGGTGCTGCTTGGGTTGACATCAATGACAACCGTTGATCAAAAAAATCATCCTTTGGACAATGTGACCACAAAAGGTAGGGTTTCCATGGTTTTTCCCCAGATCTCTGAAACACACAACCTCAAACGCGAGATAGAGTAATTCCATCCACACACCCGACCAACCAATACCCTATTTATCATGTTGATAACATCGGCCATGCGAAGACCCTCCCCGAGGATTAGATGAATTCCCTTATTGCTAACCCATATACACTTGGATTTTTTACCTCCTTTATTAAATGACCTTGAGAATGAGGTACCGACATCTACAGTAGGTAAAACATATCAGGAAACAACTAGAAGAGGTACGGGTAGATGTAGGGGTACAATGAAAGGGAATAGAAGATAGTTCAGCTGATACAAATGATGTCAGAGGTAAAACCCTAGAGGATTCCAGTCATGATAGGGAACCCGATGCCCCCCACCCGAATATCAAATATGTGGGGTCTCAACAGTGGAGAAATCTGAGAGATGAGGTTGAAAGAAATGTTCAAGGAACTAAAGGGATGATGGTGATGGGGTTGGGTAATCCTATGGAGCCAGGAGGAACTGTTCAGAAAATGATCAAAGGAATGGGTTACCCTCAGATACAAGCCCAACCACCAAATAAGAGTCAAAATTCGGAGGGTTAGGTCCATTAGACGTATATTACAGTAATACCCTAATAGCACCTTTGAGATAATGCGAGAGATCTGCCGACAAAGAAAAATCCATACCTTCAAAGAGATGTGGAGGAGATGTATAGATGGATGCAGAGTCATAGGCATCCTCGGAGTGGTCAATGAGCTCTTCATCCATCTCAGCAACCATTGAAAGAGGAGCTAAACCATAACTGCAGACTGCATTTATCTTAGGGTTTATATACATTGGGTTTATAATATTTTTCTCAGGGTTTATACACATTGGGTTTATAATATTTATCTTAGGGTTTATATAACTTGGGTTTATAATATTAATCCTAGGGTTTAACATAAATCCCTTGGGTTTAGAATCATGGTCAACCATGATCTAATGTTATATTGTGACAAAGGTTCTACCATTATGGAAATTAACCACGATCAACGATTATCAACCATATTCAACCATGGCCGATCATGGTAAACTATGGTCTAATGTCACATTGTGACAAAGATTGTCTCAATATGGAAATCTACCATGGTCAACCATCGTTAACCATGGTCCAACATCGCATTGTGACAAATATTGTCTCATTATAAAATGCAATCATGGTTAACCATATTCCAACATCGTATTGTGACAAATATTGTGTCAATATGAAAATCAACCATGGTTAACCATGGTAAACCATGCTTATTTTAAGGTTTTTAATATTTATTTTAGGGTTTATATACATTGGGTTTATATTGGGTTTATTATTATTCCTTTTGGTTTATAATCCCTTGGGGTTATAGTATTAATCCATTGGGTTTATTATTCCCTTGGGTTTATAATATCAATCCCTTGAGTTTATGGTCAATCATGGTCCAATGTCACATTGTGAGGAAGATTGTCTCAATATGGAAATCAATCATGGTCACATTGTGACAAAGATTGTCTCATGGTCGAATGCCACATTGTGACAACCATAGCCAACCATGGTCAACGACGGTCCAACGTTGCAATGTTACAAAGATTGTGTCAATAGGAAAATCAACCATGTTAAACCATAGTCAGCCATTTTTATTTTAGGGTTTATATCGTTTATCTTAGGGTTTATATTTTGTTCTCATAATATTATTTCCTTGGGTTTAATATTATTCCCTTGGGTTTATAATATCGGTCCCTTAGGTTTATTAATCTAACAGTTCATATTCATAGGGTATAATATTATTCATAGAGTTTATAATATTAATCTTTGGGTTTAATATAAATCCATTGGGTTTATAATCATGGTCAACCATGGTCAAACGTCACATTGTGACAAAGATTGTCTCAATATGAAAATGAATGATGGACAACCATTGTCAACCATCATCAACCATGTTCAATCATGGTAAACCATGGTCCAATGTCTAAGTGTGACAAATATTGTCTCAATATGAAAATCAACCATGGTCCAATGTCGTATTGTGACAAAGATTGTCTCAATATGAAAATCAATCATGGTCAACCCCACATTAATAAAAATATATATTAGTAATACCTTGATTTTATTAACTGGGATTGTCTCAATATGAAAATAAATCATGGTCAACCATGGTCCAACATCACCTTATGGCAAAGATTGTGTCAATATTAAAATCAACCATGGTCGATAATGGTCAACCATGTTTATTTAAGGGTTTGTACTATTTATCTTAGGGTTTATAATATTAATCCTCTGGATTTAATATTATTCCATTGGATTTATAATCCCTTGGGGTTTTAGTATTGATCCTTTGGGTTTATAGTACCAATCCCCCATGTTTATGGCCAACCATGGTCCAAGATTGCATTGTGAGAAAGATTGTCTCAATATGAAAGTCAATCATGGTCAACCATGGTCACATTGTGACAAATATTGTCCCATGGTCCGACGTCACATTGTGACAACCATGGTTAACCATGGTCAATGATGGTCCAATGTCGCATTCTTACAAATATTGCATCAATATGAAAATCAACCATGGTAAACCATGGTCAACCATGTTTATTTTAGGGTTTATAATATTTATCTTAGGGTTTACATAACTTAGGTTTATAATATTAATGCCTTGGGTTTAATATTATTATCTTGGGTTTATAATATCGATCCTTTGGGTTTATTAATATAAGGGTTCATATTCCTATGGTAAAATATTATTCATAGGGTTTAAAATAATAATCCTTTGGTTTAATATAAATCCCTTGGGTTTATAATCATGGTCAACTATGCTCAACCATATTCCAACGTCACATTGTGACAAATATTGTCTCATTATTGAAATTAACCATGATAAACCATTTTAAACCATAGTCAACCATGGTCGATCATTGTAAACCATGGTCCAATGTCACATTGTGACAAAGACTATCTCAACATGGAAATCAATCATGGTCAACCATTGTCCAATGTCGCATTTTGATGAAGATTTTCTCAATATGAAAATCAATCATCGTCAACCATGGTCCAATGTCACATTATGACAAAGATTGTTTCAATATGAAAATCAACCATTATCAACCATGTTTATTTTATGGTTTATAATATTTATCTTAGGGTTTATATACATTGGGTTTATAATATAAATCCCATGGATTTATGGTAAACGATGTTCCTACCTTGGATTTTTAAGAAATATTGTCTTAATGTGAAAATCAATCATGATCAACCATGGTTAATAACCATGGTCAGATTGTGTCAAAGATTGTATCATGGTCCAATGTCACATTGTTACAGCCATGGTCAACCATAATATTAATGTCTTGGGTTCTTAATATTAATCCCTTGTGTTTTTTTATATTAATCCCTTGTGTTTATTAATCCCTTCAGTGTATAATAATAATAATCACTTCGGTTTTTAATATTAATAATTTGCGTTTAATACATTTTCTTGGGGTTTATAATGCCTTTGGTTTCTAATATTAGCAATCTCTTTCGTTAGTAGTATAATACTATTTATTTTAATATTCTAATATTTATTAAAATATAATAATAATAATAATGATGATGATTATTATTAATATCAATATTAATATTAACATTGATACTATTAAATCCATATCCATTGATTCCTATCAGCGTATATCAACCACATTTAATTATGTGGTTTTGCATGTGATTTCTATACGCTTATCGACGTATATCAACCACGTTTATTAATGTTGTTGTGCTAGTTCTCTGAAAGGCGTATATATATGCAAGTAGATGTGTGGAATTTTTGAATTGATGGTCAAGATTCATTCTTGAGACAATATGCTTCTTCTTAGAGATAATCCACGACTGGTATTTCATTATGGGTTATTCGTAATGACCGTTGATCATGAATATTTTTTATGTGGTAAACTGAAATGGCATTCAGTTGATCACGCGATGGTGTTTGAAGTAATGGAACACCACAAATCCGTGTGGAACTTGAAGTAATGGAACACCATATTTTGTGGCTCTGATCGAGACTGTTACAATGCCATAGATTGTCGTGGTGCTTTAAGTAATGGAGCGCCATCCATTTCCACTAGTTTTTGCAAACTTTTTGCATGTTGGAAATTGCCTCACCGAGCTATAGGAGATTGCTAGTTTTTATTTTCCCTTGAAAAATTTAGTCTACTGAGTATATCTTGGTTTGGTAAGGTCTCTTTCACCCTTCCATAACTCCCTAACAACTTCTCCCACCTTCATACTACTCCTAGAACCATCATATTACTCTTGAATGCAATCATGTAGCAAAATAGGGCATCTTGTAGCAGTCCTGTAACAATACATATAATTATTCAAAACACAACCAAAATTTCCATAAATCTTTCTTTTTACTTGTAATCACTCCACAATCTCCTCTAATCCTTGAAAAAAAACTTAAGAATACTATATACCCTCTAGATACCTTCCTTTCATCATTTTAGTTTCAAACCTACAACTAGGTTATATTGTCTTGGTTATGTGTTAAGTAGAATGAAAGTAGTTTACCTTGATCAATTTTGAGAATTTAATTGTTTTTTCAATTAGAATATAACTTATCTTGGTTGCAATAACATAGATTTGTTTTCCTGTAAGATAGATCAAAGTTACTTTCATGGCATTTAATTTCTTTCAACTAGCTTAGGGTTACTTTCCTGATATTTACATTCTCCAAGATAGATTAGGATCTTTTTTATAACATTTCATTTCATGAAAATAGACTAATGTTTCATCCATACAATAGAAAAATTTATGCTTCAATCATCTCTTTTCTCGCAAAGTTAAGCTAGGTAGTTTTCCTTTTTGGATTTTGCAATGTGGTATTTGTACATCTCAATTCAATTCATTTCCTTAGAATATCTTAAGTAGAATATTGCTTGTTTTTCGTGTAGCACTGGAACCTCTTAATTTTGTACGAACTCCAGATTGATAAGTTAAAGTTGGTATCCCTGGGAGTTTCAAAATTCTTGTTGTAATACTGGGACTCATCAAAGACTATACTTTGGGAGAAAATTTAGATGAATTTTATAACAAATCTCCTCATTTTGACAAGTGATAACATGAAATACCTAATAATCCTATTGAAGCTAGTGGATTAGTTTATAAGTATTGGAATATTAGAGCCATTCTTAGAATAATTTTATCAACACACTAGCAACAATCAAGGAGATGGAAAAACAAACTTATCCTCTTCATATTTTCTTAAAAAGCATCAACAACCACATTCTATTTTTCCCTTTGTATATATGATCTGATAATCTGAGCCGATTTTTTTTGTAATTGTAACCCATTTTTGTTGTTTTGGTGATGAATCCATTTATCCAAAAAATATTTGAGACTGTGATGATTTTTTTTTAATTATTACACAAGAAAGTATGGGCACTAGATGTTGACAATATGAAAAATGGCCATAATTTCTTTTCCATAGGTGGATTCTCAAGTGTCACTTCAAAAGATATTTTCTAGTAAAGGCCAAGGTGCAACCTTCTTGCACGAGAACTACACCAATGCCTTTTCGAAGACATCACATTCCAAGACAAAATTCTGAGTGAAACCAGGTAAGGCCAAAACTAGAGTGGTGCACATGGCATCTTTCAGAGCTTGAAAGATAAGGTTGGCTAGCTTAGTCCAATTGAAAGCATTTTTCTTAAGTTGTAAGTGGGGATGCAATTTTTCCATAGTTGTGGACAAATTTTTTGTAGTAGCTTGATATGCCTAGAAAGCCATATAATCTTTTAACAATATTAGGTTGTTTCCAATCCTTGATAGGCTTTATTTTCTTGGGGTCCATTCATACACGATCCTTAGTAATAATATGGCATAATTATTCTACTTATGAGGACCTAAAATCACATTTTTACCTTTTAAGAAAAAATTTAAGATGAGAAAGTAACTATAATACCTTATCGACATGGGTGAAGTGGGCTTACCATGAGTTGCTAAAAGGGGGACGTAATTAAAGAAGACTAGGGAAAATGACATAACAAAGGTTGAAATATGTGTTTCTTTAGAAAGTGAAGGGTTCAATACATGATCCAAAATGCATGAAAAATAATACATAATGATGTTCATGAGCTTGAAAGGTAATCTTTGGAATTAGCCTCCTTCATATGAATTTGGTGATAACTAGAGTGAAGATCAAGCTTGGTGAAAAATTGGGCACTAATAATGAGTTCATACAAAAGGCTATCAACTACAAGAATAGGAAATTTAATTGATGGTAATTTTGTTGAGGGCACATGCACCAAGGTCATATGTTTTGATGACCATGACCATAGTGAGGAATAAGGGCTAGTACTTAGGTGAATGATATTTACAACTAAAAATTCTTGAACAATTTTCTCAATTTCATTTCCCTGAGCAAAGGAGTGACAATAAGGATGAACAATGGGAGGAAGGTTATTAGGAATGAGTGGATGGAATTATCATGGGAACCATGAGATGATGGAAAGTATTGAGGGTGTTCAAAAATTGAGTGGTGAGGGATAAGATAAGTTGTAGGTTAGGATGAATTGGTTGGCCTAGAAGTCTCAAAAGCTTGAATGGCATGGAAATGGGAAATAATTCCATAATGGCCCTTTTTGAGGAGCCTTTCCTTGCATTATGAATTGATCATTTCTAGTGAGTCAACTATGATCCCCTAGAAGGTATAGTGATGCATGTCCTACTAGAAGCTCATGTATAATTCCTTTAAATCCATAGTGATGGGGCCTAGTGTGCACAATCATTAAGAATAATTCCACAACCCCCTATTTCAATAGAGATTAATCCCAAATTTCATGGACCTATCATTATAAATCATAATTTGGAAATTATTTATGGCATGGATATAATAATGGGTTTGTTGGTATAATTTCTAGTGAATAAAATTATTTGTATTTCTACTATCAATGAGGATAATGAATTTTTTATGCTTGGTGTAGCCAATCAATTTTAGAGTTTTGGGAGATGAAAAACCAATTAAATCATGTAAATATATTCGTGGTTCCACCATGGGTTTCTCAACTGGAGGAATTTTTTCCTCTTGTAGAGGAAATGAGTATAATAGGGAAGAGGCACCTTCAATGTTTGAAAAGTACTCACAAATGTAAATGATAATATTAAGTTCCTTTCATTTGTACTTGGTTGCAACGAATACCTTTTAGTTATTTTTATGCCATTTCATCCCTCGTTAACTTGTAAGTATTAGAAAGATGAGATGGAGGAAGGTTATTAGTAAGGTGGAAATGGGGAATAAATAAGATCTTATTTAGTTGGGAATTAACCATCTAATATAATTCCTTAGCTTGGTGAGTAGTTTTATGCCAAGTTTGAGGGTGTGATAGTAAAACACGAGAATGGATCTCATCCTTGAGACCACTAATAAATCATTCATGATAGAAGGTTCCTAACATGCATTCCATGTGAACAACCAATTGCTTGAAAGTAATTATGTAATCTTCAACTGAACTTGGGTGTTCAAGGCTTGTTCAATGACCCAAATGATGAGTATCTATGTTGAAGCATTCATAAAGATCAACAAAAATTGAGTCTATGCAAAATATCCATCGTAGGAATTGTTACCCCATCTCCACCATTTCAAATTCTCTGGGTCTAAATAGAGGAAAAACACACAAGGTTTCAAGATGTCATTTATAATGTGATGTAATAAGAAATATGATTCCATTTGAGTGATCCAGGAAATGGGGTTAGTGCCATCAAATATATTCATATCTACTTTATGAATGCATATATCATGAGAAAAGGAGTTAGAATGGAATGATACAACATCCTCATGGTGTAGTGCTTTCTATGGTGAATTAAGGCCTTTGTTTTGATCACAATGGTAAATCTTAGAATTAAGGGTAGAAAGTGTAGAAGTGATTTAAATATATATTTTTTCATCCAGAGCTTGAGTGGTAGAAATTTGGTTTCAAAATTTTGTATAGGATTAAGCGAAGGAAGCAATGTGGTCCTTTTGGGATGCCATCGAAAGCAAATGATTTGAGGGTGAGGTTAGTGATGAGGGAGTTAGGGAAGGGGGTAGGCATGCCCACACAAAAAGGCTTACTCTTAGTGCACAATTCTTGAGTGAGGAAGATAAATGAGTAGTAATATGGAGGGTGGGTCCAAACAAAAATTAGCTTACTAAAAATGGGGTACCACTATGATCAACATGTCATTAGGAATATATTTAGATAAGTTCCAAATAATGGTGTTCCATTTTATACTCAATTTTTATTTTATTTTACTCTTGTATAATTATACTTTGAACTGAAAAGTATTGCATTGATAGAATTCCCAAATGTTAAATATTAGCAAATGCGTAAAAATTTTTCAGCTGGACGCTGGAAATATGATTTCCACAAAATATAATAGCAAATATTGGGGATTGAAGGCTCCTAAGGATAAGGGATGGACCTATGTTATATCTCTCTAATATACTTTTGGGGTTTAATAGTGGTACTTGGCCCAATATCTCGAGGCTCTAATTAAGGGGGTTATCCAAACCCTTAGTTTGCACTACCCAATATCTAGGTACTAAGAATATTCTTCTAAAGTGGTGTTCTTGGTCCTGCTATAGTAGTTAGCTAGTCATGTAGTTGATATAGGGCTATTTTCAAGAGGCCCACAAGACTTCTAATATACTTGAAGGTACGTGGAGGTGAGAATTTGTGTACAACTACTGTCTAATAGAATACTACTTGAAGGGGTACCAACATGGTTATAGTGGTTTCCAACTAGGTCAAACTATGTGTAGTTTCGACATATATTCTTCTACATTCACAATATTACCCTCCTAACAACAAATCTTTACGGATTCTTAAAAACATTGGAACATGTCTCTATCTTGTAAATATTTCGTATAAAATTTATGAAAAATAAGTCAAAGGAAAATTTCTATAATACCACTCACAAAGTGGGTGATATAAATATTTAGAATAAAATGAAAATAATATAAAAATATTTAATAGACTATAGTTAAAACATTATAATCACAATGATATTAGGAGCAAAAGATGACGCTTTTATTACCATAGCACAATGTTAACTCACCTCTTTGAGCAAGAAACCTCCAATCGAGAAGTGCTTAGTAACAATAATTATCCAGGCATATTTTACAATGCTTTAACCTCTATATATACTATGTTCTACTCTTCTATAAAATTCTAGAAGAGGAAATTTCTAGTAGGTGGAAATTTCTAATAATCCCTCTTACAAAAGTTTGGTTCACAATATATGATCAGCCTTATTTACTAAGGCATTTCTTACATAACAATATATTAACTATATATTAGGTATTAGGGTCGCTAGGACCCTAACATTGTCTCCCCCTTAGAGAAAAACCTTGACCTCAAGGATTGAGATGTGGAAATTTGTTTAGAATTTCACCAGGATCGCCGATAACATCCTTAGGTGGTGTATCCTTCCATGGGATGAGAACTTCTTGAATTGTGCAGTAGTGGAGATTTCAGTCATGGCTGATAAGGATAGTTATGGTTTACAACAAGATGTAACCTTCTTCATCCAATTCAGGGAGACTAGATTAAATAATGCAATTAGATCCAATCACTTTCTTTAAGTAGGAAAAATGAAAAATTAGACAGATCTTTGAATGGTTAGGAATATATAATTTGTAAGCGACATGCCTAATGCATTGGAGAATTATATATGGGCCATAAATTTCTAGAGCGATATTTTTTTGATAGTCAACTTTGAGGAAAGTTTGTTTATATGGTTTTAGATGAGAAAAAATTTGATCCCCTTCTGCATATCCTATTATATCCCCTTCATGTTCTCCATTATAATTATGAATGATGTTTCAATGTGAAAATGAAGGCCACGTATCCAAATGTTTGTCCTTACCCAAGTATTAATTTCAATTCATCATAGTTATTACTACATGCACAACATGTGGATTTAGCTTACCTTATAATAAAACATAATTTGATAGGTTTTAACTGAAAATGGTAGTTCCTTGGTCCTCTTATCCCTTTGGACCTTTCTACCATAGATTTTCTTTTCCAAAAAGTTCAAAGAGTATTTAAGCAAGTTGAGGGCACATAGGGTGAGTGTAGAGTCCCAAGGATTGATTGATGTGGCAAGACAAATAATGAGGAGTATCACTATCATTAAACCTCCAAGGCATATTTATTTAGTCTACCTGAAACCCTATAAACTCACAATATTCTCATAACAACCTTGACTTGGTTTAATTTGAGCAATTGATTTTTCTTAAACAAATTGGGCTTGAGTGTGTTTTTCCTTCATAAGTAGTTCCTCGCTCATTTCCTACCCACCATGATCTGCATGATCCCCTATCCCTTGTTGGCTTGCCGATGGAAGAGGATCTATTAAATAATTAAATCACTAAAGAAGCCCTTTCATCATGGCCATTCCCACAAGGGTTTCTTCACATAACAAAGGATGAGCTCTCATACATAGAATGTAGTGGAATGAATTTTGGCTTTATTCACTTTAGTATTACAAAATATAAATATATATACTGTTGTGGATGATTTTTTCACCCTCCTAGAGACAACCTAGAGTTGCCATAGACCAGTGCCTAGGACATCTTAATATAGCAAGGAGCCCTTTATAGTTTTGGTTGTCAGTCCAAGAGCTCACTTACTATCTCTTGTTTGAACAAGGAAATTAGTTTTGAATGGGACCAATCTCTCTCAGAAGCTGACACAAAGATAAGAATAATGTAGGAACATCATGTAAAACTTCAGCATGAAAGCATCAGACAGTTAAGAGACCGCTTACTGTAAAGAGGGCCGATTCAAATAATATATCACAGAAATCAGATATCGGGAAGTGAGTGCGGTGGCTGTAAGAAGATATTAGGCGGCATGGGAGCGATACCCGGATACCTTGAGAACCATATAAGAGCAATTTCTGAATGTATATGACAATGGCGTTTTAAAGCACCCTCCTCAAGCAACTAATATAGCGAGAAAATATGAAAAGAGTGAACATGGAACAATATATCACTTCTAGGCCTATTTAAAGCGCTTGACTAATTCCAGAAAGGGCACCACTTAAGATGAATCCTTACCGCAAACTAGTGAGCCACTCGCATTCTAGAACATGATACAAGAAGAAAGTTTGCATGAAAAAGGATAATGTATTAACACGTAAAGAGAAATTACATGCGTGAGCACCTCGTTTGGTATACATTTGTGCTATAACCCTCCTCCTTTGAACCCTACGGGCTACGAAACTTCATACAGGAAATATTACAAGATGTATACAAGAGCCTTTTCACTGCACAGTTTGCTGATAGAAATCTGGAACCCCTACAATGTCTTCTTTTTCGGTCTTTATAGGAATGATGGAGAATTCTAGAGGGGGAGGTAGCTGAAACACAATTAATGACTCAATTTGAATAAAATGGCGGAAAACATTCGCGCCCACTCTATGAATGACTAACTGTAAATGATTGTACTAGACAACCTGTCTATGGAAATAAATGCTGGGAGATAAAAATCTCCTTATATACAAGATAGAAATAATAAAATATATACAATATGTTGCCCGCGGTTGAGGGAAAATCTGCTGTCGTAAGAGATTTGAAATAATCTCCATTTCTGTACTGTACTCTTGGCCCTTGGCTTTGGATTTGAATCCTGGATCTTTAATGCGGGGCGAATTTATCTGGAGGGTTCTGTAGCTCCATATCTGTGTCTTCTTTAATGGCGGTCATTTCACGCACCTGCTCTCAGCCTCTTTCATTAAATTTCACCCACAGGAAATCGTCTTTAATGGGCCCCAAACCTTTCTAACAACGGTAGTGGATCAAAACGCCCTCCTGTTACATTGAATCCTGCAAAACCCACAAAATATTAGATAAACCGACATAGATGGAGGCGGGGATGATGGAGGTGGAGATGAAGACGACACTGCGGACATGGATAGGAGACGGAAACAGGTAGGGTGGTGGGAGGAAAATCATGGAGGTGTTGATAAATAGACGCGCTGTGGGTTTTATACATAACACGGTCTGGACGAGATGAATAACAACAAATGCGAATAAAAACACATAGACGAACACAAATATATATATAACAGGGGAAAATATCTCAGACGTACGGGGGTGAACACGCGGGCGTATGGAGGACAAGTGAGAGAACGACGTGGCAGAGTCAACGGGTGGAAGTGGGTGAGAGCGACACGGTGGCGGGCCACAGGAAAATGCAGACACATGTTAATGAGCGAGCATTTCAGGTATACTTCCGCCGTTGGATGGAGATCCGGAGATCCAACGGTTCACATGAATTCCGCTGCCCGGTGAGCGTACATGCTTTAACGCGCGGGGAAAGTGGTTTTATGGCCCGTACCAGGGGACACGCAACATATTTTCAATGGAATCACTGGCCCGACGGATGATACCGCCAACCTGGGGTAAGTGGTGTGGGGTAATACCGCCGGTCTGCTGTGCGCGGGGCCCTCCATATAAGTTAATTGCCGCGCCGTTGATTTGAGCCAGATCGGACAGCCAGCATTGCGCCCGAATATTGAAACAATAAGCCCCTTTTTTTTTTAGCTTGCGGTCTCCGGCCTCAAGTCATGTGATGACAACAATAAGAGGGCTAAGGCCTTGGGGCTTCGGTCCGACATAATTTAAATAGCGGGTTTTAAACATTTGGACAATGTATTTTGGGGCGGAGAAGGTGGCGACGAGCACGACATGGGGGGTTTTTGACCACAAAAGACATTGGAATCAGATTTAAAAGGAACCGATGGCCAAAATTTAAATAGAGGAGAGAATATGTACAACATCGGCTCCATCTGGGGACGGCATGTTCGTCCTCGGACATGTCGAGAACACGCAGACCTCACCTTCCTGTATATGAATTTTATTCTACAATCCCCTTGCATTTTCTTCAAAACTCATTAGCACACCTACATTATTCAAAGAATGATGGAACAAAAAGAAAACTAATGTACAATATAATACACCAGGCTGTCTTGGCCTCCTGGGTCCCATACTCTGCTTTGCTGGCATCTATTGGTTACATTATTCTTCAGTTGTACCCCTCCATGTTTCCATATTTTATTCTGCAATTTGCCTCCAGCTATGCTTTCACTTTCTGTTCTGGTTCTTTCATTGCCAAATTTTCTCGGCTTTCTTGCTGCTATCTACTGTTTCTGAGACTCCTTCGTCATTAGTCTTATGATGCTGTCAATTCCTATGCCTAGCCTTTCTTTTATCTGGAACCGACTTTGCTGACTGCTGTCTTCATCCTGGGCAGCTTTGATTTTTGCACTTTCCACTGCATCTTCAATATGGCTCTCGAAAGCCTGATCACCTCCATTTTGTATTTTGAAAGGCAGTGGGGTATCTCTTTTTTGTTCCACAATAGCAGCTTTGAAAAATTTTCTCTCCGCTGGCAACATACTGCTAGAAAAGACCCTTGATCCTTCTTCAAATGTCTGCAAAAAATGAGCATAAGGATCCTAAAATGATACCTGGTCAAAAGTGTTCGGCAAGCAGGCTTCAACTAGGATTTTATCTCCTTTCACTGGATCAAGAAGAAGACTCTTTTGAGAGAGAGAATCTCCTTCGTTCTCTAAACTGGAGGACTTATTGCATACTGGAGCTGAGTCCTTTTGGAGCTCTGGTATATTCTGCTCTGCTGTGCTGAGCTCTATGAAAAAATTTATGCATTCTTGAGTAGGGGCTTGCCCCATTATTTCCTCTTTTTCAAGAGAAAGCTCGTTGTTTTATCTTGCTCAAGAATCTCTTCTTGGCTCTCCTCCCCTCCTTCCTGTATTGAATCACATTTTTTCAACATAATCTCCAGCAACCTGATTTCTTCGTTCCACGGATTAAAGTCTTCCCTCAAGTTTCCTTCCTCCTTTCTTGAAAAGGAAAGCTGCTGGCTTCCAGTCTCGCTGATGGTCTGTGTTAAAGAAAAATGAGGATCCAAGAAATCTTCATCTGTTATTATACTATCATGGCTCTCCTCATCCGTATCATAGATGGGCTGACTGGTTTCATTACTATTCTGAGATTGCTGGCCCTGACTTTCCTCCCATGGGTCTACTGATGATGGTTCTGCAGACTCAACTTCTCTCTGGAAAAAATCATCATCAAATAAATCAGAACTAGGAAAGTCGCAGTCATAAGCAATGTCACCAATCAAACCTGCTGGATTCTCAGCAGGTCCTTCTTCATCTTGATCCTCAGAGGAGTTTCCAGGATCCAAATTATCAAACTCAAGTGACGAATGGGCAAGAGTAGGTGTCCTATAGAAAATTTCTGAGGCAGGCTGCTGATTTGACATCTGATCAACCTCTTCTTCTATCAAAAGAGGTAATTGTTTTGTATTTCTTTGTGCAGAAGAATAGCAGCTCTCTTTTTCTTGTACTAGCTGATTGGGAGGCAGGATGTTCTCTTGAGCCTCTTCTTTTACATCGGATTCTGCCTCTTCTATGTGGTTTCTTGCTTCCTCGAGGCAGCGCTCCCTATTTTCCATGGCTATCAGATCGTGATACTCTCTGATCAGCATAATACAGGATGTAGGTAAGCAATCAGGCAGTTTCTGATCACTTTCTTCCTCATCTTCCATAGGTTTTAAAGCATCATACATGTCTTGCTCATTGTCTGCGTCTTGGGATGGTTCTTGTGATTGCAAGAGTTTGATCTCAGCTTCGTATCTTTCAATCATCACTCTTAGAAGGATTTTCTTAAGCACGGGCGTGCAACTTGGGATGAGAAGAGTGATCTGTGGAAGGTCCTCCACTTCCATTTTTTCTAAGCCACGTGACATTTCATCTCTGCACTCTGCTATAAAATTCGGATGCATTTTGCAAGCTACTCAGAGTCTTCCACCAGTGGGGTCTTTTAATTATTCAGGGACTGTGGAGTCGCCAGGTGGATGGTTTAAGATCTTACTGTCCACCACAGTGATTTTCCAAATCAAGGCTATTGTTTCTTCCCAGTAGAGTCGGGACTGCAAATAGATTTAACAAATAAAGACCAGTGGAGTCAGGATTTTCTACTGAGATTTCTTGAGAAGAAGAAGGATAATCTTCAACAGAATATTCAGGATTTTCAACACGAGTTGGCTTCTTCTCTTTCCAAACTCTTCTGTGAATGATCTTCTCCGGGTCAGAGACAGGTGTTTTCGGCTGTGAGGTATCTGACCTCAAATGGGGCTTCCGGGAAGCCAGGACTTCCAATAAAATTTATCAAATAAAGACCAGTGGAGTCGCCAAGGTGAGAAATCTGCAACTCTTCACCTCTCTGTGCTCACCTGATTAGAGAGTGAATATAGGATGTCGAACCCAGGGAAACAAATATTCTTGAATTCGTTCCCCGGCAACGGCGCCAGAAAGATGTTGTGGATGATTTTGTCACCCTCCTAGAGACAGCCTAGAGTTGCCATAGACCAGTGCCTAGGACATCTTAATATAGCAAGTGGCTCATTATAGCTTGGGTTGTCAATCCAAAGAGCTCACCTACTATCTCTTGTTTAACAAGGAAATTAGTTTTGAATGGGACCAATCTCTCTCAGAAGCCGACACAAAGATAAGAATAATGTGAGGAACATCCCAGAAACTTCAAAGATGAAAGCATCGCATGCTTAAGAGATCTGCCATCAGGAAGAGGGCCATCTAAATAATATATCACGTAAATCGACATCGTGAAGTGAGTGCAAGTAGTAAACATAAGAAGATATTAGGGTCAGGCATGAGATCGATACCTTAAGGTTGATACCGTAACCATATAAGGGCACACTAATTTACGAATCCTTATATGACAATGGCGTTTTAAAAGCACCCTCCTCAAGCAACTAATATAGTAGAAAATATGGAAAGAGTGAACATGAAACAATATACCATGACTAGGCCTATTTAAAGCGCTTGACTAATTCCAGAAAGGGCATCAACGAGGATGAATCCTTAATGCAAACTAGTGAGCCACTCGCATTCTAGAACATGATACAAGAAGATAAATAGCATGAAAGAGATATTGTATTAACGCATAAGAGAAATTACATACTGTGAGATACCAGAGACCAGAATCCTCATTACAGTTATAACCCCTCCTCACTGAGACCCTACGGGCTCTGAAACTTCATACAGGAAATATTACAAGATGTATACAAGAGCCTTTTCACTGCACAGTTTGCTGATAGAAATCTGGAACCCCTACAATGTCTTCTTTTTCGGTCTTTATAGGAATGATGGAGAATTCTATAGGGGGAGGTAGCTGAAACACAATTAATGACTTAATTTGAATAAAATGGCGGAAAACATTCGCGCCCACTCTATGAATGACTAACTGTAAATGACTGTACTAGACAACCTGTCTATGGAAATAAATGCTGGGAGATAAAAATCTCCTTATATACAAGATAGAAATAATAAAATATATACAATATGTTGCCCGCGGCTGAGGGAAAATCTGCTGCCGTAAGAGATTTGAAATAATCTCCATTTCTGTACTGTACTCTCGGCCCTTGGCTTTGGATTTGAATCCTGGATCTTTAATGCGGGGCGAATTTATCTGGAGGGTTATGTAGCTCCATATCTGTGTCTTCTTTAATGGCGATCATTTCACGCACCTGCTCTCAGCCTCTTTCATTAAATTTCACCCACTAGAAATCGTCTTTTATGGGCCCCAAACCTTTCTAACAGCGGCAGCGGATCAAAACGCCCTCCTGTTACATTGAATCCTGCAAAACCCACAAAATATTAGATAAACCGACACAGATGGAGGCGGGGATGATGGAGGTGGAGATGAAGACGACACTGCGGACATGGATAGGAGACAGAAACAGGTAGGGTGGTGGGAGGAAAATCATGGAGGTGTTGATAAATAGACGCGCTGTGGGTTTTATACATAACACGGTCTGGACGAGATGAATAACAAAAAACGCGAATAAAAACACATAGACGAACACACACATATATATATATAACGGGGGAAAATATCTTAGACGTACGGGGGTGAACACGCGGGCGTATGGAGGACAAGTGAGAGAACGACGTGGCAGAGTCAACGGGTGGAAGTGGGTGAGAGCGACACGGTGGCGGGCCACAGGACAATGCAGACACATGTTAATGAGCGAGCATTTCAGGTACACTTCCGCCGTTGGATGGAGATCGGGAGATCCAACGGTTCACATGAATTCCGCTGCCCGATGAGCGTACACGCTTTAACGCGTGGGGAAAGTGGTTTTATGGCCCGTACCAGGGGACACGCGGCATATTTTCAATGGAATCGCTGGCCCGACGGATGATACCGCCAACCTGGGGTAAGTGGTGCGGGGTAATACCGCCGGTCTGCTGTGCGCGGGGCCCTCCATATAAGTTAATTGCCGCGCCATTGATTTGAGCCAGATCGGACAGCCAGCATTGCGCCCGAATATTGAAACAATAAGCCCCCTTTTTTTTTAGCTTGCGGTCTCCGGCCTCAAGTCATGTGATGACAACAATTAGAGGGCTAAGGCCTTGGGGCTTCGGTCCGACATAATTTAAATAGCGGGTTTTAAACATTTGGACAATGTATTTTGGGGCGGAGAAGGTGGTGACGAGCACGACATGGGGGGTTTTTGACCACAAAAGACATTGGAATCAGATTTAAAAGGAACCGATGGCCAAAATTTAAATAGAGGAGAGAATATGTACAACATATACATTTTGTTATTTAATCTATATAAGATACATTTTGTACAATGGAATTATAATGAATATAAATAAAATATATTAGTATATTTTTTATACACATTGATAATCAATTATAAAAGTGAAAAAATTGCATCCATAGTTTTGAGTTGGTTGTTTGCTATTAAATAGGAATGTTGATGATCCAATTCAACTTGATTTAGAGCAACAATAATATATATCATTAATCTATCTACCAAAATGGTTAATTTTAAAGGTTAATAAATAGCTCTAGCAATAATATAATGCTTATTTTTCTTGTTGTGTTTTAGAATTAACTAGAGGCAAATCACTTCACTACTTGTGTTCTTTTGCGAATATAAAGTGAAACATAATGTAACTATCTATATGTTATCATGTATACACATATGATCAAAATAATGATGGTGGATTGCTACATAATATACTTATCTATAAGTTTGCATGCATACATGTAAAATCAAAATAATGATAACAACTTATTTCACTACTTGTGTATAGGGATTTATTTTGAAATGTGTCCAAGTTAATCCCAACCAAACTAATATATAGTATAAACATAAATTATATTTTGAAATGTTATTTGACATCTCCATCACTTCGATTAGATTTGATGAACATCTAGAAAAGACATGTGAAACATGTAAGTAGACTTATATAATGATGAAAAAACCTAACTTCAAGTGTCTCCCTTTTATGTGATTACATTTCTTTTTGTGACGATGTGCCATGGATGTTGGGAATGATGTGCTAATTCATGTTTTTTTTTGGTATTTATTTATTTTTTATTATATATATATATATATAGGAGGGATACTGGGAACGACAACCATACAATCATATCTGCCACACAAGATCACATCGCGCTGTTGCCAATGAAAACCCTCTTGGCTGGCATCATCCCTCAGTGAAAATACACAACAAGGTTCACAGGCTTATGCTTGACGGGCACCCATGGGGTTTGAACTGGTGACTTTACAAACGAGTACCTTAACAAAACACTCAATCACCAACAAGCCGCCACCTTGTGGGTTTTTTTTTTGTTGGTATTGAATGCCACAAACACTAAAATTAATTTTGTGATTTTTTTCTCATTAATTTTGTTTGGTAGCTAAGATTCAAAATTTTATTATATCAGACAAAAGATACAATAGTTATTCTATCTCAGTCTACTAATAGGGAAACTAGACTAGTGATAGTACAATTGTTTTTTATCATCTAAAATATAAGAGAAAACGAGTTCTTCAAATAAATTAGCAAGATAAACTGATAGACATAGGGGTTTGTATGAGCTTGTAACAATAAATAAAAATACCAACTAAAAACATATAGAAGAAAAGACTAAAAATTGATCATTCAGATTGACAGAAATATTATTCCTCCACTGCAATTCCAACCCTACTAACACTAGGAGATCCTTTCGGGTCGGGGGAGGGGTGGGGGGGAGGCCTAAGTGCTCCTTATTGTACTTGATTCTCCTTTCTATAGCTTTCTTAAACAACCAAATTTTGTCAAGTGTGAGGAGAATCTCCTGTTTGGAATTATTTCCATCAACTAGATCTCTTCCCAACAAATTCATGAGGTTTCAACATATATCCATAATGTGCATGTACTGGTTGAAAATTTACCTGGTATGTCCAAAATAAAGAATATAATCTTTTACTTCGTTGGAAACCTTTTTGTCTAAGAGGAATTCCCTCTCTCTAGCAATTTCTTACTTCGAAGCCTTAATGGTAGAATGGTTGTTGTAAAGAGTCGTCTAGGGGGTTTAACACGTAGCTAAGCCTAAGACCCACTTTGATATTT
Source organism: Pinus albicaulis (assembly GCA_034641835.2). Taxonomy (NCBI): domain Eukaryota; kingdom Viridiplantae; phylum Streptophyta; class Pinopsida; order Pinales; family Pinaceae; genus Pinus; species Pinus albicaulis. Next base: position 27,243,361 of record MU968551.1, read on the forward strand.
GTAACAAGCTTCTCCACAATGACATAGATTTCTCTACCTAATCATGGCTTCACATATAATGGAAGAACAATTCCGAATAAGAGATAAAGCTTCTAGGATGTGCACTCACCAAGACAAGACAAGGGATTTCTACATTCAAGAAATGGAGCAACAAAAACGGCCATAGATACTTTGCGAAGGGAACTAGATAAAGGGAGGGGACCCAACCAACCAATGGAGTGAATGCCAGATGTGATGGAGTATGTCACCTAAATATCAGAGACCCACAACCTTTAGTCTGGGACTTAACCAAAATTTCCCCCAATAACCGAACAAGGAGCAGAGCTGGGGGGGGGGGCGCTTCTACTAACCTAATGAATTTTTGTATAGATAAATAGACCCTACTCCAGGAAACTAAAACTCTGACCCAATAAACAACAAAGAGCCATGGTGAGAACACAACACCCATGCCAAAAACAACACTGGGCTATTAGAGCCTTCCTTTTGTAACTGAGACCCATATTTTCCCACGAAGATAACTAATTGGGAGAGTTAATGACCATAATTCTCCTCATCACGAGCTAAATATTATCAAATGAAATATTGAATGATTGTCTTAATGCACCATGATAAATTGGCATACTCGAGATGTCTACAAAAATATCTTATGGAAGTCTTTCCGTATTGCACAAATTACCATTATCTCCACCGATGTATGTGCCTCCCCTCACCACCTTCAAGATGGAAGTGGAATGATCATATGGGAGGAATTTCCACATCCCTAAACTTATAGGTTTGGTATGACCCAAAATTTGCTACATTTCAAATTGATTTAACTTCTTAATCATGCTTTTATTATCTTTGTTTGTTTACAAGATTTTAAAATTAATAATATTTGAAAATATTTGAAAATTTGAAAATAATATATGTAAAATGGCTTAATTGTTCCCACAATAAGTGGAGAAAATTGGAATAGAAATATATTTAAAAGAGGCTATGATGTTAAGTTTGGAAAGACCGTCACCAAGCCCTGTGAATTACATTTTTGTAGGAGGAATAATATTTCACTTCATGTTATCATGTGAAATTTTAATAAGAACTTGTTAGAATATTAATCATGACACCGTTTGTGACTATTCATATGATGGTGGAGAACTAATTGTCGGCGTTATAGGTAAAAGAGTAATTAATAGTCGGTAGGGTAATTAGTGGAGTCACTATTGAACCTGCGATGTTTTCATGTATAAATAACAATGTTTGGTAATGAAATAAATAAAATCTCAGTGAGTCTTCAATTTCTTCCCTTCACGTCTGGTTCACCAATCTCCACGTCCTTGGCTGCAGCAGCTGCTCCAAATACACAATGCTCCTCCATGTACTACTCGGCCTCACACAAGAACTATTCAGCCTCTCCTCACAACTCACCTGAGCTCTTATACCATATCAGACATTAAAGACTCACTGAGAGCTTATTTATTTCATTATAATTTTTTATTATCTATACATGAAAACATCGCAGGTTCAATAGTGACTCCTTTGTCATCCCATAGTCTTCGTTTTCTGTAAAACAAAAAAAAATCTCTTCTCAAAGATAAGCTACCAGCGCCCTAGCTAGTTTATTTCCACTTTGTTTGTAAGCATATTTTAGTTATTTGATATTAATGACATGAAGTTTTATTTCTGCTACATATCTGCGTTTATGTGTATTTTTTAATTTTATTGTGCTCCTGCATAAGTCTAGATCAGTGGTATCATAGTGATCTTCTCTTTCTCGATCCTTCTTTGCATGTCCCCAACGAGGTCAGGGTATAAGGAGATAGGGCTCGATCTGGTTGAACCTTTGCAAGATCAGCCTCACAAACCCTGACGGCCGCCCATGGGGGAGAAAAGAAAGACGATGGAGTAGGATATCCTATCAAAATATTTTTCGAGGAGGCCCTCGAGAAACAAAGGAACGGGATGATGGATAACTTTGCCAAGATCCTTCAATGACTACCCACCGCTGGCGCATCTGCATCCAACAGCCATTATGGAGGCACCACTCCTTTTAAAGTACAAGTAAACTTTGACATTCCAATATTTGAGGGCCAAATAGATGCAAACATTGTAGATATATGGTTGAATATATTAGAGGATATTTATCAGTTCATGACTTTTCCAACCGGGAAAATATTAATTTTACACTCTTGAAAGTTGCCCCCTATGTCAAGGACTGGTGGGAAACCTACTGTGAGAAAAATGATGAAAGTGAACCCTCTTTGTTCTGGTCCGCACCCACTTTGGATTCTTTCCAAGATGCCATCAAGGAACAATATTATCTCGTGGGGAGCTATGAGGACAAGTACATACAATGGACTACGCTGTGGTAGCAAAGGGATCAAAATGTGCATGAGAGGACGAATATGTTCCATACCTTGCTCACAAAGTTGGGTATAAAAGATTCAGAGAAAAATTTGGTGTTGAAGTATTGCATTTGTCTGCATAGATACATTCAAGAGTAAATGGAGTTCCTCTACATCTCCTCACTCAGTGCAACGTACCAGTATGCTAGCAAGATTGAGCAGAAATTCAAACATAAGAAGCAAGACTTTGGATCTGTGAATCAGAAGCAAGAGAAAGGTGCCCCAAAATCGCAAAACAAAGGAAAAAGCCAAGTTGGGGCGGCTGAGGATAACCCACCAAAGTTGCAAGAAAAGAAAAACACCGTGAAGCCAAGGAAGGACTTGGGAAAGTGGTGTGAGTTCCATAAGAGCTCCACTTGCAACATAAGTGAGTGTTGGGCCAAGCAGTCACTGGTGGTCGAGCTGAAGGCTTCTGAATCAGATGCATGTTCGACTCTGAATCAGAACCCGACAAGGGGAATGACAAAATGAAGCAGATTATCGATGCAGAGCCCAACGTCATTGTTTCCACCACAAAGATCCAAAAGGAGGAACTGAAGATCCAAAGGAGGGGGAGCACCTCTTTCATTCCTAGATGTGGGTAAAGGGTTCCCTGTTGCAGTTCATTGTCGATAGAGAGAGCCAAAATAATTTCATTTCAGCAGAGATCGTGAAGTGGTTGGGATTTTGAACCACAACACACCCAAAGACATACACCATCGAGTGGATTCAACATGGACGAGATCTTCACTTCAGCCAGCAATGTCACCTTTCCTATAACATCAAGCCCTTCATGGATGGGGTATTATGTGACATTGCTCCTCTTGATGTTTGTGATGTATTATTAGGCCAACCATACTTGTGGAAGCGACATGTTGTGTATGAGTCCAGGCCTCACCTTATTATTGTTACTTTTGGAAACAAGTTGTACATGACACTGAAGGTAGCACCGCCTAATTCCATCTCTTTGGTTACTGCAAAATAATGCAGTAAGCTCATTTCCAAAACCAAGAAATTTGTTTTCCTGATGATACACCCTCAGGGAAAGAAGAATATTGTGGCCACGACCTCCAAACAAGGCTCCTTCGCATGACAAAAATAGATGGACAAGGTGGTGGAGGAGTACGAGGACATCTTCACCTCACACGCAAGGGTGCCTCTGCACTGTCAGGTCAAGCACCCCATCGATCTGACCCCAGGTGAGTTGCTTCCCAATGGACCAATCTATCGGTTCTATGTTCTGGAGAACGACGAAATCAAGAGGCAGATTCAGGAGATGTTGCAAAAAGGTCATATATGGTCGAGTTCATCGCCATGTGGGAGCCCAATTGTGTTGGCGCAGAAGAAGGATGAGACTTGGAGACTTTGTTTTGACTATCGGGTGTTGAACAAGATCATTGTCCGGAATAGGTACCCAATCTCACAGATTGATGACCTTCTAGACCAACTCAAGGGGGAAAAACTATTTCAGCAAGATTGACTTGAAGTTTGGGTATCACCAAGTACCAATTAAACCCTCCGATGTGTGGAATACATCCTTCAAATCCAAGGAGGGCCCTTTTGAATGGTTGGTCATGCCTTTCGGGTTGACGAGTGCTCTTGCAACATTCATGAGGCTTATGGATGACATCTTGTGGCCATTCACCAACTCATTTGTGGTGGTGTACTTCGATGACATCCTGATCTTCAACCAGATTTGGGAAGAGCACCTCCACCACATCCGACAAGTCCTCCAAACATTGTGCCAACATAAGTTGTGTGCTAATTAGGAGAAGTGAAATTTTGGCATGATCCAGGATCAGTATCTGGGATAGATTTTTGATGAGCGGGGGGTGCATGTGGATCCAGCCAAGATCCAAGTCATTCTGGATTAGCCAAGATCCAGCCAAGATCCAAAGTCATTCCTGCAGATTGATGACCTTCTAGACCAACTTTAACAGAGCTCTGCAGCTTTTTGGGTCTTGAAAATTTCTACCGTAGGTTTGTGTTGGGATTCTCTCATATCAGTTGGCCCCTGAGTCAAGTCACCAATGAAGGAGAGAAAGAGAAATTATTTTGGTTTGAATCTCAATAGAAGGCATTCTTAGAGTTGAAACATCACCTTTGCTTTGCACTAGTTCTCACATTACCAGACTTGCAACAACCATTTGAGATGAAGACATATGCCTATAATTATGTTATTGGGGCAATTCTTACTCAAAAAATGCATCTAGTGGAATATCACAGTGAGTCACTTTCCAGCACAGTTCGGAAGTATCCCACTTATGAAAAAGATATGTATCCCATTGTGCAGGTTTTCCAACAATGGAAACATTACATTTTGGGGAAGGAAACGGTCATGCACATGGACCATTGACCGCTGCAGTTCATACATACACAAGGGAAGTTGCAGAATGATCGCCATCAGAAGTGGTCCATAGACCTACAACATTTTTATTTGAACATCAAGTAAAAGAAAGGCAGCACCAATAATTTTGTAGACTACCTTAGCCGACCACCGATCGTGGCGCTAACCAACATGCTCAAATTTTGTGGGCACGAGAATTTTGATTGGCCGCTTCTCTAGAAAAGCAATCCAGAATTCAGCCACACATACATGACACTCTTGGAGGGTAAGCAAGTTCCAAATTTTCACCTCCAGGATGCACTACTATGTCACTTGGTACACCTTAGTGTTCCTTCAAGTGAGCGTGCCAAGATGGTTGGGGAAGCACACTGCAGTAAGGTTGTTAGGAATTTTTGGGGTCAAGAAAACAGTGGCAGTATTTCAGAAGTATTTCTATTAGCCGAACCTTCGACAAGATGTCGGGAATTACATCAGATCCTGCACTTCCTGTGCCATTTCCAAACTAACCATCAAGAAGCAAGGCCTTTATACTTCGTTGCCTACCCCTAGTCGACCTTGGGAATCCATCTCCATGGATTACATGTCGGACCTTCTTTCTACTAAGCATGGAAACAACTGTGTTTTTTTGGTCATCGATAGATTCTCGAAGATGGCCATTATGGTGGCCTGCAAGAAGAATATCACAAAAGAATCCACTTCTAAACTCTTCTTTGAACGGGTGTGGGTAAAATTTTGGATCCCACAGTCTGTCATCTTAGATCATGATAACAGGTTCCTCTGTACATTCTGGTCCAGCCTCTGGTCGATGCTGGACACCAAGCTCACCAAATCCACAAATTTCCATCCCCAAAATGATGGAAAGATAGAGGTCGTCAACAGGATGATCGTACACATTCTGCACATGTACAACTCAAAGCATCCACACAAATGGGATGAGAGCCTCCCCTATGTACGACACAACTATAACCAATATCTCCACAGCTCAACCTGCTACAGTCCCTTTCAGGTGGGCTTGGGATTCCAACCACTATGTCCCATTGATGTAGCCATGCTATTTGTGGCCACTCAGGCATATTCGGCTCATGTCTATTCTGAAGCTAACAAGGCGAACAACTTTATTGAGCGCTTTCAGCACATCTGCCAATAGGTTCGTGACATATTGGACAAAGCTAATGATAAGTGCAAGCAACGACATGATCATCATCGAGTGCCACACAACTTCCATGTGGGTGACAAAGTGTGGCTACATTTGCAGAAGGAGAGCCTCACTGGACCCCAGCGCAAGCTTTGCCCACTCCAATATGGGCCATACACCATCACCAAGGTTGTAGGGTACAATGCCTTTGAGCTTAGTATTCCACCATTCCTTGGTCTGCACCAAGTGTTCAATGTGGACTGCCTTCGGCCCTACTTTCCACCTCTACTTGACACACCCGACATGGCAGAACAACTCACACCAACAGAGTTAAACCCATACTACACGGAACAAGCCACAACTAATCAGATCAAGGACACACAGATCAAGAACACTAGCTAGCAGAGGATCCAACTATATCAAGTTGTCAAAGCAAGAAAAATCCTTCCCTAGGGCAAGTGGTTCACCTGGGACTAGGTTCAACGGAAATTTCATCACCTCATAGAGGTTATGCATGCAATGGGGACCACTACTTCCTAAGCGGGGAGGAATGATTCAGGTGGGTATTGGCAGCCACCTACCTATTCCACCTAGACCTCTAGTTAGTTTCATCAGTTTCCTTTTTATAGTAGCATTTACTGATTTTAGTAGTGTTTCAGGTCGTGAACTTTCAGAGCAATTTTGACCCCCTAAACGACGTTTTTTGAGGTCTGCAACAAGCTCATAGCTATAGGCAAGGAACTATGGAAAAACCTGTAGTAATGGGAGAGATATTTCGATGATATATCGTATGCACCAAATGTAGATAATATGACCAAGTTACGACCCCAGAAAGTTGGCTACCCAACTAACCCCAACAGGGCCCACAAACTCTTGGTGTTTCATCTCCTAGGGTTAGGGTTTTGGTTGTTTAAGGTTTTCCTATGTTTTTCAATAATAAAAAGGCCCTTGAGCCTCATTGTAACATAGTTCAGAGGCCTTTAGCTGCCACATCTCTTCTTAGAGATAAGCTATCGACACCCTAGATAGGTTATTTACATTCTGTCTATAAGCATATTTCAGTTATTTGATATTAATGACATGGAGTTTTATTTCTGCTGCATCTCTGAGTTTATGTCTATTTTTGTTTTTTATTGAGTCCTTCCATAATTCCGGATCAATAAATAAAGAGAATAAAACCTCTTTATATTAAACTTCAGATTTTCTTTTTAATAATCCTCTCACCACTTTAATATAAAAATACAAATATTTAAAAACTTATCACTCCTTTAATGCACACCTTGAACCAATAACCTGTTTTCCTTATTAAAAAAAAAAAAAAAAAAAAACACCTAACTCCTTTTCAACATAAAAGAAAACATCCCAGAACAAAATCACATTTTATAAAACACCAACCCTACAATTTAATTAATCCAACCTTTTCACTCAACGAAAGGCATGCGAATTTCAATTAATGGAAGGTGTGGCGAGTATTTATATTCTTGTTTTAAAACAATAAAATCAAACCCTCAAAATTTTCTTTCATAATGCAGGAGCTTCACGTCCTTACATATCAGTTACTTCAAATCAGTGTTGGCTGTTGGTAATACCACAAACCGCCCAATGCTGTCAAATTCGAACAAAACAACTACAACCAACTACGTTGTTTTCACAAAGAAACATTCACCCACTAGCAATGCAAAATCCTCCACACGCAAATAAAGCCTGCAATAGCCACAATAAAAAGGGCAGTCAAAGGAGTCACTATTGAACCTGCGACATTTTCATGTATAAATAAAAATGTTTGGTAATGAAATAAATAAGCTCTGAGTGAGTCTTCAATGTCTGATATGGTATTAGAGCTCAGGTTAGTTGTGAGGAGAGGCTGAATAGTGCCTGTGTGAAGCCGAGTAGCGCCTAGAGGAGCATTGTGTATCTGGAGCAGTTGTTGAGGCCGAGGACGCTGATATTGGTGAACCAAATGTGAAGGGAAGATTGTCAAGTTTGGTATGAACATTGAATATTTGCTATGTGTGAGAGCTAAGTGTTAGCTGAGTAAGGGTCATCGTCATTGTTAAGGAGCCACTGGTTGTCGCCCCTGTTAAAAAGTGTTTGTCTGCAAATAGTTGACTGAAAGAGTGAGAAGCACTGTAACTCTGTTAGGGGATCGCTGGTAGGGTCAAGATTGTGAGCCTGGGGGCATATGAGCTCAAAGCCAGAGCTGTGGGCTCGGTTGTGTGAAGGTCTTGTGGAGTCTACCTGGTGCGTGACGGTTGTGAGTGACCTGCATGTTGGTGATACCTTCGTGGAGAGTCGTTGCCGATCTGCCATAAGAGACATTCTAATGTGAAGGGCTGCATTTTTGTGGATGTTGCAGGCTTTATTTTCTTGTGGATTATTTTGCGTTGTTGGTGGGAGGATTTTGCATTGCTGGTGGGTGAATGATGTTGTGTGAAAACAACGTAGTTGGTTGTAGTTGTTCTGTTCGAATATGACAATGTTGGGCATTTTGTGGTATTACCAGCCGCCAACATTGGTTTGAAGTGATTGATCTGTAAGGACGTGAAGCTCGTGGACAACTTGCATTGTGAAGGAAAAATTTGAAGGTTTTATTTTATTATTTTAAAACAAGAATAGAAATACTTGCCATGCCTTCCATTAAGTGAAATAAACACGCTTTATGTTGAGTGAAAACGTTGGACTAATTCAAGGGTTGGTGTTTTATAAAATGTGATCTTGTCATGGGATGTTTTCTTTTATGGTTAAAAAGGAGTTAGTTTTTTTTTTAAGGAAACATGTTATTAGTTCATGGTGTGCATTAAAGGAGTGATAAGTTTTTAAATTTTTTTTTTTTTTTTTTTAATATTAAAGTGGTGAGAGGATTATTAAAAAGAAAATGGAGTTTTATTTTTAAATTGAAGTTTAATATAAGGAGGTTTTATTCTCCTTATTTATGGTGTATGTTGTGATGTGAAGTGAGATGTGTGAAAACCTAGGATTTGTCGATGGAGCTGAGTTGATTTGAATGGTAGGAGTTGAAAGGTAGCATGCAAAGCATTTATGGGACGACAAAGGAAAATTAAATACTGATACCAATTTCTAGCAGAGGCTTCTCAACAAGCTTGCTTGCTGCTCACAGGCAGACTTGGCCTTGTTAAGTGTCTCCTTTATCTTCTATGTGAACCCAGCGATGAACCAATACACGAACCTACTCCCAAATTCACGCAACTAACGGCCTTCTTCACGGCTTCCCTTCGCCTTTAACGGCCTTGGCGTCCCTCAATGGTTTGGCGAACTTCTGGTGAACTTCTGGCAAACTTTGAAGTAGCAGGAGAGGCAATCTTAACAGCAATTTAAATGCACAGAGTTATAGTACTTAATGATGCGGAATGATAAACTTTCTCTCTTTATTGATAGCAGAATAATTTTACAATCAGATTATAGACTTATGGATTCAGTTCTCCTTATCAGAGATTGACTGTAAATGGCATTTACCGGGCTTGATGCTACTCAACGAGTGAGCGAGCGAAACCGGAGTCTTCCTGGCCAAATTACAGACTCTGTCTCAGAGCTATAAAACACACAATCAAAATAGATACAGACTCAATCTAAAGAACTGGCCACTTTAGGTTATGATCTATGCCGAGCACATAGACCCGCAGGCTTCTCAGTTCTCCTATGGACTGTGAGTCAAGACTCCGTGATGCAAGCAGATCGCAAATACTTGCGCAGATGCAGAGCAGGGAACAAGAACTCAGACTCAAAACACACAAATGAAAAACTAGGACTCTAAATGCCGATGCCTTCAAATGAGCCTTACTCCTCCTTATATAGGATGGAAGAGGGGACAAACATTCCTGTAGGTTATCGGATTATTGACACTTGGAAGGCGGATCATCGTTTTCGGGTAACACCAAAGGTGACATCCGCACGGAGACTCAACCTATCCGACAATCACATGTGACAGTGGGTGATAGATACACAGTGGATACCTTTAGGTACAAGGCCCACGAGGAAACATAATAATTATCTACAGAGAGGATGCTTTTCGGACAGATGAAAAGCCCTCGAGAAAAGCTCTGTCACAATAGACCCGTGACTAGGTATCGTTATTACACAGGGAAAACCTTTTTAGTGGGGCTCCCGAGGACCGCTTGTACTGGTTGATGCAGCTGTTGCAGGCGGATCCAGGATTGTGGCATCAACATATCTGATTTTTCCATAAAAATCATCATCCCAAGCTTTAGTGTAAATACGTCGGACAATCATGGGCTTATTGAGGATGATCTGATGCTTTATCTTGGTCATAACGAGCCATTGATGGTGCATTTCCATGTAAGACTTTAAAATAGGGTTTCTCATTTTTAGTTCAAGTCCTGTAATTTCTCTTACAGTTTGACATGGATAATGAAAGCATTCTCCTACAAGGCTTTGAATACAATCAGTGCATTGGCCGTGAAAATAAGCTTCATAATAATGTGGGTCCATGCTGAATGGACTAACACCATAATGATGCCACCAGTCTTCTAGCCAAGGTGCAGCTGATTCTCTTGAATTTATCCATGTAGGGGAAAATTTCAGCTTCGTATAGTGGGTTTCTTGTCGTCCATATTTATTTAATAGGTCCCACCATAATTTTTTATAACCTGCAAAATCATAAACAGTGTCAGGAAAAATAATATTAGGATCGTTTTCTGGCCATGTCTGAAATCTTCCACCGGTATACTGGCCAGGGTTCCTTGTTATGCTTATGCTGTATGACTTGTAATATACTCTTGTTCGATCTCCGCCACCAGTACAAATGACAAATAGATCCCATAAGTCTTGAGAGAGTGACCTTTCAGCTTCATGGGAAGCCATCATGCTGTGTGAATACATCATGTCATGTATCCATCGACTTCCTTTAGGGTACACCCTCCTTTCCGGTACAAAGTGCTGGATATCATTGTGATTTTGCAAGTTTGCATCTAGCACTTGTGTATTTCGGAGCTGCCAAGTAGGGCTCCATTTTTCTGAGTAGACATGCCATGATTCTTCATCTGATATATACTTGAGCTGCTCTCTTTGATGGGCCTGATCCCATTCTGTGATGATGACCATAACATGGGGAATTTCTTCTTCTGGGTCATCAATCTGTTCTTGATGCTGGAGATATTCTCTACTGAGAAAATCTGGCAAACAATTTTCAGAGCCCTTAATATGTTCAACTTTAAAATCAAAATAAGCAAACAAAGCCTGCCATCTTGTGAACTTTGCATCTTCTGGGCTCTTGATGGTCTTGGTGATTACCTTTGCCAAAGCTTTTGCATCAGTTCTCAGTAAGAAATGAACATTTTCCAAGTGAATGGAAAACTTACTTATGCAGTTCCAGGCTGCTTTTACCTCCTTTTCAATGGGAGCATAGTTTAATTCTGCTTTGCTCCGGACTCCTGAGACAAACTGCACAACTTGTTCCTATACTTTTGGGCTTTCTTCACTTGGTTTTTGTTTAAGCACACCTCCCCAACCGATGTTGCTTGCGTCTGTTTCAAAAATTTTAAAAGCATTATCATCAGCAACATAAAGAATAGGGAGATTTCGAACCTTGGCTTTTATCTCCTTGACTGCTTGAGTGTGTGCTTCTGTCCAAGGCTTCGGATTCTTTCTGAGTCTCTGGTTGAGCAGAGACCTGTTAATGGCACATGAAGGATAGAAATTTCTCACATAATTTAAACAAACTAAAAACCTCTGCAATTGAGTTTTGTCAAGAATAATATCAGGAAACTTGTCAGCAAACTCAAGAACATGATTCTGTAGAGCAATATGTCCATTCTCAATCTGGTGCCCTAAAAACTTGATTTTGGTTTGGCACAGTTCCATCTTCTTTTTACTTAATACCAAACCATTTCTTTGGACCAGCGTCATAAAGATCTTCAGATGTCTGAAGTGGTCTTGTAGATTCTTGGAAAAAATAAGTAGATCATCAATATAGGCAAGTAACCATTCAGCATAGGGCCTAAAGATAGAATCCATTACCTTCTGAAATTTAGAAGGTGCATGCTTTAACCCGAATGGCATTACATTCCATTCATAGTGTCCATGAGGAACACTGAATGCTGTTTTCCACTTATCACCTTCTGCAATTGCTACCTGCCAGAAGCCAGATTTTAGGTCAAACTTTGAAAATATTTTGGCTCCATGTATCCGGCGCATGAGATCTCCTTTGTGAGGAATTGGATATGTATCATCTGCTAGGACAAAATTTAGAGGCTTGTAGTTTATCACGAGTCTGGGGACTCCTCTAATCTATTCACTCCTTTTGTTAACATAGAATCCATAACAGTTCCAAGGGCTGCTGGATTCTCTTATCAGTCTTCTCTGCAGAAGCTGATCAATTTCTTTCTGACAGAGCTGTCTGTATTCTGCTGACATTGAAATAGCTCTGCTTTTACATGGTCTGCCCTCATATCCTTCTTTATAGGGAAGTTCTATACAATGCTGTTTCCGATGCCAGAAAGCATTCGGCTCTTCTGAACAACATGTTTTCTCAAATTCTTCTTTTAGTTCAGAGATTTGTTTCTGAACATGTGGAGAACTTAACTGGTCTTCAACCCTGATGATACTTTTGTGATCTTTAAGTTCTTCCAAACTTTTTACTGCTTTATGAAGTTTCTCTTCTTTTTCTTGCATAGCCTGGACCATGGTTGAGACTCTGGTGTTTGAGGTGTATGGAATTTCAATTCTTTCTCCAGAGACTGTGATGAACATTCCTGCAGAGTTGTCAGGAAATCTGAACGAACCATGGGGCTCGACTGCTGCCAAGAATATATTTCCCAATATACAATCAACTAGAATGTCAGCAATTGCAAATGAGAGCTTAACACATTTTGAATTAAAACAAACAGCAGCTTTGGAAACTTCAAATTCTAAATTTTTCTTTCCTAATCCCAAAACCTTTCTTTTTGTAGTAGTCCAATATCTTGATGGGATTATTTTCTTGGAAAGAATATTAATATCTGCACCAGAATCAATTAGTGCAGTGACACCATACACTCTGCCTGCAACACATACTTTTACCTCAATGTGGTGTTGCTGATACTATACTGCCAAAACTTGCATGTCATTTATTTCTCTGAAACCAACTGAATCATCAAACTTTCCTTCAGCAATTCTTATTTCTGATCTTGGTTCAGAGTGCAATGTATAATTGACATGTCTCCTTGAGATAGATGTAGAAGGTTTTTGAATTGGTACAACCTTCTCTGACTGTGAAACTTGGAGTGTTAGGGCAGCAATCTCTGATTTCATGGCAGAGATTTCAGATTTTGTGTTGTGTATCTCCCTACTCACCTCCCCCAAAGTGAGTGTGCGAACTTTGCTATTGTTGTGTTGGAGATACGACTTGGTGTTTCGTTCATAAGAAGCATCAACAAAATTCGGCTTCTTACCAGAGGAAGAACTGGATGGACCAGTACTGTGCTGCATGTAGGCTTTGAGCATTGCAACTTTGAGATCACCTTCCTCAAGGGCACGTATTTGAGCAAACAACTTCATTTCATCTTCATCAAGTTGTGCCATGAGGACTTTGAGCTTCGGCTCAGGCGCTTCTGGAAAAGAGTCATCGGAAGAATAGTCTGATTCAGAGTCTGAACAAGCACAGTTATCTGGATCAGAACATTGACAATACATATGGACTTCTTCATCAGAAGAGGACGATGAATAGGAGGAAGAAGACTCAGCAGAGGATTCAACAGCATGTTGTTGAATTCGAAGGGCTTGAGAGCGATTGTGACAATCGGCTGTTTTATGGAAGGAAGAATGACAATGAGCACATCTGGGTTCAGTTTTGACAGTGGTACTGGCAGATGGCTGTTTATTTGTCTGAGACTTTTTACCCAGACCTCTTTTTGACTCTAAGGCTGTTGGACAGATATTAGATGTATGACCAGGTTGACCACATAACCAACAGACTACTTCATTCATTCAAGTAACTTTGGCATCACGAGGACGGATGTCATGGGGCTGATAGTAGTGGGTCTTAGGAGTATACTTATAATACCCCTTTCTTCCTTTCTGGTGTCTTCTTTCTTTCGGCTTTCTGAGCTCTTTTCTTTTTCTTGAACTCAGTCTGTAAGTAGAAGGCTGACTACGCTTCTGTGCCTTCTTTACCTGTCTCTTATGATTTCTGCGTTTAACCAGAGGGTCATCAACAGTTATTCCATATCGACTGCAGAAAGATTTAGTACTAGGAAGTCTATTCAATTTGTCTATAGACTTTTGCATCTTTGAACTGGTACAAAGAGAAATCAAAATTTTAGTAATAATACTATAAAAATCTCCCCAAAGATAAACTTCCATTGGCAAGGGGAAAGCATCTTGCATTTTTAGAATATCTACCAACTTGGATGGTAAAGCTGCAAGATAAACTTGTTTCCACAGTATGTTCTTGGGGTCTTTCACCAAGAATATCCTTTCTACCCAATCTCTGTGGAAATCTTCAAATTGATTTATATTATTGCACTTCAGATTCATTAAGATAAGCTCATTCTTATCTGTAAGTGCAAACTCTGCTCCACCAAAATGCTCCTGGATAAGTGCTGTGAGGGCACCAATCATATTATTCTGTGGAGTACCATCATCATGAAATCTTATATCTCCTTGTTCATCCTTTAGAACTTCATTCTCCATTTTGGTGATCATAACAGGGGATGATTCCAATTCCCACCATCTAGCTAATGTACCTGTAAAACATGCAATGAGAGTTTTGCAAGCATCAACTTCACTTTTACCCTCAACACACATCAGCTTGTATTCAACAATCATTTGGTTAAGAACCTGTCTAATTTGTGCTGCAGAGAGGCCATCAATGTTCCACTCCTTATGACTCCCTTCATGGAAAGTATCTCTTGCTGGGAGTCTCCCAGCTCCATACAAATCAGGGGCTGCAGGTCTTGTGAATTGAGGCTCTAAGGGCTCATAGATGGGGAATGCATGTTTCTCAGAATTTGACTCTTCTAAAACAGATGCAATGGTTATTCTTTCAGATTTTTCTTCTGGCTTAGACTCAGACTGCTGGGATGGCTTTATAACTTCTTTAGGAAAAAGCTGAGGGAACTTAGTAATAGGACTGCTAAGTTCACGAGTATGAATTCTCTTTCCTTTGGTAAAAAAGGATGTCGGAATTGGCTTGTCCGACTTCTTCAAACTCAACCTGTCTAACTTGTCAGACAGATTAGAAACTGAATGCCGTGTAGAGATAGCATGTTCAACTATACAGTTCTCTACATCTTCAAACTTCTGAACAAAATTTTCTGAAATATATCTAATTACAGATAGATCACACTGAACTAAATTTAAAACATTATTTACATCATTAATGGAAACCTGTACATTATCAATCTGATCTTTAACCAGGGCAGTCTTGGCAACATTCTTTTCAAGACCAGTGAGAGCAGTGTTTGTCCAATTCGCCTGCTCACTCACCTTCTAAACTCTACCCTCAATTCCAACTGCTGCAGTATCACTCTGAACCAGAGGATATGCGTTTGCTTTGTTCTGTCCTTCTCCTAGGACAATACTCTTAAAGGGAGGATAGGAAGTGGATAGGAAGTGGAGGTTTCAATCTTACTACCGTCTGGTCCTTGCCAAGCATGTGAAGAAGAGGCAACAGTATCAGCCATGAGAACAACATCTTCTTCCATTTTCTTTTTCTAGGAATAAAATGAAATCCATACATTTTCATCTTCCATGTATGTCTTCCATTCATCTGCCATTTTCCCTTTCTCTTCGCCTGGAAATATTCTAGAAAACTCATCAGCCTGTGGATGGGTAAACAAATCCCAATTGATCATCTGTTTCATCCATTGAGCAGGGATCAGATGTTTAGGACAACCATCCACCAGTGTATAAAACTTATGAATTTCTGGGACTGATGGTTTTTTGACGCCTGGGGGCAGATCCTTGAATCTACATTCTGGGATCAGCTTGTCAGCTTGCTCAATGTAGTCAAGCCCATATTTGGGACTGTTTGCAGGTCTTATGTTTTCAAAAATGGCTGTTAGTCTCGGATCTTCATTCTCAAGTATTGGCACGAGATGCATCATAAGAACATGCTCATCATTATCTGGGAATGGGATTTCTGAGCACTTTGGATTAGGACAAGGGTTGGATGAAGTAGTAGGAGGGGCTTCACCAGTCCTAACATTATGGTTCTTATGAAGAACAACATATGCTAAATTTTTCAAATTGACTTGTTAGCTACACTGAGGACAAATAACGCTCAGGGGCTGGAAATTTACAATCTGAGCATACTCAAACAAAGCTACATGACTACAATTTGAAACAATAGAACTACAACTTGTATCTGTACAATCTGGAGCTAAATACCTGGGAGAATTTTTACATTCTGCCTCAATCCTTCGTCTGTCAATGGTTGATCTTCGGGGAAACGACAGAATGGCGGAGGATTGACTCTCAGAGATGTTGGCAGAGGTAATTTTCTGTACAGCGAGAGGTTTAGGATTTGGCACTGTCCAGTGTTCTGGGAATGTAAGATCTTCCCATTTAATGGCTTGATGTTCAATTTTCTGATTTTTAGGATCAGTCAGGACAACGACACTGGTTTTTGAATCTCGACTGGGTGCATGGAGGACTACAGGAAACATTGTGGAGGTATGGCGGAAACAACCCCGAAACTGAATGGCAATATTTTGTCTTTTCTTTCTCATATCAAATCCCATTGTTTGGATTTGAAGCTGCAGTATATCTGCCAGAGTTTCATCAGTAATGGATACTGAGAAATTTGGATAACAATCAAACCACACTGGTCCATTAGACAATGGAGTAACTATACCTCCAATCAAAGAATCTATATATTTATTATGTGTTAGATCCCTTACAGTGGCTAACACATATGCATCTACACCCGGATGTACAAGTGCATGGATACCAACTCTCACACAACCCAAATGCAAAAATTGGGTTCCCAGTTTTCTTGCTTCAGCCTGAAGCTCCTTTGGATTCAAGATCGGAATTAACTGTACACGATCTGAATTTTCTTCTATAGAGCTAACCGACTCTTTTATAGTGATTCTAGTGGTAGCTTTAAGATGCCACATTCCTAGATCACTGTAAACTTGGGAGGAGGATATCTTGGGCAAAACCCATCTAGCTTGAGGTTCTACCTCCTCATATAAATGATCAGACTCATTTATCACTCTACTACTACTACTAGCAAACATGTCTCTGAGTGGGTTTTGTTCAGCTCTATCATTCTCCTCTAGTTCTCTGAAAGAGACTGATTTTCTCATTGATGAATCCATTTTCAATTTTGTAAAGAGAGATGGATTAAGTACTGACCTTTTCTCGAACCAGTCGCGAACACCGACAACTTGGCTCCGATACCAAATTTCTAGCAGAGGCTTCTCAACAAGCTTGCTTGCTGCTCACAGGCAAACTTCAAAAATATAGAAAAAAGTAAGTTTTATGTTCAAAAAATTGTAATTAGTTTAAAATCTATTTTTCTTATTCATAATTTTATTAGATGATAGCTATTGGTAAGTTGGAGGATAGTGATTATTTAAATTACAGTTCTGGAATTTAATTGAGCCCAGAGGCTTGTTCTACAGCTAAGTATGAGGGGATGTGTAAGTTTGTCTGTACATTTGTGCCCCTTTAAAATACAAATAAAAATAAAATAGAAAAATAATGTCGCTTATAACTGAAAAAAAAAAAAAAAAACGAATATGTTGTAGAGTAATTAGAAGTAAAAAAATGTGTGAATCAATGTTTAAATTTTATACTTTTCAAAAGTATTTCAACAAGACATTTAAATAAAACTATTTGAAGATCTATGTTAACTGATTTTTGTTGATATCAACTTCATATATATCTATATACAAAAAAAAAAGAAGAAAGAAAGAAAGAAAGAAAGTTTTTATGGTTAATTTTTTTTTTGTTTTGTTAATTTGGTAGAGCCTTTCTATTTTCTATTCAACAATAAGCAAGTTGTTGTACAGTAAGTTTTGCATAAAATTGTCTCAACCTGCCCGAAGGAAAGCACGTCTGTTGGTCACCGAAGAGAGCTAAAAGCCAATCAGTATCGGTATTGTATTTTTCTTCTACTAGCTGCTAAAACTACTTTACTATGTCCATAATAACTACATTGTAAACAACATATATTAAAACTTCTCACAAAATTCATTTAAAACTAGAAAACTTAAAAATTCATCCATCAGAAGAATCTCTTGGAGCCAAGTCCCTTGCTATGGATCCCGACATCTCGAATTGTTGCATCCCTTGGAGTAGACGTTCGATCCTCCCAATCCTTGCTGTAGTGAGGTACTGAGATTTTTCCATTTCACGAATATCCTTCTTAATTTGCTGGAATTCTGACAATACTACTTGACTGCTTCCCATTTCATGCATCCCTGCCATGGCCTTTGCCAAAACACACTTAAATTTCCAGTATGTATTAATTGATTAATGGAAGAACGATACCCTTCCTCTAGTGCTTGCTGGGTCACAAAGGAAATCCAAAGTTGCCTCCTGATGTTTGACATCTTCTTCATCATAATAACTTTCCCTTTCCCATCCATGAATGGTATTGCAGATTTGAACTGAGTTACCAGCTTCATAGAGATCTGCAATATTCTCTAAAACTTCTTTATGGGTCTTCCTCCCACGCTTACTTGGGCCCTCAACCTGAGATGGTTGTTTCTACTTGCCTCTGCCTGCACCTTTACGTTTCCCAGGTTGACCTCTTTCCATGATAATTTGACAAGGCGTTATTCCTGTTAGAATATAAAAGGGACCTGCATATTGCATAATTAAATTAATACAACAGTTGTGGAAAACAAAGGTGGATTCCTTTACGCCAACAGATGGAGAGTCATTCGTTGCATGGCTAACAGAGTGGTAAGTGGTAAAAATGACAGAGTTGTAGGCTTTGACAGAGGCCTTTTTACTAATAAGTATTAAACCCCAATTACAACCAAAGAACTACAACCATGGAACGATTCGACAACGCCCTCCCAGTTTAAGATTTGACAACCATAGAAAGACTCGACAATGACTACCCAGACTATAGGTGGACCAATTTTGACAAAAGAGATATAGCTTATGCTTGACAGAGACCATGAAATTATTTCTCCTACAGCTTGAACAGAGGAAAATTATAATCAAACCTACTAATTTTCTTAAAATTCTTGCAGAGAATTAATAAGTTACAGTTCAAGTAAACCAGAGGAATTCCCATACTGAAACCAAACGCATTGACCGTGTTACCATAATTAAAATCATTACAGAGATGGAGAACCATGAAGATTAGAAATTTGAACTTGAAACATAGCAGATGATAATTTCCTTTAGGAGGGCTATGAAAACACAGCTCAATATCCTTATCATGCTTAATTCTCAGCCCTTCCTTACCTATTAAACCAGAAGATCTAAGCAGACGACGCAACTGACCCAACTGGCAAGATAAACCAGTAACATAACTCACCAAATTAGTTCCATACCCTGCATCCTCAAATATCACTGCTGAAAATTGATAAACAAAGGTAACAAAAGCCAATACATACCCCTTATCCAGACGACTGCTGTGCTCCAATATTACCTTAGCTGCCTCTGGATTTTCTACAAACTGAGAATTGTTAACCTTCCTTCTACGTTTTATTAACCTCCTTCGCTCGTGGCATATTTCCCCAGTCGTCCCTGACATGCAGTGGTAGCCAGTTAGAATTTCCTTAGCTGTCATTAACAAAACGCATGTCAAGTACTTCACCTACTCAAGTGCGTTGATTATCTGTGATGGGTGGTGAGGTGCACGCCCCTGCATGGCACCGACCTCTTGTCAACCGCACCATCGTGGCACCCCGATTGGGGTTTTTTGGTTAAATTGTTTATTTGGTCTTATATATACTTTAATTAGTATTCAAAAATACAATTTAAATAATGAAAAATAACACATTATATTTTGCATTCTAAAAAGTTTGTACATGAAGAAATTTGATCCCTCTAGGCTCATGTTAAATCAGTACTTAAGATGGATCTATGGTGGTGGTATAGTAAAAGGTTCATTTTAATTTTAGAAAATTTTGAAAAATATAAAAATATGTTAATTTTTATAAGACTTATATTCTCAAGTTTTTCCTTGTCAATATATATATATATATATGGAATCCCAATTTAGATTCGAATTGGAATTTGATAACTATACTTTAAATTTCTCTCCTTTAAACTACTCATTTTTCAAAAATGGTCCTTTTTCAAAAATAATGTGACAACCTAAGTTCATCGGTAAAAAAATATGTGAGAAACCTCAACCTACTCCAAACAATTTATAGAAATAATAGAGATTTCATTATTCATTTATCTAAAAACCGTGGGACATTAAAGTCTCACGAGTCACGAGATACCCCCAACCCACCCAAGAGTTCTATAGGAACATTGGAGAATTCATCGTTTTAACTGTATGACTTTAGGTCTAATGAAGCTATTGGCTTTTGAAACAAATGAAACCCATTTATAGGAAATGGTCCATTAGCTTTGCTCCCAGATGGCATCAAAGGACGCCAATGGCAACTCTATTGGTAAATTTATGTTGTGGGTTTTTCATTACTCTATTTTTTCATCCATATATATGTGATTGGGTTCTTCAAATTTCCTTTGGAGTAGCTCTAATGTTTACCTAGTTTTGCTCTGGATTGGACCATAAATTTGTGGAAACCAAACCCCTATTGAATCACATCCTCGGGACTATATTCTTCTATACCTTGTCCCTCACCACTTAGACTCCACTTATACTTCTGAAACAAAGAGCCACTTAGGCTTATGAAACAAATGGGGAATACCATTAAGAGGAGCTGTGATGAATTTGTCTCTGATTAACTTGGCAATCGTAGGACACCTATGTGATGCAGCCCATATGACTGTCAACACCCAAATAACCCAATCTATGCGTTACTGCCAATTTATACAAACCCACATAATATATTTACTCTGTATAGGCCTTCTGCCTACTTCAAAACGCAGTCTCTTGGACTAAAAGAGAGCCTGTTGTTGGCAAGATCGTAGGTTATGTGGAAATTCTGCTGCTGAATGTTTCCAAAAGTCCTTGACGAACCCTAAGGCCCTGCAGCTACGATGAAAAGGCAAGCTACTTCAATGGGGGCTTAATATACAAACATGAACTCATTGTGCACAGGCAGGGTATATGCCACATTGCCTCTAAAGTGAAATGTAATATTTGGAAGCCTGAGCACATGCACAGATTTGTAGCAGAAATCGAGACATATGTCTGTAATGTCATTAAATGGCTCACCTCGAATGTTGGATCGTAGAGAATCCAAAAGAGGATGGAATGCTTGGTCCTGAAAATAGGTTAATGACGTTCCAGAATCAATGAGAAAGCCTCCATTGCCATCGAATTGAATGTCGAATGTGCCCTGGGGAATGGGTATTGGTTTACCCGACACACTTATTCCAGTGATGTTTGCATCCTTTGCGCCATCAAACAACATTCTCCAAATGCTTCACATTATCATGGTACCAGTCAACGAAACACACAATGGCATCTCCTTGTCGTTGCTCTAGTTCACGCGTAGTCTAGCATACTCATCTGAACGACGCAAAATTCTGGATGATTCCCATCCAAAATGCTGCCACGATTATGTATATGTCCCTTATGATTCCTGGGATCTCAGTCACCGAAGTAGAAATCAAAGGAGCGATATTGGCTTTAATACTCCTCGGATTACAATATATTCGGTCTTCAAGCGCTCTCATCCTCCATAAGTTCACGATCTCTTATTGAAATCAAACTCAGAATTCTATAGTAATTCATAGCGCTGGAGACTCATGCTTTCACTCTTCTCAACCTCACAACCCTTATTAATATATTAAGCTCTTCATTCACTCAGCATGTTCCTTGCACCATAAATATTTTATGTGCTCCTCAGCTCTTCATTCACTCAGCATGTGCCTTGCACCATAAATATTTTATGTGCTCTAAATACGACTCTTAATTACCATTCAGCCCAAGACTCTAAAGGCCACGGTTCACACATTTCCTCAACCACGGTTTGATTAAACATAGATAAATTCTTGCGCTCTGATACGAATGATAACTCTACAGGCTTGTAACTTAAAAATAAATAGAGACATATTCTGAAAGAAAATGCACACCCATAAACTGCAGATCAAATGAAAAATTAATCTCTTGCATCAATTTATTAATAAACAATATATTTACAAAGAACTTGGCCTCATGCTTGTCTTGTCCTCACACTCACACTCACTCACACACATCTGCCTCTACCTCCCATATGGAGGCTCACACACATCCATGATCTTCTCCATAGCTTTCTCAACTAGTTCCTAAAATCTCTTAATGATCCCTTAAGGATCTCAACCCACTTTTAACTCAACTAAATCTATATTATAGGATCTCCTAATCCCTAACATTTTTATGAGATCTTTACAAGTCAATCATCTCTCATATTCTCACATTAATTGAGAATATTTACATTTAAAACCTCACATACATTTTCTCGCTCAATTTATTAAAAATATACAAATTTTACGATTAACAAATTAAATTTCAAATCAGACATCAGACCCCCTAAGTCAACAAAAATACTATGATTTTTCGAGCCAAATGATCCCGCATCAGACTCCCAAAGTTTAAAACATTCATGATCTCCTGATCATATGCTAAGGGAAAAACCTCTAGGGACCCAAACCTTAGTTTGTAATTGTCCAAATGCTCTGCGCCTTTGTTGTTGCTGCATGTTTGCTATCCTCTGGTTCTTTTTCCTTTCTTCAATCAACTTTAGATTATGATTGATCATCCCTTCTGCTATCATTTTTCTCCATCTAGACTGTCCCATCATTAACTTCCATAGTTCATCGATCACAAAATCAATTTCCCTTGTTCCCTGCAAAACATAATTTTTAATATGCCCTTGAAAAGGAAATTCTTCCTTCACCAAATCCTTTATGTATTTGAAAACATCTTCCTCTGCAATTTCGATTTGTTACTTCTTATCTTCAAATTTACTTTCGAGAAGTAAATTGTTCGTCACCTTTTTGGCTGCATACTCATCCACTTTTTCGTCTTTGTTATCCAATACATCAGAAACTTGGCAACTAACACATATCTCTATCCCAATCAAAGCTTGAGACACTTATTCATTTTTTACTACAATCACACTCTCATACTTCAGTTCTTTCAACAAATACTCCAGCAATTCAATTTTCTTCGACACCTCTCAAGCACTTCATCATGATGTTGTTTATAGTCTTCGATGTTTTATTCTTCTTTCTTAACATATTTCAGTAGCTGCCCTTCCTCTTCATTCAGTCCCATCGATGTCTTCTCTTTGTCCTGAGACAAATCTGCCTCACCTCCTTCTTCAACACACTTTGCACTATTGTCTTCCTTGCCTTGTCTTCTGCAATACCTGAAATCATACACAAATTATCAGTTTTAAAAAACATAAGACCTTGCGGTCTCATTTGATGTTTCAGCCATCAGGTCTTCTTGTTGCTCTGAATCTTTCATATGATTCAGAGGATCCTTTGTATATTCATTACTTTCAAAAAGTAATGGCCCGTGTTCTGCTTCACATACCAAAACTTCCTTTGCATACTCACTTTTCTAAGTAATTCTTCTTTCAGTTGAACATTCAATCTATGCTCCCACTTTACCTGCATTCTATTCCATTTGAATTTTCTTCTCATAATCCAACCATAACTCTGGTCTTATTTATTCCTCTGTAACATCTCCATCAATAACTCAAGATGGAATTTTATCTCAGTCTTCTCTCTGTCAATCTCTTATTGAATCTTTCTCATGCCATTTTCCTTGGCATCTTCCTTCTGCTTTCCTCTATTGTGGCTTCTCTATGAACCTCTTCTATGACTATCAACAGTCATATTTTCCTCCTCTGTGAACTTCATTTGTTCACTTGTGGATTGCACCTAAACCTCCCTTTTCAAAAAGTCTCCATACATGCCTTTGATATCTTACCTTACCAAGCTATCTCCTTGAACTTGATCTATGGTTCTCTACCTCTTGAACCGTTCTTTGAGCAACTCTCTTGCTCCTCTTTTCTTCTGCAACTTGAATCCACTTTTCTTTGAGAACACTCTTGTCCTCTCTGTCCAACCTTCAGCTGTAACATTTAGGTTCTTCGCCACTTTCTTTCAAAGTATCCACTTTACTCTGCCTTCAAGAACACAACTAGTTCTTCTTCTTACTGCTCTTCTTGTTGTTCTTTTGTTGATATATTCCTTCTTTGTCTACAACCTCTAATTTGAAAATACATCTTTAAAACCAAAGTTAAAAACATACCATCTCACCTTCAAGATCTCTGCATGATCTTATTCCACCATTCATCTGCACTTTGAATGGATTATTCCTTGTTCATTTGCCTCTGCAAGTTCTCCTTAAGAGTATCAACTACTCCCCATATTCTTCCATTACTTAAATCATCTTTAAATATATAAGGGCTGAGCGATCAATTTTGGCGTTATGGGTTTTGCCACAACAAAGCAGTTCCATCGTGGCTACTCTCACCCCACAATTAATTACAATTCACACTAAATTTTTGGTCATGCTGGCTCTACTTTAAAAAATGCATAAGACTTCTACGTTGTTGGAAAACAAACAACAAAATGATCATACACAAAGCATCATAATTACCCTAGAATGTGGTCGCTCCAAATTCACCACAAGCTTTCACCTTCATAGATCTCCAATAGTTGCTTTCACACGCAGAAACTCTCACTCTAGCTCTTCAAAACAACTTGGTCATCTAATGCTCTTCCAAGATTAATAATGACAATCTTGAATTTCACCTACGGACACAAATTTGGGTCGTCCGATGGTTGCAGAGCTCTGTCTCGACAAATTCAAAGGGATAACTAGGTCATCGGATTATGGTTCTATTTGATTCAGGTTCTACAGATCTGAATTTCCTTTGCACAAATTCACTATGATGTTGTTTGGAACATCAATGAATGTGGGTGGCTCAGTTTTTTTTTCTTATATGATGAAGCTTTGAAATTAATGGAAACAAATGACAACTCCGGTAAGGAAAGCTGCTCCTCTTGGATTTTTTATACAATTGTGTGTCTTCCTTCAACGATTGTGGAATTTATACCAAAAATACTTCGGTGGATTTTTTTTGTTTTTGTTTTTTGTTTTTTGTTTTTAATAGTATGAATTTCTTCCTTAATCACGACTTTCACAGGGCTCTGATTCTTGTGAAGATTCCACGACAATGAACAATTCTTGATTCAACATGTATCTTGCTTGTTGCACCCCTTTGATACAACGACTAGATTCACAAAAATCCTCTTCACAACGACGACGAGATCGAGCTATGGCTTTCCCTATTTGTCATCGGCCCCTGCAAAATTTTTCCTTGAAATATTTTACAACCGGATGGTTAGATATACGAATCAACTTCAGAAAACCCAAATAATTAAATAAATATCAATAAACAAAAATCAATTTGATGGATCTAGCCTAGTATGGCTCTAATACCAAATGATGCAGCTCATATGACTGCCAACACCCAAATAACCCAGTATATGCGCTACCTACCAATTTATACAAACCCATGGAAGATATTTACTCTGTATAGGCCTTTGCTTGCTTCAAAGCGCAATATCTTGGACTAAAAGAGAGCTTGTTTTTGGCGAGATCATAGGTTATGTGGAAATTTTGCTGCTGAATGTTTCCAAAAGTCCCTCAAGAACCCTGAGGCCATGCAACTACGTTGAAAAGGAAAGCTACTTCAACGGGGGCTTGATATAAAAACACGAACGAATTGTGCATAGACAGGGTATATGCCACATTGCCTCCAAAGTGAAACAAAATATCTGGAAGCCTGGACACAGGTGTAGATTTGTAGCATAAATCGAGACCTATGTCTGAAATTTCATTAAATAGTTCACCTCAAATGTTGGATCATAGAGCATCCAGAAGAGGATGGAATTCTTGGTCCTGTAAATAGGTTAATGATGTTCCAGAATCAATGAGAAAGCCTCCATTTGCATCGAATTGAATGTCAAATGTGCCCTGGGGAATGGGTACTGGTTTTCTCAACACACTGATTCCAGTGATTTTTGCATCCACTGTGCCATCGAATAGCATTCTCCAAATGCTTCACATTATCATGGTACCAGTCAGCGAAATGCACAATGGCATCTCCTTGTCGTTGCTCCATTTCAAGCGTA
The DNA here is from genome assembly GCA_034641835.2 of Pinus albicaulis. Taxonomy (NCBI): domain Eukaryota; kingdom Viridiplantae; phylum Streptophyta; class Pinopsida; order Pinales; family Pinaceae; genus Pinus; species Pinus albicaulis. The sequence continues at coordinate 27,269,408 of MU968551.1, forward strand.
ATCCAACATACTCATCTGAACGACACCAAATTCTGGATGATTCCCATCCAAAACGTTGTCATGATTATATATATGTCCCTTATGATTCCTGGGATCTCAGTCACCGAAGCAACAATCAAAGGAGTGATATTGGCTTTAATAATCCCCAGCCTAAAATATATTTTGGCCTTCAAGTGCTCTCATCCTCCATAAGTTCACGATCTCCGATTAAGATCAAACTCAAAATTCTATAGTAATCCATAGTGCCGGAGACTCATGCTTTCACTCTTCTCAACCTCACGACCCTTATTAATATACTCATCTCTTCATTCACTCAGCATGTGCCTTGCATGCTCTCAATACGACTATTGATTACCATTCAACCCGAGACTCTAAAGGCCACGGTTCACATGTTTCCTCAACAACGGTTTAATTAAACATAGATAAAATCTTGTGCTCAGATACAAATGATAACGCTACAGGCTTGTAACTTACAAATAAATATAGATATATTCCGAAAACAAATGCACACCCATAAATTGCAGATCAAACACAAAATCAATCTCTTCCATCAATTTATTAATAAACAATACATTTACAAAGAACTTGGCCTCATGCTTGGCATGCCCTCACACTCACACTCACTCACACACATCTGCCTATACCTCCCACATGCAGGCTTACATTTATAGGAATAATTACATAGTTATGGATCATTCTAGATCCATGATTTTCTCCATAGCTTTCTCAACTAGTTCCTACAATCTCTTAATGATCCCTTAAGGATCTCAACCCACTTTTAACTCAACTAAATATTTATTATAGGATCTCCTAATCCTTAACATTTTTATGAGATATTTAGAAGTCAATCATCTCTCATATTCTCACATTAATTGAGAATATTTACATTTAAAACCTCACATACATTTTCTCACTCAATTTATTAAAAATATTCAAATTTTCCAATTAACAAATTAAATTTCAAATCAGACATCAGAACCCATAAGTTAACCAAAATAAAATGATTTTTCGAGTTGGATGCTCCTGCATCACTATTGCAGCTCTACCCATACATTTCTTCCTCTCCAAGTTTAAAAGGAAAAATATGTGATAAAATTTTGATTGGGGAGCTAGTCCAGTTACCTATAAATAAATAAATATGTAAAATTATTGTTAGAAGTTTTCGAGAACACTGTGTATGAAATTTTCCTTGTACAAAGTTTTACTGGGACACTTCATCCATCATTGACCAGAAATCCACTTGAAACTTTGGATAAGAAAAAAAACATACACAAATTTCTTTCAAAAAATTCTAACAATAAAAAAATATTTTCAAAAAATATTCATAATAATAACATGGTTTATCTTACCTCCTTGTCCAAAGTTTCAGATGGACACTTCATCCATCATAAGGGACTAGAAATCCACCTGAAAAGTTGGATAAAAAAAAAATTCATACACAATCTTCTTCTAAAAACTTCTAATAAAATAAAAATAAAAATCAAACACTATTCATAATAACATCATGGTTTATCTGACCTTGGCCATAGCAGATGATATAGATTTAACGCACTAAGAACCATGGATTTTCTACAAGCCATGAGGAGATATATATATATATATATATATATATATATATATATATATATATATATATATATATATATATATATAATGCAAGGTATCATAAGACACAAAAATCATAGTTATACAGGTAAAAAATAAGAGATAAAATGTTGTGAGCCACCCAATCCAACAAAGGAAGAAACATGCCAGGGAAAAAAAAATATAAAACAGGCAGTACATGAAATTAAATGAGAAGCCAACATCGTTGTTAATGAACCAGTCATTGTAGCCTACACCTTTAAATAGAATGAGGTGGGAGTGCTTTTCTGAACCAGTCGCTATAGCCTAAGGCTTTAAATAAGAGATGGTGTGCTTTAAAAATAAAAATAAAAAAAATAAATACACACACACACACACACAGATATATATATATATATATATATATATATATATATATATATATATATATATATATATATATATGATGAAACCATTGTCTTCTAGGAATTTAGAAGAATTTAGCGGAGCCAGTAATAGCTGTTGTTTGATTCGACAACACTGTGAAGGCACATAACACATAGCACCATGAAGCACAGCAAAAAAGTCTTTCTGTTTAGCAAATCTTGGTAGCACCGTGAGCAACAGGCAGTGTGAAGGCACGACAACACACAACACTTGGAATTTTAGTATGATACATAGCACCGTGAAGGCACACATCACACATCACTGTGAAGCACAACACCGTGAACCCGAAGGCACCCTGAACAGGATTTCACAACACCAGAGCTCACGCCCTGCCACTAGAAAAGTATGAATTCTTTCTGAAATCTCAAAATGGCAAACAAATCAATAGTAAATATTACAAATGGCAAGGAAATATTAGATTTTGTGGAAACAAATCATTTGGGCCAAGTCAAAATTGCTTCCGCTGACAAAATAGGAAAATGGATTTGGGTAAATGAAAAACAATATCAAGGTATTTTAAAGCGTCAACTTGTTCTCTTTAAATGGGAACAAAGAAGAAGAAAATAGACCTAGAAAAAGAAAAAAAAGAAGAGGAACAAAAATAAAGAAGAGGCAATCATGTACAGTCCCATAACTACACCTCTTACTTGGTCATCAGATCTCTATGTCCAAGAATTGATGAAAGCTAGGGCAAGGCTAGAAATTTTAGAAGCCAATGAATAGGAAAGAGACTGCAAACATTCAGAGATCACCCTTGCAAATCAATGTTTAATGGAATGTAATATAATTTTGAAAGAGCAGGTAACAATGTTACAAGATGCTATAGAAGCAGGAAAACGAGAATGGGAAAACATGAAAGCAGCATGGAAAAGCAGGAATGAAGCAATGGCAGCAAACAAATATGTGATAATCTCTAAAAAAACTTAGGTAGGTACACAAATGGGTCAGCAAATAGTCCTTTCCGAAAAGAAGGCAGAAGAGAACAAGAAGACATACATTCCAAAAGAAATCAAAACTATGGTTAAGGACACTAATGGTCATAGGATAGAGGAAAAATAAGATGCAAGTTCTCGTAGAGCACATGAAAGAGAACATAAAGAAAGAAAAGAGAGAGAAACAAACTGTATTATCAGGGGAATAAGAGACTATGGAAAGAATGAAAGCACTTTCAATTTGACAAGGGACTTTTTGAGAGAGAAATTACAGTGGAGAGGGAAAATTTGTCAAGCAAGGAGGGTGGGAAAGATATGTGAGGAAAGACCTTGACCTATAAAAGTCATCATGACAAGTGTGCAAGAGAAACATCATCTCTTAAGCAAAAAGAAACTCTTGAAAGGCTCACATTTCTTCCTAGATGAAGATTTAACTAGCAAGCAACAAGAAGAGAGAAGAGAAGAAGTGGAGAAAGTTAGAGGATCAAGAAATGAAGGGAAAAGAGCATGGTTGTACAATGGTAAAGCAGTTATTGCAGTGTTTGGGCCTCATGGAAAAACAGGGCAGCAAGTTGACAATGAAGAAGAAACAGGTAATTCTATAATAGGGAGGAAAACAACAGGATCAACATAGAGGAAAAGGGGTGAAGACTCAAATTCAAGTCTTGTGTGCCAAACCACGTAGCAACCAAATCCTACCTAGGTCTACCTAAGTCTAGTTTTTTGGAACTGTAGAGGTTACCCTTGGAGGAGTGGACCTAGGATAGGGCCTATTCCAGAAGGTAGAGACATAATTTGTCTCACATAAACTCATGAACATGATGGTTGCAAAAATCCTATGTTTGAAGGTTATTTTAAGTTCGCAGTTTGAAACGATGCAACAAAAAATGGAAAAGGGTATGGAGGAATACTGGTTTTAGTGAAAGAAAAAGGAGGTCGTCACATTCAGTTAGTGAAAGAAGATACACATAAGCAATATTTATGGTTCAACATAACATAGAATGAGAACGACATAATAATTGTAGCATGTTATTTTGCGCCTCAAGTATCAAAAACTTACAAAAATAAGGGATTGGACAGCAAAGATCCATATGCAAAGAAAGATATTGATGCATATTCTCATTAGGGATAATTTCTTTTAGCGGGAGATTTCAATGCTAGAACAAAAAATCAACAAGCTAGTATTCTTTGTTGCAAAGAGGATCACAATCCTATTTGGCTCATTGAAGAGGAGAATTCTCGATGGGTGAGATGTTTAGAAGACGATAAAGTTAGTAATAATTTTGGAGAGGAGTTTCTTACATTGTGTGGTGCTTTCAACTTAATTATCTGCAATGGTCTAGAGAGATGGAAAAAGTTTGGGAAATTCACTTGCAACACATACAATGGGGCAAGTCTAGTTAACTATGTTATTGGTTCAAAAATCCTAGTAGAAATAATAGATGAAGTTAAGATTGGAAAGCATATTTGGGACTTAAAATCATATCATAACCCAATTTATATAAAGTTATCTTGGTTAGAAGAAAGACAGAATAGGAGGAAAACCCAATGTTCTCAACAATTGGCATCAAGGGGAAAAATTCTTCTAACACAAGAAAATTGCACTATCTTCAAAAAAATGTCGAGAAGATCAATTCAGAAGGAGAAAATTGGTCCCCAAAGCCTCAACAACCATGAGTTAACAAATGTAATCCAGGGTGCACTTGAGAAGTGTAAAAGAGAAAAAAACAGGAAATCATAATCAAATTGTTTTCCTATGAATGCGTGGTTCGATGAGGAATGAAAAATGGCAAGGAGAAACTTTAAAAACTGAGAGGGGAAGATGAATGTAAAGTTATATAAGCAAATTTAAAAAAAGAAAAAACATGAGTTCATGCAAACAAGGCGAGAAGAGCTAATATCTAAGCAAGAATAAACCAAAACGTTTTTGGTAGGCACTTCAACCATGGAAGAAGCAATTTGAAAATAATATTACAACCAATTAGTGGTTTGACTATGCAAGGCAAATCTATGAAAAATAATTAGAGGATGAGCCTCCTCCCAGGATCAACACATCTACAAAGCTTTTCACAGTACAGGAGGTGGAGGCAGGAATTAAAAAGATGAAAGCAGGGAAGGAAAAGGACTTGGTTGAACTTCAAGCAGAATATCTAAAGTGGGGAATGAACATTTTGGCACCCCACATCATGGAAATATTCAAAAGCGTCATTCAACAAGGATTCCCAAGGGATTGGACAACTAGTCTAACAATTCCCCTTTTTAAAAGTGGAGACATTAATAATCCTTCCAACTATAGAACCATTATGATCAATCCTTTGTTTTCAAATCTTTTTAGTGGCATGGTAGAAAATAGAATCAATAAGTGGGCAAAAGTAAGAAAAAAGAGGGCAAAACCACAAGCAGGTTTTAGGCCAAAGCATTCTACAGTAGATCATGGGATCACACTGAGACACATTGTTGAAAAGGTTTGGGGGAGCAAAGAAGAGGTATTTTGCTGCTTTGTTGACTTCAAAAATGCATTTGAAACGGTCCCTAGAGATAAGTTGTGGCGTAGAATGTAAGAATTTTAAATTCCTTTACAATATAGAGTTGTCGTCCATAGGCTTTAGGAAGAGGTGAAAGTCAAAATTAGAACTTTAGCATGTATTTCAAAAAAATTTAGAAGTGACATCGGAGTCAAGAAAGGTTCCCCTTTATCCCCTACCCTTTTTGGTTTATATATTGACAAATTGGAAGAGTGGCTAAATTTTCAAAGTGGGGATGGTGTTCGATTGGGGGAGTTTGTGATAAAGATTCTTCTATATGCCGATGATCTTGTGTTGGTTGCTAAATCGGCCCATGGATTGCAGATGCACCTATATTCCCTTGACCATTTTTGTAAAGTGGTGGGGATGCAAGTCAATACCATTAAGACCAAAATAATGATTTTCTATAATAAAAGGAAGCAAAGCCAGCATACGTTCTTCTTTGAAGGCAACATTCTTGAAGAAGTAAATGAATACAAGTACCTCGGGATTGATTTCAACAACAAGTTTAATTGGGATGATTGCAGAAAGAAAATAATTTTAGGAGGGTGGAAAGCATTATATGCACTTCAAAATAGATGTAGAGAGTCAGAGTTATGGATTGGAACATGATCAAAGTACTTTTTGGAGTCCTAGTTTGTCCAGTGATATTATATGGGTGTGAATGGTGGGCTAGAAGCATCCCTATTTCAAAATGGAAACAAATTGAAAAAATTCAAAAAGGCTTGATCATGAGCAAGTTCAAAATAAAAAGTTTGGTTCCCTATGAGATAATGTTGAGTGAAACAAGGGCAACTCCGATCGAAGCAATTGCTATGGTGCGTCTTATAAGGTATCTAAAAAGAATTGAGAGAATTGAGAAAATTGGAGGAGGTAGATGGCCGAAAGTTATCTTCAATGAAGGTATGAGTGAAAGAAAGAAATCATGGATGAGACAAAACAACAAATGGATGCAAAAATGGAATATTTACCTGAATGCATATCCCACAAATAGCAAGGAGTGAAAGAATTTTGTGCTGGATAATTTCCGTAAGGGTATATGGGGAAAAGAGTTGGGTAGAAAGAAGAAATATTATGTTTAGGAATTCAACCCCACTTGTGATCTCAAACAAATGGAATACATTGGAGCTAGAATTCTGTGGAGAGAAAAGGTTCTTATTGCTCAATTAAGAAGTAACTCACATCAACTTCGGTGTGAAACGGGATGGTGGAAGAGACCTAAAGAAGCTTAGGAAGAAAGGGTATGTACTTTTTGCACCTCTAGGTCAGTGGAATCCGAAAAAAATTTCATTTTGGAATGTGACGCTTTCAAAGACATCAGGGACAATTATCGCAGTATGTTAGCATCAATTTCGTGGCATTGTCTTTTCAGCGATGGAAGTGTTAGAAGGTTGGGTCAGCTCATCATTAATTTGAGTAAGAAAAGGATTGAATTACAAAAGGCAAAAAACAACGAAGCTGGTGGTCCCATAGACTATTTTTAGTCTCATGGACGTTAAAATATCATTCATTCATTCATAGGATTGGGAATTGAACATTCAACGTAGATTTTACACGTAGCAGTGGATGCTTTCCGTTATTTTCGAAGTTGTAATTTATTAAGTTATATTAGATAATGTAAGTTAATAGTACAATAGAAATCATATTATATGGTTTGAAACACTAATCAAATTTATTATATGATTAATCTGAGAAACATTTATCTAAATTATAAATCTCAAAATTCTTAGATCTAACACCGTAAATATTAATTACCTAAAATAAATAATCTAATATCAGAAAATATATATCGGCGAAGTGAATAGGGTGGAAATTCGTACATCTCTAATGGATGAACAGGGTGGAAATTCGTACTTTTGTCATAGATGGATGAGTTTGTTTATCTCGAAGGAAAAGATATGCATATTAACATTAATTGTGGATGGTTTGCACATAGTACCTATTTCTAATTTTCCTTTTCCAACCTCTATTCATTTCACAGCTAAATGTATTATAGTTATTGTGCGAGTAGTCTTATAATTACACAAAGTCAAATGTGTTACTAATGTTTTTTAAATATATTTATTCACAGAAGCTTTATATACCAATATATAATCATTATTTTAAATAATAATTTCTATATATGTAATTGGATTTATATTTTTTAATAAATATTGGATTTTAAAATATTAAAATATAATTAGATATATTACTATATTTTTTTGTAAATTTGGCAGAACTATATTTTCATCATATTTAATATATCACTCCATGGGGGCAGGGAATTGAACCAGTGACTTCACATCAAGGAGGGCAAAGAATTGAACCAACGACTTCACTTCAAAGAGTCTCTTAACAAAGTATCTGATCACAGTCAGTCTATCCAAGACCTCATGGACATATATTAATATTTATAAGATTGGTAGGGTCCCCATCATTAAAACACTTTTTCTATTGAGAGGTTAAGATTTCAATTTCTCCTGTAATAATAATAATAATAGATTTACCAAATTTTAAATTTCATTTTCTAAAAAATAACTATATTAAAAATACATTATATATCTTCTTGAAAATTTTTACTACATCTTTTAATAATGTGTATTTTTAGTCTCTATTATTATCATTTTGATAAAAAAGAACTAACTTTTCAGTTATTTGCTCTAATTTATGATTATTTTCTAATATTATCTAAAAATGAGTTATGGGTGGACAAACATGTAGGAGGGGGAGGGGAGGTGGTGACCCTATCCTCACCCCAAGCAATGAATTGGAGGTGTGGCCACCACTCTCCCTCATTTAGATGTGTTGAGATTCAACAAGAAGATTCAACACCCATGCCTAGTGCATTAAGCACCCAGACTAGGGTAGGGCCCACAATGTTATTTTTGGGTGCATGTTTATTTTTATTATCCCTTAATTAAGATAGACATTAAATTGTAATCTATTCTCAATGTGGACTTGAATGAGTTAGCTGAAAGTGATAAATTCAGTTAGCTAGTGGATTTCGAGTTAGAGGTTGTTGGTGAGGTATGCAGACTCGTAATTCTAGTTGTAACCGAGTTCGAAGTGCAGTGGTGCATGAGTTGGTGCAAGTTGTAAATCAGTTTAACTCAGTTAAGTGAGTTAAAATCAGTTGTGCTAGTTTTAACTGTTTGATACACTAGTGAGAGATCAAGTGAATTAAATATTAATTAATTCACAATCAGTGATCTCACATGCAACTGAGGATTTACTATTATTAGTTGCATGCATGTCAGATCCAGTGGATACCCCATTGAGTTCTAGGTGAAATGGAGGTTGACTATCAGTTGTAGGATTATCTTCTTGCACACATGCAGGCAAACACCCATTGGAGTGCCCATAATACTTGCGCAGTCAACGTATGCAAGAATTCCTATCTTTTAGGGATCTTTACCATGAGGGATTGTGCAAGCAAGGAAGGTTGTCTGGAGGCTGATAATTGGCTATGTGTTGGTCAATTTTTCATATGGCAGTGTGAGACAATTAGCTGAGTACTGGAGGGCTCTTGTGAGAAGAGTTTTGTATGTAATTTTTTCATGATCCATGCTCAATATACAATAGAATATAGTGGGGGTTTTTAGCTATAAGCTTTCCCCGATAAATTATCTATTTTGTGTGCGATTGATATTTCTTCATGTTCATGTGATTAGCGATTGTGTTTTTAATTTTGCAAAATATTTGTAGAAGTGATTTAGTATTTAACTTTAGTAAATTGTTAGATCGGGTGAATCCAAGATATACATGCATATTGTATAATTTCATACATGGTATCAGAGCACAGGAAATTGCAGAAGTGAAGCAGGAGTTGAGTTTGTGACTGGATAGAATTCGAATTTGCAGAAAGACTTTCTTGGTTCTATAGCTGATTCAAGATCGAAATGGATTTCAATGGCTTGAGGTTAGAGCATGCACTCGAGGGCAGCTCGAACACATTGCTTGGAAGGGCAGGGTGGAGGCAGTACTTGAAGACAATGGCTTGAAGGAATTCATTTACAAATATGTTCCTAAGCTAGATGTTGCAAATCTTGATGCCTGGAAAAAGAAAGTGGCAAGGGCGAGGAGGATCCTGTTGGAGGGAGTACGAGACCACATAGTCTCAAGCCTCCATGGGAAAGCCACACCATATGCAATGTGGAAGGCTTTGACAGATCTATTCCAAAGCATCAACGACCATAGGAAATTGGCGCTCAAAGATAAACTCAAGAAGACCAAGATGGAAAAAGGCGACACCATTCCAAAATATCTAACAAATTTTGACCAATGTCGGGATGAACTGGGGAGCCTTGGAATAACAGTTGTTGATGATTATTTGGTGAGCTTGGATCTCCTAGGAATTCCCAAGAGTTGGCACAGTTATCAATACTCTGTCAATGGAAGGGAAAAAAATTCCATATTGGGAATGACTGTGGTCGGATTTGGTGCAGGAGGAGTTAAGACAGAACACTAGAGATGGATCTTCATCTAAGAATGAATATGAAGAGGATTGTGCTTTGGATGCCAAGGTGAGGAAAGGGAAGGGGAAGAAATTATATTCAAAATCTGAGTCCAATAATGGAAAGAAGTAGGACATGTCCAAGGTGAAGTGTTTTCATTGTCACGAGCATGGGAATTTTGCTACTAACTGTCCACAAAATAAGAATAACAAGAAGACTGCTTGATCTGCAGCTGGTGAGGCCCTTTCCTTGCAATTTGAGCTTGACTTCTCATTGATCGCATGCATGGTGTCCAGTGCATTGGGATATGTGTGGTATTTGGATAGTGGCGCTTCCTTTTACATGATGGGAGATAAGGAACTTTTCAGTGACTTGGAGGAGAAAGATCTCTAGATGCATATTGAAATGGGCGACGACGGACAATACAGTGCTATTGATATTGGTACCATTCCATTTTAGAGGGAGTCAGGTAAACGATTTCAATTACAAGATGTGATGCATGTACCAGGTCTGAAGAAAAATTTGGTCTCAGTCGCAATGTTGGAGGATAGAGGTTATGATGTTTTTTTTTGTGATGGAAAAGATTTCCTGCGACACAAAACAATGGGACAAGCCAAGAGGATAGGGATTCAAGTTAAGAATATCTACAACTAGAGGTAGATGGCTACGTAGCAATGATGGGCAAGGCAGATCAAGTGGTGAGCCGAGATGAGGGCGAATTATGGCACAGGCGATTAGGCCATCTTCACCATGGAGCCTTGAAAGTCACACAACATATTTCTACTGGTCTTCCCATGGGTACACTTGCACAGTTAGAAACATGCAAGGGATGTACTATGGGAAAATATGTAAAATCCACCTTTCTTGAGAAGGAAAACCGAGCTTCGTGGATCCTTGAGAGAGTTCACACAGACGTGTGTGGTCCTTTCTCGATTGCTTCAACAACAAAACATAAGTACTATGTAATATTTGTTGATGAATTTTATCATAAGTGTTGGATCTTCTTCATGTAGAAGAAAGATCAGACATTCTCAAAGTTCTATGAGTTTAAGGCACTCATGGAGAAAGAGTGGGGGAAGCAAGTGAAGGCTCTTAGGAGCGATAATTGTGGAGAATACATCTCTAATGAATTCAAGAACTTCTGCAACAAAGAAGGAATTCGAAGGGAACTCATAGCGTCTCATAACCCACAATAGAATGGGGTCGCGGAGAGGAAGAACAAAACTATTGCGGGTGCAACACGAGTGATTTTGCATGATCAAGGCCTACCAATGCATCTGTGGGTGGAAGCATGCAATACAACGGTACATGTGAAAAACCGTTATCCTCATAGAGTACTTGGCATGAGTACACCTGAAGAGGCTTTCACTGGTAAGAAGCTTGATGTTTCACACTTTAAGATTTTTGGCTCATCTGTTTATGTGCATGTGACTAAGGACGTCAGGAAGAAGCTGGAACCAACAGCTGAGGTTGGGATTTTTGTGGGGTACATTGAAACACCCCATAATTATCGTGTGTATTTTCCAAACAACATAATGAATATTGTGCGATGGGATATCAAATTTGATGAGGAGAAAGCCATGCGGTTGTCCCTTGAGAGGGAGCTAGACTTGCATGCAGAGGAGGAACTGTTGGTTCCCAAGGATGTGTCTCAAGATGTGGATCAGCCACATGAGGAGGTTCATGGAGTGGAGGAAAACACTCATGCAAATCCATCCATCAAAAATGGTAGAAGGTGCACCATGGAAGCTGATAGGCTGAGACTTGATGTTGCATAGAATGTAGGAGCCCCTACTTCACAGCATAAACAGAGACAGTCTCCTGACCGATTTACTAGATACATGGCTCTTATGTGAAAATGTATTATGACTGAACCATCTTCCTTTCAGGAAGCAGTGCAGTAGCTTACTTGGGTTGATGCAATGGTGGAGGAGTATGACTCCATTGTCAAGAACAATGCATGGGAGATAGTCCCAAGGCCGATCGAGAAATCAATGATTGGATCAATATGGATCTACAAGGTGTTGTAGCCGCTACAACACCACCCAACATTTTGGGTATATTTAAAATTTCGGGTCCCCCTATGCTCGCTTAGTCGTTAGGGTCTTTCACCGAACCTGCAATCAGTGACATCCCAGCGACCTATCCCCAACCCATCATGAGTTGTCTCACCCTCATGATCAGGCGCTGTTTTTGCAATCACGCCAAGTGCGAAGGATCGCCATGCATACATTTGAAAGGAAACTTGTGTGTATTACATTAAGAGCGCTTGCATCATGGATTGTCCAGGCACTTTGTTTTAGCACTTTGCCGAGCTCATAGTCTAATATTTATTATGTTGGGGGCACCTCTCTAAAATGTAACTGTAAACTAATTACTGTATAATGTTACATGCAGGCGATCCCGCAGATGATATACCGAATAATATCACCATCGCGTTGGGAGAAAGAGATTGGAACCCAACTAACAAGAAAACAATGGTTAGGGAAGTTGTCAATCACGAAGAAGGAGACTCTCTTACAAGAATACAAAAAAAGTGGCAAAGCTAATGTTTTCTTGGACATGCGGTCTAGGGAAAATGATGACGCTCTTGCAGATGCAAATAAGGCTATCATTAGATTCCAGAGTGAGCAACAGTCACGGATGCTTAAGAAGGACAAATGCACTTTATCAGATGGAGAAGATGACATTCTTACTCATCATGGTGTTGCTCTATCAACTCTTGACGACCTTGAGGATGAGATTGTTTGAAAATGAAAATGATGATGACACATTACCAGGTAGTTGCATTTTGCTGGGGGTGCTGATCAAGAAACCATCCCAATTGCTGCTATTTTAGAAGGAGACAAAATAAGCATAAATTCAAAAGGGAAGTTTTGAAGATCCTGCACAATGTCAGCTCCATGCCGAGGTCTGCACATAAAGGAACTTATTTCACCACTTCGACAAGCCTAGCCCGAAGTATAGCCTGAGCGAACAAAGTGGACTCAAAAGATTTACATAGAAAATGACAATCTCATTCAAGGCGTTGGCACACCTTTGGGAAATAATATCTCGTAACCCCGAGCTACATGGTGGGCGCAAATATGTGGACCAAGGTAATGGTTTTAAATATGATGTGATTAAATCAAGGCAAATAAATCATATGGTTTCAAAACCATAGGAGATCGTGGAACAAAAAACTATGTGAAAACATTATAAGGGGCGCACATTTAATGGACCAAGGTTATGTTGTGTATTTAATGCCAAAGCGCAAATGCATATGGTTTAAAAACCATATGAGACCACCAAGCAAAGGCATACGAGAAACATTACAGCTAGCACCAAATACTCTTATGCCGAAGTTTTAATTAGTGAGGCAGATATATAAGGTGGTCAAATTTACAACGCGGATCATAACTATGTGAAAACACATTACAAGTGAGCTTAATTTCCTCTATGGTGGATATAGTGATCCAAGCTTATGTGTAAAACATGGGGCGGAGTGTATGACAGACCTCTAGTAGCGTGCTATAATGACCATGGCACGTTGCATGGAGCCAAAGGTTCAATGGCGGTTTTAAAACCTATGGTAATATTTGGAGCAGACGTATATATATATCTAGCGGTCAAACCTCACCATTAAAATATGGAGCAGAACTACTTGTGGGCGCAAAGGTTTCTATGCATGGTGGTCACGTTTTATAATAAAAATCTGGAGCGCATACATAATAAGTGGTCAAAAGCTGCGTTTAAACGTGGAGCCAGACCTTATAACAGATCTACGATGGCGATGTGACAACAATCATCGAGCGGTCATAACCAAAGCAAATGCAAAACTATGAGAAAACATTTCAAAGGGGCTAAATTTACTGCATGGCAGAATTCTGACCCATGATGAAACATTCGGAGTATATATCTGTATATGTGATGGTCGAATTCACGTTAGAAACACAGACCAAAACGTGATAACAAATCTATAACGACGTTGTTATAATAACGGTGGTGCAATATATGGTAAAAAGAAAGCAGAGTCGACTATCTATAGCCATGATTAAAAAAAAAAAAGCACAGGGTTACGGCTTTGATGGAGGAAGTCGGGTTCTTTCCATCGTATTCTCTGTATGTAAGCACGCAAAAACAGGTTGTTGCTAGAATGCCTAGCTGCTTTCGACGCATAGAATGAAACTTCCTCCTGGCATAAGGGGTCAAGAATATGGAATGTTTCCTCTGCGCTGCTGGTTGTATCCTTGCTGTATAAGTCGATATTGTTTAAGTCACCAGGTCGCAGAGATTAAGCATCGCCCAAGGCTGCGACTCAATTGGTTTTGCGACCCAGTGACCCCATCAACTCATGGTCGTAGGGTCGCATGTTTGCCTAGGTACCAGGGTCGCAAAAATGATGCCCATGGAAAGTTGCGACCCAAGAAAATTCTCCAACCATGCGACCCCATCAGAAAATGAAGATTCATGCTATAATCGGCTCCGTGATGATCGTCCACGTGTTTCATTCCCTGTCAAAGCTGTTGGTGTGCCTCATTACATGGACGGGATGCCCAATGCATGCTGCCATGCACGAGCGATAATTGTGCTACTACACGCTAGTCAAGGGAATTGGCAGTCACAATTAAGTCACGTTCTTCAAGATTTTCATCTTCATTTCTAAAGAGAGGCCACTACGTGGATTCATATGGCTACGCATTGATTAAAACAAGTGGTGGCTGAAATTAGCAACGTTATAGTAGTGGTGGCAGGATCTTGAACACAAGCGTTGTCTTCTCGAAGTTCCACCTTCATAACATTCGGCAGAATCCTAATAATATTAAGGGCCTAATATCACTCTATCATTTTGTTTAGAGACGATGCGAAGACTATTCTAAAGAGGCCCAAAGGCATGACAGAGATCTTGGCAGCACAAGCAATGTTTTCGACTTCATAGTTAAAGCTGAGTTTCCTATCAGCACCTAGATGTTTGGCTGACTACGGGCGTTCCAACGTGTTGATCCCATTACTAAATCTGTGAGAAATTTAGCTCAACGCATATTTGAGTACAACCCCACCAGTGGTAAAAAAATCACATTGTGGCTCGTATTCATTCACAGAAAGGTACAACAGGTTTTAGCTGCATGTTTAATAATAGTCATTGCGCGCGGAAAGCATGGAGGTTGCACTTGCATTTTTTAAAGTCCTACATGAGAGGCGATATCCCATTTGCTGTTTCTATTATACTTGCTATTATGGTGCAAGGTGGAAACCATGCAAGATGCAAGAATATTTTATCGCCACGAGGTGTTGAAGTGATCCGGTTGCCCTACCTACTATTCACGACAACTCATGCCTGCCATGGCCTCAGCATGCCCAACGCAGTGACAATAAACTGTGTTCGCAGAGTATGTTTAACGGCTCATATCCCTTCCTTATGAGCTGATGCCATGATTGGAATATATGGTGCGAGTGCCGATGGTTATAACAGTTTAAGATCGCAAAACATTGATCAGTAGGAGCCCACAGCGCATGCAACTCCTTGACCGTGTGAGGGAAAACTAAGTCGCATAGTCACACAGTTCAACCAAGTCACACAGTTCAGCCCAGGTCGCTGAGTCGCAAACCTGTGAGGCAACTATAGAGTACGAATTGGTGGTTTTAGCGACCCCGCAACCCTTTTTGAGGTCTCAACACAAGTGAAGATGAAGTCGTGCGACCCCTCCAAGTCGCTGAGTCGCAACACACACTCCTGGACAGGAAATGCGAACTTGCGACTATGTGACCCCTCCAAGGTCACAAGGTCGCATAATGACATGCCCATAATAAAGCTGTGACCCAAGGAGATTCTCCGACTATGCGACCCCGCTTTGGAATGGCCTCTTTTCTCAAAGCGCATATGGCCTACAGAACAGGACTATACAAGGGTCCAAGCTAATCTTTAAAATCTCCTGATTTTATTTGTCAATTTACCTTTTATGCATCTACGTTTATATATTTATTACTTCCTCAACATGCATAAAATATTTGTATGCGTAAGGCAAATTTAACAGGTTACACATGGCTAATTTAATACGCTTACATGCAGGCAACATGAGGAGATTACGATGATGACCCATACGAGGAAGTTTCTAGCTTACCTAGAAAATGCTGGTCCGTGTGGCGAGAGCTAAGAATATCTCAACAGGAGAAAGGTAGAAGGGTGAAAACCCCAGGTCGCAGATTTCTTCAGGTTGCCAGGTTGCGGAGTCGTGTTCCATGCCAAACACTCGACGACGCGACCCAGCGACTGGGTCGCAGGTCGGATATATTGCCCGAGATCACAAGTCGCAGATTTGCTTGAGTTCGCGGGTCGCAAGTTCCCAAAGATCGCAGGGGTCACCGGGTTGCTAAGTCGCATCCTCGGTCAAATGCCCAACGGCGCGTCCCAACGACCCAGCAACTAGGTCGCAAGGTCGCAGAATCCAGTTAGGTCGCAGGTCGCAACAACAGCTCAGGTCGCAGGTCGCAGAAAAGACTGGGTCGAAAGGCAGCCCAACGATCAAGAAGATGAAAAGTCAAGGAAGCCCAAAGGGCAGGTTTTGTATTATAAATACTCCTTCGGGAGCTTGTAAATGGATCTTTTGTTTGGGACTCGAGCTGAGTACACTGTATTATCTGGATTATACATTTGAGCATTAATACAAACATTTTGAAAAATCCCTTTGTGGATCTGGTGTTGTTTTATGTATGAGAACTCTTGATTATTATATTTTCAGTTTCTGAATGTCTTTAGATTAAGGGAATTGTATTTTCAATTCACATCACAGTTGCATAACATTTTGCTGAGTATGTTAATGGTGGTTGAGTTTATTTCACTTTCCTAGCGAATGTTGATGACTTTGTTTATCTGCATTTGTGTTATCATTTAAACTTTTAGGAAATGAAAGAGTGTTCTTGCTATGAGGAATTGTTTCCTTTATGGTCAGAATAGTTTACAAGCGTGACCCTAATGAAGTGTTGCTAACAACACTTCCTTCGGTCTTCATGCTTTATTATTTCCTCTGGCTACTCATAGTGTCGTATGTACATTTAATGCATCAATCATATGTCATGTATCAGTTGATTAGGTGTGTATCCACTATTTTATAGAGTTTAAGCGAGACCCAAAGCAAAGGATAAATTAGTGGTAGTCGGACCCACACCCCGGACGGGATCCCTAGTCCAAACGGTTCAAGGTCTAATTGGGACCTTTTACCGGGGAGATCCCCTGTTGTTGGCCAGACAGATTTTCCCGTCAACACAAGGTAAAGAAAGTTGCTGATGGGAGAGTGGATAAATATAAGGCCAGATTTGTGGCCCGGGGTTTCTCAAAAATCGATGGGATATATTATGATGATACTTTTGCGCATGTCACAAGGTACTCTTCCATAAAGTCCATCCTTGCACTCTCAACGCAGATGGGCTGGCGCATTCATCAGATGGAAGTGAAAATTGTGTTTCTCAATGGGATCATTGAGGAATAGGTGTACATAGAGCAGCCTGAAGGTTTCGAAATCTTCAATAGTGAGTCGTATGTGTGAAAGCTCAAAAGAGCATTGTATGGGCTGAAGCAAGCACCTCGTGCTTGGTACACTCGGATAGACAGTTATTTCACCAGACTAGGCTTCACCAAAAGTGAAGCAGATCCAAACCTGTACCAGATTGTGATTGAGGGTAAGATATTAATCATTGTTATTTATGTTGTTGATCTAATTTTGACTGGTGATGAGCAGCTGATACACTCATGCAAGGAGGATCTTGCAAGGGAGTTCGAAATGAAGGGCATGGGACTCCTTCATTATTTCCTTGAATTTGAAATATGACAGTAGGATGGTGAAATTTTTGTGTCTCAAGGCAAGTATGCAAATGAGATACTGGGTAATTTTAACATGGAGAGCTACAAACCCATGGATACTCCTCTTCCATGAAATTGGAGGAAAGAGGATGCTACTTTTGGATAGGTAGTGGATTCTACTGCCTATCAACAATTAGTGGGTTCACTAATGTATCCAGTGAACATGAGACCAGAAATTTTCTACGCAGTTAACCAGTTGAGTCAAGCTATGGTTAAGCCTACCAAGCTCTTTTGGAAGGTGGGGAAGCATGTCCTGAGATACCTGAGGGGCACATCAGAGTATGGTATATGGTACAGATGGATGGATGGAGTGAAGTTGCATGGCTTCACGGATGCAGATTGGGTTGGCAGTCCATCGGACAGAAAGAGAACATTAGGGGGGATCTTTAGCATTGGATCGACATCATTTTCCTGGTATAGTAGGAAACAACAATCAGTGGCACTCATTTTAGCGAAAGTGAAATACATGGCAGCAAGTCAAGCTGCATGTAAGGCTATCTGGATGAGAAAGATCTTGGTTGGTTTGTTTGGTTCTCTGATGGATCCGACAGTGATTCATTGTGATAATCAAAGTTGGATTAAACTCTCGATTAATCCTATGTTTCATGATAGGTCCAAGCATATAGATATTTGGCACCGTCATATCAAAGATTTTGTGCAGAGAAGGATCATGTTGCTTCAGTACATTCCCATGGAAGATCAGGATGCAGATATTCTGATGAAGGCGCTCACCACAAGAAAATTCGAATACTATAGAGACATGATCGGGGTGAAGGATAATCCTTTTCTTGTTGAGAGGGAGTGTTGAGATTCAACAAGAATATTCAACACCCACACCTAATGCATTAAGCACCCAGACTAGGGTGGGGCCCAAAGTGTTATTTTTGGGTGCATGTCTATTTTTATTATCCCTTAATTAAGATGGACATTAAATTGTAATCTATTCTCAATGTGGACTTGAATGAGTTAACTGTATCTAGTGGATTTCGAGTTAGAGGTTGGTGGTGAGGCATGGAGACTAATTCTAGTTGTAACAGAGTTCGAAGTGCAGTGGTGCCTGAGTTGGTGCAAGTTGTAAATCAGTTTAACTCAGTTGTGCTAGTTGTAACTGTTTGATACAACTAGCACAACTAATTAATTAATTAATTCAAAATCAGTGATCTCATATGAAACTGAGGATTTACTATTATTAGTTGCATGCATGTCAGATCCAGAGGAGACCTAGTTGAGTTCTAGTTGAAAGGGAGGTTGAGTATTAGTTGTAGGATTATCTGCTTGCACACATGCATGAAAACACCCATTGGAGTGCCCATGATACTTGCGCAGTCAAGGCAGGCAAGAATTCCTATCTTTTAGGGATATTTACCATCAAGGATTGTGAAAGCAAGGCAGGTTGTCTGGAGGTTGAGAATTGGCTATGGTTTGGTCAGTTTTGCATATGACAATGTGATACAATTAGCTGAGTACTAGATGGATCTTGTGAGAAGAGTTTTGCATGTAATTTTTTCATGATCCATGCTCAATATACAATAGAAGATAGTGAGGCTTTTTAGCTGTGAGATTTCCCCCAGAAATTATCTGTGTTGTGTGTGATTGATCTTTCTTCATGTTCATGCAATTAACGATTGTGTTTTTAATTCCGCAAAATATTTATAGAAGTGATTCGGTATTTAACTTTAGTACATTGTTACATCGGGTGAATCCAAGATATACATGAATATTGTATAAGTTATACAAGATGAAAGGTGGAATGTAAACCGACAATTACCCCATAACAATATTAATCGTAGTGAAATGAAGATATATAGAGTAGTTAATCATTTAGTAAAGGATCTCAATGGTGTAGAAGGCACACTTCATATGGAAATTATTATTGTGAGGTTTAGTTGTTGTTTTTGCTGGTTAATTCTACAAGTCTGAAAACATTAAGGTCTATCGAGTGGGGTTGATGCACTGCTTCAGTGGTGAATTTTTGTATTTTCCGTTGGAGGAAAGACCGAGCTCTCCTAGCATGGCCTCCTATGTTTCAATTTCATTTGGGGATCCTTTAATGTGTTGGAGAATAAATCTGCAGGGGAAAATTAGCAGAGAAATTATCAATGCATGTGGTTGCTCCACTGGTACTTAATGATTGTGATTTCTCCACTGGTAATCAATGCTTGTGGTTGCTCCACGGGTACTCAATGCTTGTGGGTGAGTTGAATATGATTGGAAAATGACATACAGAGCATCAAACAATAGGATGAATTCTAAATATCATTTTAGCAGAAAACATATATGTTTAGAAAACTGAAACAAAGTTCCATTTAAAGTGAATTCTAAGTCAACGTATTTGTTTTAACCAAACAAGAAGACACATTTAAAATCATAATTGATAACATAAGGAACTTACAAAACCAAGAAACACATATCCAAAGAAACTAACAAAGGAATCCCTGTAAAATTCAGCCTCTGTCTTTCATTCACTAAAAATATGTGAAGAAAAAGTGAAGTACAAAATGGCTCCTCTTCTAAACCTGATTTACATTTTTCTTAATTACAATTACACCATAAATAGACTAAATTGAGTCAACTCCCACCTCTAGGGGTTGAATTCCTCATTAGGATTAGGGATTGTTTAACCAATATTTTCCAAGCATATTTAAATTAAATTCTTAGTCCAAATTGAGCCTATGAGTCATTTGATTATTCATAATATTTACCATTATCATAAAAATAAATTACAAGAGGTTTTGACTTGAATAACTCGGCCAAAATGATGACTGCCTGAAAGTGCAGTGTCGGCGCTACGCAACCTCCTAATTCAACAAAACACAAAAACAAAACAACTGTATTTTTTTAATATATCCTAAATGGTAAGCTGGATTAAGCTTTTTTTTTTATAGATTTAATATCATCATAACCCTTCTCCACAAAACAATTGAGCCAAATATGACACATGAATCTTGAGAAAATCCAAAAAATGGTTGTAGATGATGGTGGCTCATTTCTCAAAAATCATGGATAATTTTGACCTGAAATTAAGTAAGATAATTCATGTCACCCCCATGCATCTATTGTAAAAAGTTCATGGCAAAAGGGTACATGGTTTAAGAGATATGGTGAAAATACGGTGATTGTCTGAAAGTGCAACACTCTAAGCTTATACTATCTTTGATCATCATTTCACATGTTGAGCGTACAAGCATGGAATGGAATAGTCCATAAAACGTTTTAAACCCATGAGAAAACTTCTAGGCTGAGCATAAACCTTCAAACCCCAAACCTTCTTCTTGCAGCAGAAGCACAACACAATTGCGCAGCGCACCTTCATCCACATGACATGACCCAACATTAATCTTACGACTGAGAAAAATTACTTGGAGAGGATTCAAATATTCACAAAAAACCATATACATGTCTTTGTTCAAGGACCAAATGCCAAATACCATGATTTCTTCACCAAAATGAGTGCCTTGGTAAAAGTGCAGCACCTGTCTGCAAGCGTAGTGCTTCCCCTGCCTCCTTTGCGCAGCGAAATCCGATCACCATATAGTAAGCTTTTGATGGAGAAATGAAAGGGCTATGAGGTATCTCTGAATATTAATCATGCATTTTAAATCCCAAGGTGGTTGAATGTGAATTTGATGGGCATTGATTACGATTTTGAACGTGAATGATGAATGCGCAACACTTTGTACGAAGCACATCGTTTTCCTCCTAACCATTGTACCAGAGTGATATCATGAATTATTGTAATTTGACACTATAACTAACTTAAGGGACCCTACAAATTTGTGCCAATGATGACAAGGCATGGCAACACGACCTTGCTCATGATCTCTTGATGTAACTTGACCCTAGACCTACTTAGTTCGACCCCTTAGGATATAACAGACCATTTTTGTGAATCTTCACACACTTTTCCATATTTACATTGAATAATTAAAATTTTATTCTAAATTAAGAACCATAGCTTGATATTCTACAAGATCATAGCTAAACATTTGTCAAATAAACTTGAAAGAAAAAAATTGTTTTCTGACTACTATGACTATAGGAAACTAACAATGGCCAGAAGTTGTATCATAATGGTGAAATATGAAAACATTTTGACTGTTGTGACATGTGATCTACTCATAGGGTGGTTGACACTTGAGTGGTCAACATTTGGCTCCATATGGGGACACGTTTCTTCATGAAGGAATGTGAGAATCTAGAATTTGCATCGAAGCACAAAAAATGATATCAGACAGTTATCCATTCAAATATAAATCATAAATCATCATATAAAATCAAGTATTGATATAGAAGCTGCATTCCAATACACTGAAAAGAGAAACTATTATAATAACATGAAGTTTGAATATATTCTAAGAACAAGAAATTAAATACTAAAATTACATCTAATCTAATAACATAAATAAAATCTAATCTACAAGAGTAGGGTCAAAAATACGATACAGAGGATTCCCTATGGCGTCAGATGTCTTCAATGAAATCCATGCGAAGAACTTGTTGACTCATTGGAAAATCTATAGGTTTCTTTTCTAATGTGCCATGTAGAATTTTGAATATCTTGGGATATTGACTCATCTCAACATTATGATGCATATGGACATCATATTTATCAATCTTCTTTTGTTCTCTTCTTTTACTTTTAACTTGTTGAGGCTTGTCCCTGTTTGACAGTGATGATTTATCTTTTAAATCATTTTTCCTTCTTTCCCTTTTTATCTTTTTATTTCTGGAAGATTGTGATGTTGGTAATGATGATTCACCTATTGTGGATCTTTCTGCCTGATATTGAAAATGCTCTAATGGAAGATTTAAAATATCCAATATATATGTGATATGAATTTATTCATTTTACATCTGCTAATTCATGGATGATGGATCAATCTCATAAGTATTAATACTATGAATGATCTCTTGATTTTTTTCCAATAATCATAACTTGATTTTCCTCAGTGACCTCCTCATGAAATTCAAAATAAGATGGAACTTGCTTCAACATATTGGGAGGCGTACGATATGTTGAAAGTTATTTTTTTCTTGCAATCCATCATGTGGCCTAGGCTGGAACTTTTGTACCTATGATCCTTCCATTTCTACCAACCTGGTCAACAAGACGCTCTGACTAACCCTCATGGAAGTCATTTCCTCGACATGTTTTTCTTCCATGGCCTCTAACTTTTTCTAAAGAGTGATTTGATTAGCTTCCATGGAACTCATTTCCTTAGCATGATTTGATTCAATAGTATTTATTAATTGTACTTGTTTGAGTCGCATAGCCTTAATCATTTGTGTGTGATCCATTTCCATATTCTTAAAATTTTGAGTCAACTCCTTGATGGGATATTTATTATTTTATTTTTCATCATCAAAATTATCCTCTATAGACAAGTGGCGTTCCTTAACAACAACATTAATTTTATTACCTGTCCCCGCCATTCCACTATCCATGATTCTTTTTACAACAAGGCAAGTAGCTTCGTCTTGAAGAGTGTTGCAAGGTATATAATAAGGCATAAATTTCTCAACAAGATTGGTAAAATCGAGCTAATTTTGCGGTATTTCCTCATTAGGAGGACCCCCCTTCTGCCATGCATTATTACATCTATTATTCTTCAGCTTATATTTTTGATACCTCTCCATATTAATTAAACTATTTTGAAGAGAAGTGACTTCAGATTCGCATGACCAATTTGCATATTCTTCTTCTTTTTTTAACTGAGACGGGTATGTTTTATTTATTTGGAAAGATTTGGTTGGGTCGAGGCCAAGACAACCAATGAGACATTGCGGCTAGCCAGCTTTCTTATACAATTTTTTTTTCTCCTTTCATGGTATGCAAGTTTGGAGAGGTCTTTCCTCATTTATACTGAGATCTCCTTTCGAGAGAAGGCATCCTTTGCTTGCCATGGAATCCACTTCATTGTTTGATTTCCTGAGGATGTGAAGAATTTATAGGAGGTGAAGTTGAGCAACATTATCTTTAAACTTCGAAATGTCTTTTTGAGGGCTGCATTGTTGAATTGTTCCTCCGCGTTAATCTTTTTGATGAGGATTTTTGAATCTCTGAAGGCTTGGAATTATTTGATACCTCTATCGCGTGCAATGTGGCAGGATTTTAGTAGGCCTAAGATCTCTGCCTAGTTGTTGGTTCGTTGCCCAAGTCCCCAACATAAACTATCTCTTCTTGATCCATCCGAGGAATAGATAACACCACCTGCGCCTGCTACCCCGGGGTTTTCCTTGGATGCACCATCAAAAAATATCGTATTTTTGTTTTAATTCCTCCACCACTCTTGAAAAATGTCATCAAGTTCTCTTTTTCCCCATTCAGGGTTTATGAAGGGAGAGACCAATGATTGTTTCCTAGCTTGAGGGGCGAGGGCTTCCATCCATTTATTTTATTGAGAGAGTAGTGAAGTATCTTCTTTGTGAGGTTTTTGTTGCACTGATTCGAGGAGAAGATATTTGACTTTAGCTGCAACCTTTGTCGGAGGAAAAGAAGTTTCATTGAAGATCTGCTCATTTTGGGCCAGCCATACTTGTCGACAGACATATTTGGGGATGGAGAGCCAGACTCTATGCCAAAGGGATTTGTTGGGGATGTTGTGAGGATAACAATGGTTCTAGGAAGAAAAGAGCTCCACCACTGAGTTGTGATGTGGAGCAAAAACTTGTATATCATTAAGGATGATGCCCCATAGCTCTTTTGCAAATATGCATTCAATGAAGAGATGGGTCGAAGTTTCACTATCATTTCTACATAGAACACACCTGTGAGGGCCAATGATGTTCCTTTTGGCCAGCTTATCCCCTATCAGCACTTTGTTATGCATTAGAGTCCAAAAGAAGAAATTCACTTTGGGGAGTCTGAAAGGATCCCAAACCTGCTTCCAAAACTTAGGAGGCTGATTTCGATCTTTTCGTGGTTGAAGAGCGCAATATCCGCAATATCCTGTAGTTGTGGTGTAAATTCCGGATTGACCCCATCCCTAGCTATCTTCCATATCCTTGTGTACGGGAGTGGAATCAGTCAATTGTTCTGTGAGGATTAGCTTTTGATGGCGTAGGTGATCTGGTGCTCTGAGGAGATCCCAGTCTTACCAATTTCCATGTCTGTCCCAGGAGGAGATATTGTGTAAACTAGTGATGCCTGCATGGATCAACCACTCACACAACTCTTTTATTTCTTCATTAATGAAGAGAGGGTCATGGCCCATTATGTGGTCTTCCCACGCTTCGTTCTCCTTCCATTGCCTGGGATGCGATATATATTCCTTTAAAAAAAAAAAAGCTTGTACAGCAGAGATTCCATACCTGTGTGCCGGTCATTGTGTTTTATGCTAGCAGTGATCTGAGAGGGGCTCCATGCGTGTACTTTATTCTGAGAAGTTTGCTGATAGGGTGTTTTGTATTGGTATGCATTTTCCATAGGTTTACATCCCAATGCGAAATTAGCGAGGGAAGGATCACGAATCTGGAAGCCTTTGTCCTCAGTTGGTCATTTCACGAGCTCCTAGTTTGCCAAATGAATTTTCGTTGATTTCCTTTTCCTCCCTGCCAAAGGAATTCACGCAAGAGCTTGGGGATCTGATCCATAATGTTTTTTGGAGCCAAGAGGAAGGAATCTTGGTAGATATGGAGTGCAGACAACACAGTTTTAATGAGGATCAATTTTCATCCTTTTGTGAGCTAATGACCTCCCCAAGAGGCAATTTTGGGCTTGATTTTGTTGATAATTTTTGCCCACAGAGATATTTTGTTGACCCAAAATATTAAAGGAAATCCCAGGTAATTTATTTTCTCCCAATGGGAAAATCCAACGAAGCCAAGGTGTTGCGCAATGCAGGTAAGTTCATGCTGCTCCACATTCCATCCATACACTGCGCTTTTTCTTTCATTAATTAGTGCTCCGGTGACTCTGCAGTATCTTTTGAGAACAGAGTCGAAGGCTTTTGCAATTCTAGTAGAGGCTCCTCCGAGAAGAAGATAATCGTCAGCAAAGAGGGTGCGGTTTATGGGGTCCAAGCCATTCGATATTCTTATGCCAAGGAGAGCCCCAACATTCCTCTCTGCAGTGAACTTTTTGCTAAGGGTGTCATCCATCAGAATATACAGGAAAGGGGAAAGAGGACACCCTTGCCTCAATCCTCTCTGAGCTTGAAAACATGATGCAGGGCACCTGTTGACCAATGGTGCAATCCAGGGATTTTCTGTGCAAGAATTTGTAAGATTGAAAAACTGAGGGGAGAATCCAAAGGAGAGGAGGACTTTGTGAAGGAAATAGAGATTGACCCTATCAAATGCATTAGCCATATCTAGTTTGATTTGCATCCCTTTCTCTTTTCGCTGCTTGCTGGAATGGATGGCTTCTTGCACTTGGATTACATTGTCCAAGATGTGCCTACCTTCAAAAAACCCCCCTTGGGAGCTGGATATTAGTCTCCCAAGCAGTGGTTTGATACTGTTTTCTAGGAGTTTGGCAAGAATTTTATAGGAGGCGTTGCAAAGGGAGATGGGTCTGAATCTGCTGAAGGTTTCAGGATTGAATTCTTTCAGGATTAAGGGCATGAAGGTTGAGTTGATGCCTCCCCCTACCTTTTCTTTGCTCAGGAATCCTTTTATCATTTTCAGCAAGTCATATTTGATTATATCCCAACAAATTTTGTAGAAGTGGATCGTGAATCCATCAGGGCCAGGGGCCTTGTCGGGTTCCATAGACCAGATGAATTTGATAATTTCTTCTTCTGAGAAGCGTTTAGTGAGGGTGAGGTTGTATTCTAGACTGAAAAGATGGGGGATGTTTGAAAGAAGCTCTGTTGTGTCTTCTTCGCTGCCATCTACCCAGGGCCATAGAGGTTTTTTAAGTGAATTTGTGCTGCTGATTTGATTTGGTCAAACCCTTTGCAAATATGTCCCTCAGCTGTTCTGATTTCTGTGATGTGATTACGAGAGAGGCGAGCTATATATTGGAGGTGGAAGAAGGATGTGTTTCGATTCCCTGTCTTCAACCATAGGCTGTGTGATTTGGTTCTCCAATATTCTTCTTCCATGCGGAAGGAGCAATAGGAGGAGCTTTGGGCTTTCACCTCTTTGTCTAGCACCTCAGAAGTGATATTTTTGCTTTCCATTTCTAGTTGCAGGGTCTCCAATGACTGAATTGCTTCTATTCTCTGATTAGTTGGAGTTTTTATGGGTTTTCTTATCCACTCTTTCAGGCATTATTTGTAGCCTTAATTTTTTACTCCCACACATAGCTTGGAGACCCGGTGATTGGTTTGGCCCAGGCTACTCATACAGTTTCGGAGAATCCTTCTCTTTCAATCCAAAGAGGGCTGAATCGAAAGGGGATTGGGCCCAAGTCTTCTTCATCTTCCACAAGTAGTTGAATGGGCTTGTGGTGAGAGGTAAGTTTAGGGAGGATTTTTGTTGATATTATCATTTTTTCCATCAGCAATGTGCCTTGGACTAAGAATCTGTCCAAGCGGGCTGAAATGCGATCCTCCCTGATTCTGTTGTTGGTCCAGGTGTAAAAGCATCTCACAGGGTTGAAGTCAAGGAGCTCGTACTGTTGTATAAGATCTTCCACCAAGGGTAGCATTTAATCTCTGTTGTTGTTACCTACCCTCTTTTCTCCTGGTTTCAGGAATATGTTTAGATCTCCCACCAAAATGATATTATTGGGGGAGTGTTGCTCTAGAAAGGCAGAGAGAGAGTTCTAGCACTCTCTTTTTTCAGCATAAAGTACAGGGACATAAATATTGAATAAGGAAAAGGTCAACTTACTTGTGTGATGCTTTAGCTCAGTGAAGATCCAGTGCTGGGTCTCAAAGGAGTTGTTCAGATGGAAGAGTTCATCAGACCATAGAGTAGCTAATCCACCTGAAGAGCCCCTTGAGCTTACTGCTTTGCCTGTGTTTTTCTTCCACTTCGACTTGCTGATGTTGAGAAGGGAAAGCCCTTCGATTTTAGTCTCTTGGAGCATGAGAATGTCTGGGGGTATATTTTCAAGAGGTCTTTGATGGATTCAATTTTCGATGGATTCCCCAAGCCTTTGCAGTTCCAAGAGACTAGACACATTATTTACTGGGGGAGGGGTTAATGAATCCTCCCTTGGGAGGCCTTTCTCTGGTATTTCTCCCGATAGACATCTCTATTGTGGGTTGGATTCCTTGCATTGTTAGCCTTTCTGCCTCCTCTTCCCTAAATTCTTTATGAGATTTACTTTTGGCTTTTTTCGAAGGTCTCTCAAAGGTCTCATCCTTTGAGGAGCAGGAGTTGTCTGCCGGCTTTTTCTTTGTGATTTCTGCGTATGAAGGGTTGGAAGGCCTATCTTGAGATGCTCCAAGAAGGACTGTTTATTCGCCATCTTTATTGGAGGTGGGAGGCACATTCTGTTCCACGTTGTCCGGGACTGATTCTGGAGGGTTTGCAGGGGTTTTCATTGGGGATTGAGGCCTCATCCAGGATGGGGATGGAGCTCCTATGTTTGTTGATCTAAATTGTAGTGGTGATCCCCTTTGTGATACCTTCCCCACTTGCTTTTGACTGGGCTACTTTCTGGACTAGGGTCCATTTCTCACCCTTAGTTTTCTCAGTTTGCTCCTTAACCTTTTTCTTGCAATGTCTTGTGAATTGTCCATAACTGTGACAATGTCTGCATTTTAAGGGGAGTTTTTCATAGTCCAGCTCTTGAACATGGGACCAACTGGAAAATTTTAGTTTGATTGCTTCTAGTAGCCCTTCTTCTAGATCTACTTCGACGCAGATGTGGGCACAAGAGTATCGATATTTTCTTATAGCTTGGTCAATATATTTTCCTAGGGTATTGCCAATAATCTGAAGGGACTTCTGGTTCCAGCAGTGCAGTGGGAGGTGAGGGAGACGCACCCATACTGGAACTGCAGAAGGCACATCTTGGGAGGGGTCAAATTAAGGTGACCCCTTGTTTAGGTATAGGCCTTGCGGCCCCATGAAGTATGGGTCATTCCTAAATATGAGACTTCTATCCTCTACACTTTCGAAAACAAACAAACATAAGCCTTTGTCGAAAAAATAACTTTTGATACCTTCTTTGATTAATGGGATTCAATTCCTCTGAACCCAGTCTTCCACTACTTTGGGTGATGGCCAGAGGTCCATGAACTACCCTATGAGGCCTCTCTCTGCGAGATTCAGGGCACATCTGCATGTTTCTTCTTCTGGGAGAGCCACCGAGGGGATACTGTCCATTTTTTTTACAAATTTTTGTTGCATTCATGAAGGAGGCCGTTTGCTGCAAGAGGCCACCAGGGTCTTGAAGGCGCTCACCTCCGAAGAAAGAGGGAGGGGTTCAGATCCCCCTCCAGTGACCATGGCATCAAGAAGGATAAGTAGCTAGGGCGTGTGATGATCTGTTGTGCGCAGAAGCCTCAAGAACACACGCAGTAATTGAAAAGCACCAATTTTCATTTTCTTAATGAGTTGTGTCATTTCTTTAATAGGATCATTTTCATTCTCTTTCCCTTTCGACTGATCCCTATGATTTCTTGTGGAAAAACCTATAATTTCATACTTCCCTGATACTTTCTTGAATTTTTCCAATTATTTGGCTAAAATTTGAGTTGTCTCACATCGGTAGGTTTATCACTCCGTAGCTCATAAAAAGTTTCAAATACAAATGCGTCAATGTAATGGGGCAACAGAGACTTGTCTGGAGGTTTATAATCCTGAGGAAAACACTTAACAATATCATTAAACCTCTTATTGAATTCATCTACTGTCTCATTTTCATTATTCTTCATATTGTTAATGGAATTAAGAAAATATATTTCATCCTTCTTATCTCCATATTTATTATTGAAGGCCTTGATGATAGATTGCAAAGAATCAAATGTGTTAGCAGGAAACTCTATGAACTAGTTTAGAGCACCCTCTTCTCATTAGAGAAATTTTGAGGTAAAAAATGGGCCTAAAAAAAAACTGGAGAAAAAAGAAGAAGAAGAAGAAGAAGAAGGATTCAAGATGATGATATAAACCATGGGGGATGATTCACCATTTTTGGAGTAAAAAAAAAAAAAAAAAAAAACTATTTTTCATCTAGTATTTTCAACTTATCCATCTACAATTTTACTCAAATTTCAAGTGAGAGAACTCGTTGGATGTGGAATTAAATTCATAATCCAAGGAGTTCCCATGTTGCATACTTTCAATGGACCCCTCTACACTAAAAATGAGAAATACATGAAAAACAACGTGATTTTAATCACATTTTTCCATGTATTTCTCATTTTCGTGTAGTAGGGTCCATCGAAAGTATGCAACATGGGAACTCCTTGGATGAGGAAACCAATTTTTTTCATGTATTTCTCATTTTTTATATATCAGGGTCCATCATAAGTATGCAACATGGGCACTCCTTGGATGAATAATTGAATTCTGCATCCAACAAGTGTTCCCGCTCAAAATTTGAGTAGAACCGTAGGGAGATAAGTTCAAAATACGAGTTGAAAAAGTGGTTTTTTATATTTTTTACTTTAAAATTTGATGATGTAATCTAATTTTATATTATTATTTCCATTATTTATTAATAATATTCCTTAGGAATCCTATTTTATACCTCAAAATTTCTCTAATGAGAGGAAGGACGAAGAACATCATCTTCACATCCTCATCGTTAGCACCAATACACCACCTTCCCATACAAAGATTAGAATTCCTAATGTGAGTGCTGGCATCAATGGATTTATCACCTTGAGAAGAAGGCAAGTTATCTATGGCCTTTTATATAATATCATGCAAATAACATTCATGATGACTTGTCCACTTGACCTTGAAAGAGAAAACATATATCAAAGAGAGCCTCCTATCCAAAATTAGAAAGAAGTATATAAGAAGAAAGCTTCAAGCAGAAATCCTTGCAGAAAATGAAACAAGTGGAGTCGCCACTTGAACTAGAATCCAACTCTAAAAATCCAAATGCAAGAACTGAGAGTTAGCCATAAAAACCGAGTCAAGGAAAACTTATCCCTGGCAACGTTTCCAAAAGATTTTGTCGCCTAATATGTACACCTAAAATGTGGGAAAATTTTCTAAGCCCATAAGGTATAGTCTTTAAGATGCAACGCTCAGAGATGAGGTTGTCACCTATTCCCAACTCTGTGTTGGCTCCCTGTAGTTTTCCAGATTGGCAAGAACAAGTAGCAGGGAACCACATCAAACCACTTTGGAGTCCAGGACCTAGCCTTCCTGGGCTCAAAGAGGGTTCTCTCTATGATTATGATTAAATGATTTAGCTTTATGATTATATTTTTTGATTTTAGGCTAGTTATGAAGTTTGGGGTTGTTTGTTTTTTTGATTGATTGCAGGTTGGATATGTAGATTGTGGGGAGCTTAATCCATTGGGCTATGGAGTCATAAAAGGGTTAAATAGTACATCAAATTTTCAAGGGTTTTCACAGGGCAAGCTAACTATATCAAATGGATCTCTGTGGTAAGATGAAAATGAGATGATAATGAGTTTAGCAAAGCTAAAGAGCAGATAGTCTCTGAATTATTTAACTACACTTCAACATGAAAGCAGAGCAGAAAAACTCTGAATTCTGCATTCAAGTCTTTAGAGGAAAACATTCAATATAACAGTTCAGTAGAGGTAAAAAACAGTTAAGAATTCTTTAACTCAACATCATAAGAAAGACCTCAAGATAATAGTTTAAGAGAAACTAAAGAGTAGACAATCTCTGAATTCTTTAGTTAAAATTCAAGAGAAAAAACCTTTAGATAATAGCTAGGTGAAACTAAAGAGCAGACAGACTTTGAATTCTTTAGCTATACTTTGCAAAGGAAAACATTAAGATAATAGTTACAGACAGAATTAAGGTGCTCATGCAACATATCTTAATCTAAGATTTCTGTTATGCCATCAGGGAGATTGATGCACATTATGGAAAAACAAAGAAAAAACATTAAAAAAGGAGGATAACATCACCATTAATCATAGCTCAAGGATCTTGTGAAAGTGCTTGTATCACTAATGTCCAGCTCAAAACAGTTACAGTGCTCCAATGCAATAATATCTACAACTCAGAGTCTAAGCAAAATCCAACCCAACAACCAATAATAATAATGAACCATACATGAAGTATTTAACTACAACTGAGGAGGTTACCCTAATCTAGGGTGACAGATTTGTATTAACTACAGAGTAAATGATTTTTTATAATTGAGATCATGTAAGGCCCAATGACAAAATATCTCAGATTGACCTACTGTAGTAATAACTTTCGATTTAACTCCTGAGCTAACTTTAGGATATTTTTGACCAACTGCTTGTAGAATTAACTTTTACAATAACTTCTGAATTTATGTTAAAATATCTCTGACTATAATATTGACTTTGGTCGCTTTTGTTAAATCAAATTTAAGCTGGAGGTGGCCTATGTGTTTGAGAAGTGGTAAATGTTGAGTTGCCTTGTCATCTGGCTTGGCCTTCCTCGTTGATTTTCTCTTTGATTTATCTTTTAATCCTTAGCCTGTCTTCTTTTGTATATTTTATCTTATTTCTTTTTACCTCTGTCCTTTGACTATTTTTTCTTTGATATTTCTTTGACTGCCTTTCCTCTTTTCTTTAACTCTGTCTTCTATCTTCAACTCGTGACTGCTCTGTTTCACTTCTTTCACCTTTCACTATCACAGTACACCCTCCTTTTCCCTTACTCTGTCATTTTTATTGAATAAACATCGTTATATTTGAAGTAATTTTACGATCCTTAATAATCATGAATCATTGTTTCCTTTGCTTATTATTTCGCTCCTAATTCTTTGATGAACAAGGCTTCTAAATCGTCATCTAGAGAGCCCGGTTTTAAACAATTTTTGGAGTTAGAAACACAATTTGATTATTGTGTTTTATGGTACTTACATCACTTACAAAATTAAAACAATTTTTTGATAAAACATGATAGCTTTCACAGGGAAGCGATATGGCTTGAAGGATCTTGGGAAGTCTGTGGACAGAGTCCAGAAAATGGAGGTTTTTCAGTTTCTGCGCTAAGCTGTGGCCCTCCAAGTCTTTAGAAACGTTGCAGGGTTTATCATGGTGACTCAGGGGCTTATTGTAATGGCACAGAGATCTTAGAATTTTTGAATGGTTAGTGGTTTCGCCTTATGGTGCGAAGGCAGTTTCTGGTCTATCGCATGGTATGTAGGCAGTTTGTGGTTTTGTTTGGGGGGTATGCGATAAAACATTGGGATGATGCGTGGCGGAAGGGAGGGGTGTGAAAACCGCCTATTTTGCAAGCCCTCCAAGGTTTTAAAACTCTGATAGCTAGGGTTTAAAAAAGGCATGAGGGTCGTCGGATGAAGGGGAGAGGATCAAACGGTGGTCGATATTGAATGGAGTGGCGGGTTTAAACATAAGGTGGGGCCTGGGATTTTTAAATGAAACTGAGGGTTTTAATATTAGCGTGGGGTTTTTAATATAATGGGGCCAGGGCTATATTAAAGTGGGCGGAGGGGGGGCGGGGGGGGGGGGGGGGGGGAATGTTTATCAAAGTAGAGGCTTTAATATAAAAAGGAATCAAGGTGTTAATATAACGGGGTCGAGTAGAATAGACAAGGTCTATTTTTAAATTAGGTCCGATAGTTTAAAATTACTTAAAGACAATGTAAAAAACAAGATTTTTACATTGTTTTAAATGAAAGAAGGGGAATGAGTGAAGGGGAAGGGGCATTTTTAGGAAATGGGAAGGGGGTTTAAGAAGGGGAAAAGGCAAAGAATGAGGGGATTAGGGGTAGAAAAGGGATTTCAGAGCATGAGAGTATCAGAAAAGGTACAAAGAGAGATAATGGAGAGGTTAAATGGAAAATAATGAAGGCAGTGAGATTTCTGAAAATAAATGATAATCAGGGAATATTATTTTCAACAGACTGTGAGAAATAAACAGTCATCTGGTGATACTGTATAAATACAGGAGACTAACAGTGGCTCCAGCTGGGGAGGGAAGCTCCTTTAGGAGGTGTCAAGAACATTTGTAGACCAGTAGCCTAATTTATTTTGCTGATTTTCCATCCTTTAATGTTGATCTACTGCAATATTTTGTGACTTAAGACCTTCAAAAAGCTGAAATCCATACTTGCTGCAAATTACTTCTACCTACCCATCATTCTACTCTAACATTTTTGTTCTTTTATTGGGTGAATTTAGACTTGAAAACCTTTACATCAATTTTCTTTTTGAAAGCAAACTATCTATCTCTAACCTTATAACTCCAAAAGGCTCATATTAAATTGATGAGCTCTTTTATTCTCTACCTAACTACTAATATACCAAGATTAAACAATTTGGCTAGATCTTCATTCACTAACTATAAACATAAAATTTAAAGCATGAATGAATCAAGATTAAGCAGTTTGATCATCATGAATTGTGGCATTTTTAGACAAGCTGCACACAATATTATTTGCAGAAGTAAACTAAACTAAGGGCCTTGGTTTTGAATCTTTCATTTATCACCTATTCCTTACTTTTCTTATTGGTTCAGATTAGGCTTTTGAACCAATGTCATTTTATACCTACCTACTAATAAACCAAGATTGAATAGTTTGGAAAATCTTCATTTTCAAACTTATCAGCAAAAATTGAAAATTTGTACAATCATGTTTAGACTGTATGACTAAACAAGGCTTCTTTAAAGTAGTGGAATTTTGACTTGCAACACTTTCAGAAACATTCATTTTTTGGTATGGGGCTTACATTTTTCTTTTTCCACCTGCCCTCTTTCCTTCTTTTTGTTTCTTTTCTTTATAGATCAATTTATTTTGAGATTTGTTTAGGCAATGTTATATACAATGAAGAAAATTTAAACTGAGATTCTTTACTAAAATAATGTTTTAGCATCTTGCTATTGACATGACCCTCTGTTCCTTCCATCTCTTGTAAAAAAAAATATATTATTACCTCTTGCAGAATGAATGATGTATAGACCTTTCCACAAGTTATCAAACTTTCCATGCTTGCCTTTGTCCTCTCTTATAGAATCCCACTTCAGCACTTTGTCTCCAATGTTAAAATCATTTTCTTTGGTCCTTTTGTCAAACATTTTCTTGATATTTTCTTGTAACAATTGTGTTATGTTGTCTACTCCTTCTCTGGTTTGCTGTAGTTGAATAGTTTGATTTATTCTTCTTTGTATATCATTCTCTTTAGACTGCACCTCTTGAATGAGCTTCATTACTGGCACTCCCATGGTTGTTTGGAAAACTACATCCATTCCATAGACTAGCTGATAGGGTGACATATCAATTGATTTCTTATTTGTTAGCCTGTCTGCCCATAGTGCATGTACCAATTTGTTGTGCCATGATTTCTTATTTTCCTCCAAAAACTTTTTAATGATGTTCACCAAACTCTTGTTTGAGGATTCAACCAACCCATTACCTTGAGGGTAGTAAGCTGTAGAATGCCCCAAAGTAATCTGATATTTGTGGCAGAAATCCACCATTTTCTTGGATTTAAAAGCAGCAGTATTATCAATAATGATCTTCCTAGGACAACAAAACCTAGACAGAATGTTTTTTTTTAAATAAGACTAATTTATATTAATGTAACATAAAATACAAGGAGGCTCGAGCCTCTGCAATGCTAGCCTATTCCAAAGGCATAGTTCTCAAAAATAACAAAATTGGGACTTCCCACGAAGGGGAAACCAGTCCAATAAGTTGTTTTATCGCTGCCTACAGAGAGGAAACCAGCGTTGCACATGGAAAAAAGATAATTATTTGCAGTCCTCAAATAGACCTTGAAACCAAAAACCATATAAAAAGGCCCCAAAAAATTGGAACCAGAAACCAGAATGCAGAAAGAACCTGAGTGCTTAGGTGTCATTTGGAGAGGGAGGTGTCTCTTCCACAATTAGAAACCTGTACTCATCGGTGTCGTCTGCTAGCTTGTCGTGGGTGGTGTCCTCTGCGTTCTCGAACTCCTTAGTGTCACGAGCTTTGCCAAGATCATCTTTATCGCTCTTCCAATCTTCACTGCTGCTGTCGGAGCCTTTGCTTCGGTTGATGGAAGCAGGGTTGCTCTTCTCAGCTGCAGGAGGAGTGATTTGGTTGGAGAATTTCTGCAGTTTTCTGGGACGAAGGCCAGCCACACTGGTGGGTTCTTCTTTGAAGGAGACGGTGATAGTTGCAGTAACACTTGGACGATCCAAGGTGCACAGAAAGTGGAATTGAGCATAGTGGGTGGGTTGCGGAGAGGCATTTGTTTCCAGTTGAGGAGGAAACAGGGTTATGGTTGTGGTAGAAGGATGCAAAGAAGGAGTGCGGGACCAGCCAGAAGTTCCAGCACGACCATGCCCACTTCGAGTGGCCGGATAACATCCATGTGAGTGCTCCAGATAAGAGGGAGGAGTACCAGAGTGGGACGAAGGAGAGGAGTGAGCATCCCAACCTCTGCTGCTACCACATCGGTAGCGCATGCGATTGCGAAGACAGGGCATGGTGGAGCAGTGGAGAGAGTGAGAGCTCTGAGCTGAAGTAGTAGCAGGGTGAGGGACCAAAGGAGCCGAGAGCACAGAAGATGGGTAAAGTCTATTCACAGATGTGAAATTCAGACGACAGAGAAGACTCTGAGAGAAGTGTAGGCTAGGAACCACCTCAATGCAGCAGAGGAGACTGCAACGCCGCCCTGTATGCGTTCATGATCTCGGCTCCAAGACTCCAGGGGGGAAATTGCAGCTCCACGACCGAGTCAAAGGAGGAAGACGACTAGGCGAAGGAGGAAGACAACCAGGCGAAGGAGTAAGACAACCAGGCACATTCATTTTGAAGGACCGACGATGGCATCTACAAATGGGAGAAATTAAGTTGCAAATGTGGGAGCAGTTGGGGAAATTTAATGCCCGCCGCTGAGACCTA
The DNA here is from genome assembly GCA_034641835.2 of Pinus albicaulis. Classification (NCBI taxonomy): domain Eukaryota; kingdom Viridiplantae; phylum Streptophyta; class Pinopsida; order Pinales; family Pinaceae; genus Pinus; species Pinus albicaulis. The sequence continues at coordinate 27,306,034 of MU968551.1, forward strand.
TGGGTGGCCATGTGGCTATGCCACTTGCCAACCCAAGAGCCCACCAAATGAAACCTAGACAGAATGTTGTTTTCAAGGAATCTGACAATTACTGAGTTTGTGGCAGTGCTGGAAGGAATGGATTCTATCCACTTAGTAAAATAGTCAGTTGCAGTAAAGATCCATTTATGCTGGACAGAGGAGGAAGGGTGGATTTCTCCAATGAAATCTAGTCCCCATTGTTGAAAAGGAGCTTAAACAAAGATTGGATGTAATGGCAAAGGCAACAGCTTTATTTTTCCCTAAAACATTTGGCATTTATGACAAAAAATTACCATGTTGTGGATGTCTTGGAAGAGGGTAGGCCAATAGAAACCAGCCCTAAGGATCTTATTGACAGTGGTTTTCCAATAGAGGTGACCTCCAAAATCTCCATGAAATTAATGCATAATCCTGTCTTCATCTTCTTTAGGAAAAAATTTAAGCAATACACCACCAGAATTTTTCCAATATAAAACTTTTTCCAGAATGCAGAAATTTACAGCTTTTAGTTTCAAGAATATGGCCTTTGTTTTGGACAAACCAGGAGGAACATTTAGATTAAAAAGCATATATAGTATATCTGCGTACCAGGGAGAATTCAAGAATACTTCCTCAATAGGTGGAGTCGCCAGCTCCCCTTGTTCATCCAATGAGCGAATCATATTGATGCATAATGCTTGAAAATTTGTCTCAACCATTAGTTTAGCCAATCCTTGTCCTTTGATTAATTTTGTGGTCTTGATTTCCATATCATATTCCAAGATGACAACAATCCACTTACCTCTTTTTCCATCAGGATCTTTTGGAATGATGTGTGAATGCAGAATGTAGACCCTGAAATCCTTTAGTGCTTTGATTAAAGAAAAAGCCCGCTTTTCCATGATATTATATTTTAGAGGTGCATCTCTTAAAGCTTGGCTGAAGAATGCTATGGGCTGCTCCTGTCCCATTATTTTTTTCTGCAGTGATACAACAACAACTATATGTTCTGATGCAAAAGAAAATATAAAGAAATCTTTGGTGAAGTCAAGGTTGATCAGATCAGGTGTTTGTGTAAGTGCTTGCTTTACCAAGTCAAAATATTGATTTGCTTCCTTGGTCCATTTGACTCATGATTCTGTTTTGAGCATGTTGGTGATGTCCCGTAGGAGTTTTGCAAGGTTTGGTATAAACCTTCTTAAGAAATTTATGTTTCCAATGAAAGATTGCAGCTCTTTGATATTTCTTGGGTGACTGATTTGCAATATTCCCTCAATCCTTTTTGGGTCAATATTGATCCCTTCTTCAGATATGATGTGGCCTAGAATTTTTCCTTCGTAGAGGCCAAATAAGGTTTTCTTGGGATTCAAAGGCAGGCCATACTTCCTGCATTTCTCAAATACCTTTCTCAAATGAGCTAGATGTTCTTCATCAGTTTAAGAATAAACTGTGATGCATCGAAAACTTTAAGGGCTAATATTCGTAGGTGGGTTAACTTTCCATGGTTTTTCCAAAAAAATATTCGCCAATTTCCATTTTTTATAAAAAAGACTCATCCAAATTTTACAATATAAAATTATTTTACGTTAAAAATCACCAACAGTATATAGACAATATATATAATATCATTATAATTTTGAATAATCTTTCAAATGCATCAATAAACATTTTATAGTTTGTATATTAGGGACTAGTGAGATTCGCCAATTTTTTAAACTTCAAAATAATTTTCCACCCTTAAAATTATCCCTGCTGTGATGTCATCAAGATATATCACAATGAAGAAACCCGTTTCTTCTGAGAAAGCAATACCCATTTCTCTTTGGAAAGTGGCTCCAGCATTCATTAACCCAAAAGGCATTTTTACATACATGAAGGTGCCCCAGGGAGTAGTGAAAGCTATTTTGTGTTGATCATTTGGATGTACCAGCACTTGGTTGTACCCTGAAAGCCATCAAGCAGAGATATCCTTTGGAGCCTACTGCTCTTTGCAATATGTGGTCCATTTTTGGTAAAGGGTAGTTGTCCTTCAAAGATTGCTTTGTTTAGATTTCTGAAGTCAATGCAGAGTCTAATCTCCCATGTCTTCTTCCTCACAGATACAAGATTCAAAACCCATTCTGAGTACCTGAGTGGGACTATTATCCCAGCATCATACATTTTCGTTATTTCTTTCTCAACTAGTGGAATTTGGACAGGATTTATTCTGCAAAACTTTTGTTTAAAGGGCTTATGTCTGTTTTTTAGTGGAATTTTTCACTGAATGATATCAGTATCATAGGATTTCAAGTTCTCGTAACTCCAGGAAAACACATCACTAAATTATTTGAATAGCTTAATATATTTATGTTTTACAGGTGTTGGCAGTATCTTTAACAACTTTACCATTTTGGGCTCTTCCTCACTACCTATATTGCATTCTTCCACATTTGCTTCAGTGGGTTCCATCTTTGGCTTTTTAGTAACATCATTGAAATCAAAAAGTTCTTCTAGAGGGACAATTCCTCTTGGCAGGGTATTAACTCTGAACTACAACACTTCAAACTCTTCTTTTTCTGGATATTCACACATTTCTGTCTTAGGTGGGTCTATCTTTGCTAACATATTTATATCAGCATCATGAGTGGGCTCCTTTTTGTATATTTGTTCCTCAGTGGAGCAACCCTCTTAAGGACCTAAGTCTGAATTTGGAAACTAAAACTCATTCTTGGACTGGAGGAAGTCTTCAATTTGTTGGTCATCTTCCAAAAAATTGCCAATATCAGATATTATCAGGGACTGTTGGTCTATATTTAACCTGCACTGTGTATTGTTTATTAGCATGAGGTAGTTGACAAGTGCTGGCTGCAAATGCTAGTCCATTGGAAAGGATATTTTGGTTTCTTGGGATAGAGGCAAGGTCATATTTTTTTAATGTTTTTAGGAGGTCAAGGGCAGCATTTCTGTATGCTCTTAATCTAGGATGCCTAGCTTAATATTCTCCTTTAATTTTCCTAATGACTAGCTCAGAATCCCCATGGACAGAGATCCTTTTGGCTTCTAAATTCTTTAGTAATTGTAGTCCTAGAAGGAGGGCCTCATATTCTGCTATATTATTTGTACATTGAAAGTTCAGTTTGTATGAATGACCCTCTACATGGTTGTTCTTAGTGTTGTGTACCCAAACACCTGCTCCTAATCCAGTTTTACAACAAGAACCATCAAAGCTCATGCTCCAAAGAGGTTCAATTTCAGACTTGTGTTTTTCATTTTCTATTTGGTCTGACTATTCTCCCTTTACTTCTTCTTTTTCAGTTGTTTTTTCATTCATTTCTACTTTTTCATTAATGTTTTCATCATTGTAAAGGATAAATGAATCAAGGTCTATGTAGACAGAGTAGAGAGGGGAGTTATCAGGCTTTTCTGGGCTTCTCACCATGTATTTCATATGATTTTCCCTATATAATATTCTTGGTTGACTAAAGACTGGTATGGTAGCATAGGTCATATCCATTTGGAGAGTGCCTTGAAGTTTGGCTCCCTGTGAGCGTGATAGAAGCATGCCATATTTAGGGGGAATGTCAGCCACTACAATATCCATTACTAGGCTCTTGGCTTGTATTTGTGCTAAAGTAACACAGAGATCTTTGATCAGGCCTAAACATTTAACTCTACTGGAGTCAAAAGACTACAGGTCTTTGTATGGTCTAGTTATCTCAAGGCCTAGTCTTTCCATAACTACCTTTGGCATGATGTTATGAGATGCTCCAAAATCTAACATGGCATTATGGAGGATTTTATCATGAATATTCAAACTAACATAAAATGGGGGCACACCTCCTTCTTGGAATTTACCTTCTACTTTAGGCCCAAACAAAAGCTCAAGTTTGTCATCATTCAAATTTATAGTATCAACAATTTCTCCTATGTTTAGAGCTTTCAAATATTGAGATATATATATATCTTCGCCAACTAATTCAATGAGAGGTATGGAGATTTTTATCTTGGCAATTTCATTCTCAATACTAAATGGTGTCTATGTTTTTGGCAGATTTAAATTAGTTTTATCAGATACTATTTTTGCAGCAATTTCAGATTGCTGATTTTCACTAGAGATATCAGTTAAATTAGTTTTGTTACGGCTGGTAGTTGATTTACTAGTGTTTCTTTCTAGACTATTTTTGTTTTTATTTTTATCAGAATCTTTAACTATTTTATTTGCACTTTCTACTGTCTTTTTGGGATCAATTTCAAGGTCCTTACTAGCAGAATTTTCAGGATTCTTCCTCTTGGGAATGTCTTGGGCTTTCTTGCTTCTGAGGTCATATTGTTTATGTACTTCCATGATAGAATTTTAGAATCCTTGTTTGTAGTCCTCGGATTCTTGGCATTCTTCTTCAATTTGAGTTGGGGAAAACATGCCTTGTTCTTCCTTAGTGAGGAAAATAGTATCCTCATTATTAACTCCCATTAGATTGATTTGAATTTCTTCTAGTTCTTCAATCACCCCCTCATCCTCATCAGCATAGTTTTCTTGGAAAGGAGGCCTGATTTGCTGGTTAGGCCCTCTGTGTTCTATTTGTCTTATTTGAGGGGGGTTTCTCCTAAAGTTTTGGTTTTGGTTATGGTTTCTATTCTGAGGGGCTGCCTGGTTTTCTCTAGGGAAAGCTATCTCATTTAGGTTGATTCTCTCCATCATCCTTTCCATTTTTCTAACAAGGTTATCAATCTTAGTATCAGAGGTGGAGGCTACAATCTCTTCCCTATATGTGACTCTTTTTTCATTTTTCGTTCTAGCTCTTTTGGCAATCATATTTTCCTCCACACTTACTGCACCCCTCTGCATGTCTTCTAATGTAAGAGGTTCCCTTTCCCTTAGTTGATAAGCCATCTCCGAGTCAAAACCATCTGGAAATTTCACTAAGGCTAGAACTTTTGGGGGTTTTATGTGAGAAGGGAGGGCGTTATATACACTGTTGAACCTAGTGCAATAATATTGGACACTCTCTCCAATGTTTCTCTTGATGTTTCATTTTGTGATAAGATTTGGAGAGGGTTTTTCTTGACTTCCCATTTATTTAGGAATAGTTGGTGAAAGGCAGGGAGGTCATGTATGCTATTAGGGGTCAGGTTTTTAAACCACTTTCTTGCTTCCCCCCAAGCTTTAAGAAAACATTCTTATCTTAACAGTTTCATCATCTATCTCTTGTCGATCAAAAGAGTCATCCATTCTATCCACATGTTGTTGAGCAGTTTGAGAACACTTGCATCAAATAAGAGAATTTTGGATTGATAGTGTTGTGGTAGAGGTACTAAAGGTAATGGTAATACTAATGGAGCATACCAGACTGCCATGGTTGGTGGTTGGGAAAACAAAGGGGGGTTAACAAGTGGAGGGTTGACAAAAGGAGGTGGAGGGTTGAATGGAGGAAGGTGAGCAATGGGTGTATGAGTTTGGGTTGAGGCTTGTACAACAGGACTCTGCTGTAAGATGGATGGGTCCAAAACTATCTGGGTTATCCAACTCTGGGATTTAGTCCTAAACAAGCTCTGTTCTAGGTGTGAGTCAGATAGGCTATCCTGCAAGTCTTTAAGGTTTTCAGGTAAGGAACTTGCCTTGTAAATAGGCCTGCTAACAGTTGGATTTTTAGATCTAGGAGTTTTCCTTAGGATGTGCTCTGGATTGTCAACTATTGCAGGAGGGTTTGGGTTAGGATAGGATCTGGTATAGATTCTTCTAGAAGCCAAAACTTATACCCAAGACATAGAGAGATTGAATTTTTTTATAAAATAGCTGAAAAAAACCAATATGTGAAAGAAGTACTTAATTCACAAAGTATTTTAATTGGGTTCCTTTTTTAGTTTTGATAATATTAGGATTTCCCAGTGGATTCTGTAGGCCTACTAAAAACTATGGAGTCACCAAGTGGATGATTTCAACTTTCTTGAGGCCGGTTGTTGTCCACCATCAACAACCAGATACCAGTCTTGGCTAGCACTTGAGTCATCTAAATTTGAGTGGGGTTTCTGAGTTTTGAGGAAATATTAAGATTCTCTAATAACTTAGGTCCCCAGTATGGTCGCCATTATGTTGGCTCCCTGTATTTTGCAAGATTGGAAAGAACAAGTAGAAGGGAACCACATCAAACCACTTTGGAGTCCAGGACCTAGCCTTCCTGAGTTCAGAGAGGGCTCTCTTTGTGTTTATGATTAACTGATTTAGATTTATGATTATATTTTCTAATTTTAGGCTAGTTATGAAGTTTGGGGTTGTTTGTTTGTTTGATTGATTGCAGGTTGGATAGGTAGATTGTGGGAAGCTTAATCCATTGGGATATAGAGTCATAAAAGGGTTAAATTGTACATCAACTTTTCAAGGGTTTTCACAGGGCAAGCTAACTATGTCAAATGGATCTCTGTGGTAAGATGAAAATGAGATGATAGTGAGTTCAACAAAGCTAAAGAGAAGACAATCTATGAATTATTTAACTACACTTCAACATAAAAGCAGAGCAGATAGACTCTGAATTCAACATTCAAGTCTTTAGAGGAAAACATTCAAGATAACAGTTCAATAGAGGTAAAGAGCAGTTAAGAATTTTTTAACTCAACATCATAAGAAAGACCTCAAGATAACAGTTTAAGAGAAACTAAAGAGCAGACAACTCGTGACTGCTCTATTTCACTTCTTTCACCGTTCACTATCGCAGTAAACCCTCCTTTTTCCCTTACTCTGTCATTTTTATTAAATAAACATTGTTATCTTTGAAGTAATTTTACGATCCTTAATAATCATGATTCATTGCTTCCTTTTCTTATTCTTTCGCTCCTAATTCTTTGATGAACAAGGCTTCTAAATTTCCATCTAGAGAGCCTGGTTTTAAACAATATTTGGAATTAGAAACGCAATTTGATTATTGTATTTTCTGGTACTTACATCACCTACAAAATTAAAATAATTTGTTAATAAAACGGGATATCTTTCGCAGGGAGGCGATATGGCTTGAAGGATCTCGGGAAGGCTGTGGACAGAGTCTGGAAAATGGAGGTTTTTGAGTTTTTTCTCTAAGTTGTGGCCCTCTAGGTCTTTAGAAACATTTTAGGGGTTATCATGGTGGCTCGGGGGCTTATTGCAATGGCACAGAGCTCATAGAATTTTTGAAAGGTCAGTGGTTTCAACCTATGGCGCGAAGGTGGTTTCCGGTCTATCACATGGTGCGTAGGCAGTTTGTGGTTTTGGTTGGGGGTTATGCGATAAAACGTTGGGATGACACGTGGCAGAAAGGGAGGGGTGTGAAAACCGCCTATTTCACAAGCGCTCCAAGGTTTTAAACCTCGGGAAGCTAGGGTTGCGAAAAGGCACGAGGGCCATCGGATGAAGGGGAGAGGATCGGACGGTGGTCGGGATTGAATGGAGTGGCGGGTTAAAACATAAGGTGGGGCCTGAGATTTTTAAATGAAACAGAGGGTTTTAATATTAGCATGGGGTTTTTAATATAATGGGGCAGGGTTATATTAAAGCGGGGGAGGGGGGAGTAATGTTTATCAAAGTAGAGGCTTTAATATAAAAAGGAATCAGGGTGTTAATATAATGGGGTCAGGTAGAATAGACAGGGTCTATTTTTAAAGTGGGTCTGATAGTTTAAAATTACTTAAAGACATTGTAAAAAATAGGCTTTTTACATTGTTTTAAATGAAAGAAGGGGAAGGGGCATTTTTAGGAAATGGGAAGGGGATTTAAGAAGGGGAAAAGGCTAAGAATGAGGGGATTAGGGGTAGAAAAGGGATTTCAGAGCATGAGAGTATCATAAAATGTAGAAAGAGAGATAATGGAGAGGTTAAATGGAAAATAATGAAGGCAGTGAGATTTCTGAAAATAAATGATAATCAGGGAATATTATTTTCAACAGACTGTGAGAAATAAACAGTCATCTAGTGATACTAAAGAAATACAAGAAAATAACACTCTGTTTGTTTAAGCTCTTTCCTAGGAAAGCTAAGGGGGTAGTCCCTAAAGATTGTTAGAAAAGGAAAACTTGTTGGAAAAACAAGTTCTAGGAGATGAAGGGCAGAGAAATCACCACTCAATGTAGCTTGAATTGAGGATTAATTGGAATGTATGAAGATTACTGAGCATTGCATATATTAAAAGATGGATTCAATTAAATCAATATGGATTTCAACAATATAAGGAATGAGAGACCAATACCTTATAAATAATGTTCAAATCAAGATACAATATTTGCAAGAAAAATAATTATCCATGCTACAATATAGGCAACGATGCAAGATAAGCGTTAGTATAAGATATCAATAAATTATAATAGATTAGAAATATGAGAAATAAGATTCAAATACATTTTGCAAGGAAATAAAACATGCACTTCAAGTAAAGACGATATGATATTCTATTGGAAATGTTGTCATTGATGGCAAAGGAGCAGAGAGCTAGCAGAGGCAGCAAAAGGACAAGAATTAGTTAAGGAGTAGAGGAAGAAAAGGCAGTGAATTGAGAGGTTCAATAAGAAATTGTATGAGTTTGTGTGGGCATGTATGAATAAGACTCCGTAATGGCTCATCTCCCCTTTATAATAATTTTGTGGTGACCGAATACATAAGCCTGGAAAGTAATAGTAATATAAGCCTATGTGAGTATTGCGAAATGGAAGTGTTATGGCATAGCAGAGTATGAGCACAGGTTGAATATGAAAGCGAGAACATAATTGATGGCATAACAGAGTATGAGCGCAGTTTGAAGATGAAAGCGAGAAAAGAATCGATGGAAAGGCATGGTGCATTGAGGAGTTATCATTCTCCACATAACAGTTGTCTAGGCCTGTAGAAATGAGTCGTTGGTAATTGCAGTATGGACCAAGAAACTATGTTGAGGAATTGCACATGAAAGGTAGAGCTCATATATATATATATATAAGCATGATGGAACCCTGAGGGAAAAGGAGCGGAACCACGAGTACTATGAACAGTGACAGCAGGTTTGTGAAACCAACCCCACCCATATCGCACCGCCTTTGTACGATAAGCTGTATTTCCAATTCGAACGTGATCAATGCCATAGGTTGACATGTGGCCTTAAGCGGTTTGGAGATACCACTCTCATCGCGAGTTAAAATCCCATGCATCTAAGTCACGCGAGATTTGATTGAGGACGTCGGATCATCTGAAGCAGTGCGATGTGCTTTCCGCCGTTGGATGTGGAAGGGTCATTAGTGGACGATTCCTGGTATATTGATCGAGGCCCCATTTCAAGCTACGATTGTGAGTTGTTCGAGTATGTCCGATGTGGTTGAGTTTTGTTATAACGCTTCCAAAATTGAAGAAGGCCGTAATATATATATATATATATATATATATATATATATATATATATATATATTGTAAGGAACATATAATGGTTGAATATGCGAAGTTGGCGCAATATGAATTGTGTGATATATGGGTTAATATATGTACATGCCAAGCTTTGAGTTTGGATTGAACCAGGGTCGAGTTGTAAGATTGAATGTACAAGGTTGACTAGTGAACTCCGAGTCAATATATGCAAAGGTATTGTGAATGTCCCATATAAGCTCGGACATTATTTTTATATGGAGAACTGACTAGGGTGATTAGTAGAGCATGGGACCCGTGATCCATAAGATGATATATGTGCCGCATTAATATATATAAACTTTGAGTGAATTCTATAAGCTTGGTGTATGTAATTAAAAGAACTGGAACCATTTATAGCATTAAGACTAAGGTTTTCTAATGAAGTACATGGCTAAGTCTATGCTGGGAGTGGAAACATTAAACGAACTATGGAGCCCGAGAAGTTATATATATACATAGATATCAGTGCTAGGCTTGTGTATAAGTCCAAGACTTAATATAATGTTGACGGAATATATTGGGTGTGTAGGGTGGGACACCCATACATATTATTCCAAGAATCATAACCCAAGCTGGAGGATACACTAAAGCTGAAGCAGAAAGTCTATATATATATGCAACGCCCTATGTATATTGCGCCTTATACACAAAGGTTCAAAGCACGCACACACACACACACACACACACACACACACACACACACACACACACACACACATATATGGAGCGCTTTATGGACAATGGACCAAAGGTATAATACAAATCATATGTATTATATCTTTTGGCGCAAGATCAAAAAAACCAAAGGCCGGACCCAATGGGCTTATAAACTATGATTCATATATGGTTGAGTTCTGGTAAACAATGTTTCATTGCATCGGAGAAGGAGCAAGGCATCGAAACATGCAAATGCAAGTTGCGATTGCGATTAATCGCAATCAGAAGTATTTGAAAAGCGACTCATCGCATCGGCATATCAAAGTGAACAATGACTAATCGCAATCGGAAATAGTGATCGCATTGCATTGAATCAGAGTGATCGCATCGCATCGGAGGATAATACAAGCTCGGAAAGTGGGCCCGAAAGGGAATTTTTATGTATTAAAATGATACTTTATTGTTATATTGAACATGATAGTTTATATGTTAAAAACAATTCTTATCATGCCGAGAGTTAAAATTGCATTATATATAAAAATCGCTATTACAGATACATAGCAGTTACACCACGGAAGAGAACAGGAGGGCTAGCAAAGCCGAAAGGGACAAAACAATGTCACAAAAAAGACAAGCGCAGTAAGAGGCTGAATGGGTGAGCTAGAATTCACATTGTAGTCAAATGTAAATGGTTTAACTGATTTATATTGTTTGTGATGCATTGGAAATTCTCTGGAGGAGAACAAATATCCCACTGTAGTATTAAAATTAGTACATACAGTTATATTTTTGTGAGTGAGCTAGAAAAGAAATGAGAAGGTAGAAGACTAAGAGGTATGGCTATCCGTTTCGAATTCCCAAGAGGAAAACAAACAGTCATCAGGAATGATCTATAAGTAATATCATCTAGATATGCATAGAGAGGTTAGAGAGAGTAAGGATAGAGAATGCAGAGTATAGAAGATTGAGGCAGAGAAGATAAGAAAGAGAGGAGCAGAACGAGATGCTACAGAACAGAGCTAATATCTGAGGTAAATCAGCAAACATTTCTTTTGATAAATTGAGGAAGTTGGAGCTTCCCTATCAAGTTGAAGCTTGATAGCTGTCAGTTGTAGCTGACTGAGGTTGGAGCCTCCTGTAGGTTGGTGCCTGCAAAAAAAAAAGTGGTGAGAGGAAGTTGGAGCTTGCCTTTACATCACAACAATAATAAGATGTGGTTTTCTCCCTTTATGGGTTTCCACTTACATATGTTGTCTCTATGTGTGTTTCTTATATGTTGATATGATCCACTCAATCTGTTTAATTATTTGCTGCTCTCACAATAAGATTGATGTCACATTAATTTAATACTTGCTGCAACATTTTAAGACTATTCACATATTAAGCTGTAAATAATTTTGATGAAAATTTACAAATCTAATGCATGTGTTAAACTGATTCACCCCCCCCTCTCAGTTTAACCAAAGATTCAACAATTGGTATCAAAGCCAGTTCCTTTTGTACCAGTTTAACCACTGAAAGGAGATCCTGGGCCCCAGGATGGCTAGTCAAGAAGGAAGCTCAACCAATAAAGCCCCTTTCTTCACTGGTGCTAATTATGCCTTTTGGAAAATTAGAATGAGAGCATACATAATGTCTCTAGGAATAGAGGTATGGGCTGCTGTAGAATTTTGATATGCCCCAAAGGCAACTAACCCAGAAAGAGAAGCTAAACAAGAATTTGTAGCAAATGCTAAGGCCATGAATGCAATATTAAGTGGACTTTGTGAGGCTGAATTTATCAAAATAATGCACAGTAAGACTGCCAAAGATATGTGGGACACTCTAGAGAATATCCATGAGGGAAATAAAAAGGTAAAGACTGCCAAACTTCAAGTATATAGAGCCCAGTTTGAAAATTTAAAAATGAATGATGATGAAGATGTTGGCAGCTTCTTAAGAGTTGCAGAAATTGTTAAAAATATGAAATCTCTTGGAGAAACCATACCAGAAAGTATAATTGTGCAAAAGATTCTAATATCTCTTCCATCCAGGTTTAATCCCAAGGTTTTTTCAATAGAAGAAACAACTGATTGGGAGACCTTGACTATGAACCAGTTACTTGGAAATCTAACAGCCTATGAGATGAGACTCCCACAGAAGAAGCCAAGTACGAGGGAGGCAGCTTTTAAAACAGAAAAGAAGAAAGAAGAAAAGGAAGATACATGTTCTTCCTCTGATGAAGAAGAGGCTAAATTTGTCAAGAAACTGGATAGAGGCTCAAGTAAATACAAAGGTAAACTTCCTTTCAAATGCTTTAACTGTGGAAGAGTTGGACACTATGCTGCTAAGTGTCCTCACAAGAAAGTAAAGAATCAGGCTCAAGAATCAGGGAAAAATACATCAAAGAACTGGCAGAAAGGAAAGAAATTTAGTAGAAAATCCTTCTATGCTCAACAAGACAGCAGTGCATCTGAAGGCTTAGATGAACCCACAAGTGAAGAAGGAACCTCTGAATTTTTATTGATGGATATAGAAGAACTTGAAGGACTCCTGCTAGAAGATGAAGAAGAAGAAGGTGAAGTCGACCTTGAGGGGGAGCTAAGAAGTGCTCTGGAGGAGATTGGTAGACTCAAACTGAAGTGCAGAAAACAAAAGGACATTCTCCTCAAGTATGTACGAGAAAAACATAATTCAGAAGTCCTCATGCAGCTAAAGATAGAGCTTGAAGAAGCCAAGAAGATAGAAGACATGTTACTTAAGCAAATCAAGGAGAAAACTCAGGAACAAGAGAAGTTGGAAGAAGAAGTAGTATGTCTAAGGGAAAAACTAGAAAATGGTCAAAGGAAAGTGGCTATAAATTTTTCTCAAACAACAAGCTCTGGTAAGTTGAACGAAATTCTGGGTGCTCAAAGATCTCCTATGATAAAAACTGGAATAGGCTATGAAGGAGAATCAAGTAAAGTAAAGAAAAAGAAAACAGAGAGATTATTTTTGTAAAAGCAAAGAAGGATGATGAAGCAGCTCAAATAATTCCTACAAATGAAGAAACATGTAAGGAGGGAGACAGAACCTAGAAGAATCCTCTAATAACAAAGAATGAAAGAAATTTTCAGACAACATAAAAAGATTCATATACCCCTGAGTATGTCAAATTTGGAAGCCATCAAAGGAGATTCTTCCCTCATGAAAAATGCTACCTGTTATGTCTGCCACAAGCTGGGACACATTGCTGCATACTGTCATACAAGGAGGAGCAATTCAAACCAGCAAAAGATACAAACAGTGAAGAGACTTCCTAAAGAAAACAAATGGAGAAGACAACCTCACATTAGGTATGCAAATTGTTTCTATGGTTACTGTTTTTATTGTAAAGAATTTAGCCATAAAATCATTGAGTGCAGAAAATATGGACAAATATTGATGCTCAACACCTCAAGTAGGTTTATGAATCAAGGAAATTTTACTCATACTCACAATTATGCAAAAATCATAATCAAATGCTATGTATGCAATAAAATTGGACATATGCCTTCCAAATGTCCTCTCAGAAGATGTAGTTCATCATCTCACAAAAGATACAAACAAAAAGGTGCTTCCAGTGGATAAAGAAGGTGAATAAATTTGACTTGGCTCTAACTGCTCAAGACCTGAAAATCCAGTAGTATTTGGATAGTGGCTGCTCAAAACACATGACTGGAGATAGAAGCAAGTTTATAACTTTTGATGAAAAGAAATCTGGCAATGTTACTTTTGGCAATGATAAATCAGGAAAAATAAAAGGAAAAGGCTCAGTCAGCCTAGATAATGGCAGAGGAAAGGCCCAAGATGTACTATTTGTAGATGGGCTGAAAGAAAATTTGCTGAGTGTCAGTCAAATGTGTGATAAAGGCTGTGAAGTTATTTTTATACCACAAGATTGTGAAGTCAAATCAAGCACCATAAGTAAGACTCTGCTCAAAGGAGTTCGAACAGAGAGTAATGTTTACATTTTGAAAGAGGAAGATGAAGCATGTCATCTTAGCAAACTTGAGGAGTCATGGTTATGGCATAAAATGTTGGGACATCTCAGCTTCGATCACATCATCAGACTAAGCAAGAAGAAAGCTGTCAGAGACATGCCAGAAATAAGAAGGCCTTCTAATACCATATGCAAATCTTGTCAATTGGGCAAACAGACCCGCACATCATTTAAGGCCAAAGATGAGTTATCAACAAGAAGACCACTCCAGCTTGTGCACATGGACCTGTGTGGACCTGCAAGAACTAAAACACCAAGTGGAGAATCCTACTTCATGTTGATAATAGATGATTTCTCCAGAATGACATGGGTTTCTTTTCTCAAGAAAAAATCGGAAGCTCTGGACAAATTCAAAATATTCAAAGCATTAGCAGAAAATCAGATAGGATGCAAGCTGAAATGCATCAGATCAGACAGAGGAGGTGAATTCATTGATTATGACTTTGCAGACCTATGCAATGAACATGGCATAAAGCAACAATTTACTATTGCAGGGACACCTCAGCAGAATGGAGTAGCAGAGAGACAAAACAGATATGTACAACAAATTTCCAGAGCCATGATGCAAGAGAGTAATATTCCTCAAACCTTCTGGGCAGAAGCAATACACATAGCCGTGCATATTCTTAACAAAGCTCACTTAAGGCCAAGCAGTGACAAGACTTCCTATGAACTATGGCATGGGAAACCAGCTTCAATCAAACACTTTAGAATCTTTGGAAGCAAGTGTTACATAAATAATAATGATGAAAATCTTGGGAAATTTGATGCAAGAGCAGATGAAGGGATATTTCTAGGATATGCTTCCAAAAGTAAAGGGTACAGGTGCTACAACAAGACTCTTCGAAAAATTGTAGAAAGCATTGACGTGAGATTTGATGAAGAACTTCCAAACAATACAAGAGGTATAGACTGTAGCAGTCCTTCAGACCACCATGAAGAAGAAAACCAAGATGATGATGAAACAAGCAAGACACCAAAAGACGCTGAAATGAACTCTAAATCCCCTTCTAGATACACTCAGAAGAACCATCCTGAAGATCAGATCATAGGAGACAAGAGAGTAGGGGTCCAGACAAGAAGGCAGCTAACTGAATAGACATAAGAGGTATACATAGCCATGTTATCACAAATAGAGCCAAAGATATTTGAAGAAGCCAGCAAGGACAATTCTTGGGTGAATGCTATGAATGAATAATTGGACCAAATTGAGAAGAACAATACCTGGGAACTAGTTCCTAGACCCACTGAGAAAAGTGTCAAAGGCTCAAAATGGGTATTCAAAAATAAAATGAATGAGCAAGGACAGGTAATCAGGAATAAAGCCAGACTTGTCTGCAAAGGATATTCACAAATCGAAGGACTTGATTACGATGAAACATTTTCCCCTGTAGCCAGAATGGAAGCTATCAAAATGTTTCTGGCCTTTGCATGCTACCAAGACTTCAAGGTATATCAAATGAATGTGAAATCTGCATTTCTAAATGGAGATCTAGAAGAAGAAGTCTACATGGAACAACCAGAAGGCTTCTCATTAACAGACAAAGAAGACTATGTATGCAAACTAAAGAAGGCTCTGTATGGACTAAAACAAGCTCCTCGTGCTTGGTACTCAAGGCTGGATAAATACTTGCAAAAACAAGGCTTTAAGAGAGGAGGAGTAGACAACAATCTATACATAAAATCCCATGAAAATGAACTTATGATTGTTGTAGTATATGTTGATGATATTATGTTTGGAAGCAACATAGATGAGCTAGAAAAAGGGTTTTCTGAGGAGATGAAATCATAATTTGAGATGTCTATGATTGGAGAGCTCAGTTTCTATTTAGGACTTCAAATTCAGCAAAAGAACACAGGTACATTCATATCACAGGAAAAATACTTAAAAGAAATGTTGAAAAAGTTCAAAATGGAAGACTGCAAACTTGTGTCAACTCCCATGATCATGGGATGCAAGCTATGTGCTGATGATGGATCTGCTAATATAGATCAAAAACTCTACAGATCCATGATAGGAAGTCTGTTGTATCTGACAGCATCAAGACTAGACATCATGCTAGCAGTAGGACTAGTGGCTAGATATCAAGCATCACCTAAACAAAATCACCTTCTAGCAGTCAAAATAATATTCAGATATCTAAAAGGAACTGCACAGTATGGACTTTGGTATCCTAAAGGCAAAAGCTTCACTTTGACAGCATACACAGATGCAGATTGGGCCAGCTGTGTGGATGACAGGAAAAGCACGAGTGGAGGTGCATTCTATCTAGGAGAAAGTCTGGTGGCATGGCTAAGCAAGAAAAAAACATCTATTTCTCTATCTACAGTAGAAGCAGAATATATAGCAGCAGCAACATGTTGTACATAAGTCATGTGGATGAAGCAAACCCTCCAAGACATGAAGGTAAGCATTGATGAACCTATCTCAATCAAATGTGATAATACAAGTGTTATAAGCATATCAAAAAATCCTGTGCTTCATTCAAAAACTAAACATATCCCAATTAAGTATCATTTTCTCTGAGAACAAGTGGCTCAGAAAGTAGTAAAGCTGGAGTATGTACCAACAAAAGAACAGACATCAGATATATTTACCAAACCTCTTGCTAGAGAACCATTTGAATATTTGAGAGATAGACTAGGGGTAGTATCTGTAGATGCTACTCTCTGATACGAAGAGAAAGCACAGTTTCAGGGGGATAACAGAAATGAAAATATCATTCCAGGGGGAGATCAGCTAGCAAGGGAAGCATGAAATAGGTCCTCAGGATCAAAGGATTATGGCAAGAGTACATCCAACATAAAAGAGTCAATGAAAAGGCTAAAGGATCATTATTTTGGTTTTCTCTTGAAACATTATACTGATCATTGAAGTAATATCTTTTTCTCTATAATTGAATGCCTTTCATAAGTCAACACTTATATATTTTCAAGGCCTCTGACTTAGGATTATTCATAAACTGTGTGAAGTTTGGTTGCTGAGCCTTCAATCAAACAACTTTAAGTTGTGTGGAAGATTATCATGATAGAACAGTTAAAATGTATTAAGTATGAAGGACTATTTGGTCAGTAAAGAGAAATTGACCATTGACATACATACCTCCTTATTTCATGAAGAAAATAGCATGATTGATAAGCGAGTTTGACTAATACATTGAATGTGTCTAGCCTCAAGGGTTTGTTCTTGAAAGTGCAGTGTGCACGCAGTAAAGTTGGTATTTTGGTCTCTTAAATTGAAAGATCACCTAATCCCACAATAAGTTGTTCACAACAACAATAAGGACCTTTCAGCTATTAACTGTAATATCATTATCAACATCCTAGCTCATATCATCACCAACAGGCAAGAAAAATGAATCACAGCTATAAAAGATATATTGGCATTCCAATGATGCATCCCTGATTATACAAATCTGATTATATGTGGTTGTCATCACCTATGTGTAGACAAGTTCAAATATTCTCAAAAGTGTTCTCTCAACAACTCGTGTACACCAGTTTGAAGCAGCAGGGTACAAAGTCAGAAGAAGAAGGGCTAAACACATCTCAGAGAGAGGAAATGAAGAGATAGAAAGCACACTAGGAAATTTGCAACCCTTTGCCATTGATGTCAAAGGGGGAGGAAAAGCAAGTAACAGAAGATAGGATCCTCTAAAAGAAGCCAGGTAGAGGAAGACTTGGAGGAATCATTGGAGTATCGGTGAAGATGTTGCCATCAATGCCAAAGGGGGACACTGTTGGAAATGTTGTCATTGATGGCAAAGGAGCAGAGAGCTAGCAGAGGTAGCAAAAGGACAAGAATTAGTCAAGGAGCAGAGGAAGCAAAGGCAGTGAATTGAGAGGTTCAATAAGAAATTGTATGAGTTTGTGTGGGCATGTATGAATAAGAATCTATAATGGCTCATCTCCCCTTTATAATAATTCTGTTGTGACCGAATACATAAACCTGGAAAGTAATAGTAATATAAGCCTGTGTGAGTATTGTGAAATGGAAGTGTTATGGCATAACAGAGTATGAGCGCAGGTTGAATATGAAAGCGAGAACAAAATCGATGGCATAACAGAGTATGAGCGCAGTTTGAATATGAAAGCGAGAAAAGAATCGATGGAAAGGCATGTTGCATTGAAAAGTTATCATTCGCCACGTAACAGTTGTCTAGGCCTGTAGAAATGAGTCGTTGGTAATTGCAGTATGGACCAAGAAACTGTGTTGAGGAATTGCACATGAAAGGCAGAGTTCATATATATATAAGCGCGACGGAACCCTGAGGGAAAAGGAGAGGAACCACGAGTACTATGAACAGTGATAGCAGGTTTGCGAAACCAACCCCACCCATATCGCACCGCCTTTGTACGATAAGTTGTATTTCCAATTCGAACGCGATCAATGCCATAGGTTGACATGTGGCCTTAAGCGGTTTGGAGATACCACTCTCATCGCGAGTTAAAATCCCATGCATCTAAGTCACGCGAGATTTGATTGAGGACATCGGATCATCTAAAGCAGTGCGACGTGCTGTCCGCCGTTGGATGTGGAAGGGTCGTTAGTGTGGGGCCTAGTTCTAATTTATATTGATCGGGACTGTTCAAACTACGGTTGTGAGTTTAACCGAGGTATGTCTGATATGGTTGAGTTTTTTTATAACGCTTCCAAAATTGAAAAAGGCCATAATATATGTATATATATATATATATTGATATATTGTAAGGCACATATAATTGTTGAATATGCTAAGTTGGCGCAATATGAATTGTGTGATATATGGGTAAATATATGTACATGCCAAGCATTGAGTTTGGATTGAACTAGGGTCGAGTTGTAAGATTGAATGTACAAGGTTGACTAGTGAACGCTGAGTCAATGTATGCAAAGGTATTGTGAATGTCCCATATAAGCTCAGACTTTATTGTTATATGGAGAACTGACGAGGGTGATTAGTAGAGCATGGGACCCATGATCCATAAGATGATATATGTGCCGCATTAATATATATAAACTTTGAGTGAATGTTATAAGCTTGGTGTATGTAATTAAAAGAACCGGAACCATTTATAGCATTAAGACTAAGGTTTTCTAATGAAGTACATGGCTAAGTCTATGTTTGAAGCAGAAACATTAAACGAACTACGAAGCCCGAGAAGTTATATATATACATAGATATCAGCGCTAGGCTTATGTCTAAGTCCAAGACTTAATATAATGTTGACAGAAGATATTGGGTGTGTAGGGTGGGACCCCCCTACATATTATTCTGAGAATCATAACCCAAGCTAGATGATAATAAACCTTATTCCTAGAATCATAACCCAACCTGGAGGATACACTAAAGCTGAAGCAGAAAGTCTATATATATATATATATATATATATATATATATGCAGCGCCCTATGTATATTGCGCCTTATACACAAATATTCAAAGCACACACACACACACACACACACACACACACACATATATATATATGGAGCGCTTTATGGACAAGGGACCAAAGGTATAATACAAAGCATATGTATTATGTCTTTTGGCGCGAGATCAAAAGAACCAAAGGTTTTTTCGCTTGGTTTTAAAACAAACAAAGTCTTATATTGTGGAACCCTCACCCAATCGCATCGGAGAAAGTTCGCAGCGGAACATGTTAACAAAATATTGCGATTGCGATGAAGTTCTGACCCGATGGGCTTATAAACTATGATTCATATATGGTTGAGTTCCGGTAAACAGTGTTTCATCACATCGGAGAAGGAGCAGGGCATCGGAACATGCAAATGCAAGTTTCGATTGCGATTAATTGCAATCGGAAGTATTCGAAAAGCGACTCATCGCATCGGCATATCAAAGTGAACAGTGACTAATTGAAATCGGAAATAGTGATTGCATCGCATCGAATCGGAGTGATCGCATCGCATCGGAGGATAATACAAGCTCGGCAAGTGGGCCCGAAAGGGCATTTTTATGTATTAAAATGATACTTTATTGTTATATTGAACACGACAGTTTATATGTTAAAAACAATTCTTATCATGCCGAGAGTTAAAATTGTGTCGTATATAAAAAGCGTTGTTACAGATACATAGCAGTTACACCACGGAAGAGAACAGGAGGGCTAGCAAAGCCGAAAGGGACAAAATAATTTCACGGAAAAGACAAGCGCAGTAAGAGGCTGAATGGGTGAGCTGGAATTCACATTGTAATCAAATGTAAATGGTTTAACTGACTTATATTGTTTGTGATGCATTGGCAAGTCTCCGGAGGAGAAAAAACATCCCACTATAGTATTAAAATTAGTACATACAGTTATATTTTTGTGAGTGAGCTGGAAAAGAAATGAGAAGGTAGAAGATTAAGAGGTATGGCTATCTGTTTCGAATTCCCAAGAGGAAAACAAACAGTCATCAGGAATTCTCTATAAGTAATATCATCTAGATATGCATAGAGAGGTTAGAGAGAGTAAGGATAGAGAATGCAGAGTATAGAAGATTGACGCAGAGAAGATAAGAAAGAGAGGAGAAGAACGAGATGCTACAGAACAGAGTTGATATCTGAGGTAAATCAGCAGACATTTCTTTTGATAAATTGAGGAAGTTGGAGCTTCCCTATCAAGTTGAAGCTTGATAGCTGTCAGTTGTAGCTGACTGAGGTTGGAGCCTCCTGTAGGTTGGTGCCTGCAGAAAAATAGTGGTGAGAGGAAGTTGGAGCTTGCCTTTGCATCACAACAATAATAAGATGTGGTTTTCTCCCTTTATGGGTTTCCACTTACATCTACTGGATCTATGTTTGTTGCTTATATGTTGATATGATCCACTCAATCTGTTTAATTATTTTTTTCTCTCACAATAAGATTGATTTCACATTAATTTAATACTTGCTGCAACATTTTAAGATTGTTCACATATTAAGCTATAAATAAGTTTGATGAAAATTTACAAATATAATGCATGTGTTAAACTGATTCACCCCCCCCACCTTCCCCCCCAGCCACCCACCCCCTCCCCCTCTCAGTTTAACCAAAGATTCAACATATTCAACAGGAAATAAGCATGAAATTGATAAGTACAAGAATATAGAGCTTGCAAGTAAATGATTGGCCCATAATTCCAATTAAAATAACCAATTGAATTTTTAAAAATGACAATGTTAGATGAATGAATGCAAAACTAAAAAATGTGCGATACAAGAGTCTTGGTTGATTTTAGTTTATATGCCTAGATTGTGGTGAATGCCTTCTCCTCAATTGTAAAAACTTGTCTTAGAACAAGCTTGATGGAAGAAGTGCTGGGGAAGGAGGTTATGACCTCATTAACGATACCTACCTAGGGCTTCTAGAAACCCAATTACCTTTGTTCCTAAAAGGGCTCGACCACAAGAGAAATGCAAGGTCACATGTTTTACATTGTTAAGGGTCAACCTTCTTAAATTTAGTGGTAGAGAAGGTCGTACTAAAAATTTCTATCAACCAAGCTTATGCTTGGAGGTAAATTTTAAAGATGCACAATTAGATCTAAGACACAAATCGAACTAAGATGCAAATCGAATGCAATAGTTAACATAATGTTTCAATGAGATAGAATTAGAACAATATGCTTCAAGATATGTCTAAAAATGTATCAATTATAGTATCCTTCTTAAAATAAATTTGTAATGAGACAATTACTAATGTAGCAATTTAAACAATATTTACTCAATGAAACAAAGATTGACAATCAGATATAAAATTACTAGTGCTTCAATAGAGATCAAAATGCTCAAATGTGAAGTGACTTATTGACGCATTAATTAAGAATATCACTTCACTTATAGTGTATGTTAAAAACGTTTTAGAGCAATAGAGAAAACATAACCTATGCAACGAAGCACAATTAAAAGGATGAAATTATTGGTTAGATCTAAATAGAGGATTACTTTAATCTAAGAAGCAATTGAGATTAAGATAAACGGTACCTAAATGAAAACAAGTTAATTCTAAAGCTAGTGATAATTAGATCTACAAGTTATCTGAATTAATTAATTACATCAAATGAATTTAAATGTAAAATTGTGAGTTTTAATCCAAATCTAAACTAACCACTTGGAAAGGAAATTTCCTTCTATAAATAGAGAAGGAGAACACTCAAATGCTCATAACCCTATTGGGGCAACCCTTATAAAAGTTTTAAATGTAATTTAATATATGAGAAGAGGACCCCTCATGGGAAAGAAAAAAAAAATCATACTCTAGCCACTAGGGAAGGATAGAAAGTGACCTCCAAGAGTAAAATTCCTCAAGGCTTTTTAAATTTACCCTTCTCAAAAAATTTGATCAAAAAATTTTATACGTCAAAGTTTTATACTGTAGAGAAGGATGATTTTTAAGCTTGCTCATGGCCAGATGAAATGCTAAGGAACCATTTCCTTTTTTGCTCACGACCAAGGAGAAAATGCATACAAAAATTTGATTTTAATGCCAGAAAATTTATGTGTGAAACCTCCACAAATCCGTTGAGTTTCATCCTCAAAATAAATCATCCCAAAGGGCTAGATCTAGAGAGCCATACACAGATAGGAAGAGGTCCTTCTAAATGTCCATGGCCAGCTAAGAAAATTTTGCGGCTAGTAGAGAAAAATCCCATGACTTAGCATAGAAATAGGCCAAAAGAAAATTATTTATTCCCAAAAATTTTAGGTATCAAATCTCAACCTCAAATCCCCAAAATTTTAATGTGTTTCTTCTGCAAAAAAAATCAATCTAAGGCTAGAAGTAAGGGCTTTATCATGCAGAGAAAATAGAGGCTTCTCTAAGCCTGTATCTAAGAGAAATAGCCCAAATTTTCCAAGGACGACTCCCAAAAAAAATGATCCAAAGACCCAAGCCAAAGTTTCATTGAAAAATGCCCCAAAGTGAATTTAAAAAAAAAAAAAAAAAAACCTAGTCATCCAAGGAGAAAGGGATGGTTTCGACTTTGAACAAATGTTGGGCTTCCAAAAAAGTAATTATTTTTAGATTCAAGAGCCTCCACTTGCAAATTATAAGGAAAATCCAAGACAAAACCCTCGCTCTTCAACTAGATCTACAAAAAAATTCAAGAGACAAGTATATACAAGAAGAATGGATCTATATAGAATGGTTAGAAAATATTTTACAAAATAATTAGAGAATATTTACAAAGTAAATTTACAAGGCTAATCTAAAGGGCATGAGGACACCTTTGTCATTTAAGTGGCTAATTAGCTCTTTAAACAACATATTATTCAATAATAACTCTTAAAATTTTGAAAGAGAGGTTAAAAGTTAAATAAATTTTGATCTAGATCAAATGGCAAGAAAACCCCCTCATATTTTGAATGATAAGTCTTCACATGATCTCACTATGGATTCTTCAGCTACTATGCCATGAATAGTTGAATTGTTCAACCAAGAATGTCCCCAAGTATTAAATATCTGATCAACATAGTTAATTTCAACATACTTGAAAAAAAATATTTGTTATATATACAAATATTTGGATAAAGAAGTGAAAAAGGAGTCTAAGGGTTTAACCAAAAACCAATAGATCTACTCTATCTAAAGTGTTTTTCCAATTCTAAACAATGATGTAAGATAACCATACACCAATGAATCTTTAAGAGCTAATGGAAATAACAAAATATAACATTAGTAGAACATGAAGCACATTAGATCAGAAATATATTACCATATAACTGAAGAATAAAACCATCGCTTTTCCCCGAAAACTCTATTTTATTACTCAGAAAAATATTACAAATGCAAAAGAGCTTTGCTTGGCCAAGAGCTCAAGATTTTTCATCCAAACATTACTTGCTACAATGAGGAACATAAGCCTTCTTATATAGAAAATCAGGGAGTTGGAACCCCTCCAAGTGGAAAAGACGGTTAGGTCCAAGAAGTTGCAAAAATTTGGCTGATCCCAAAGAAGAATGACTAGTTGAAATCTTGATCCATGTCAAAATAATCTCATCCCTTGATCAAAAGGAAAAATTTCAATCTCCTTTGAAGATGGAATTGATATGACCCGACAATTTGATCCCAATCCAAAAATATTTTCTTCAAATTTTTCTCCTCGAAATTTTCTCCTTCAAACTAACCTCCTCATACCAAAAATTTCAATTTCCTTGAGAAATTATTTTCTTTTGGCCCAATAAATTTCTTGTGGGATTTTTCTTCCCTGGAAATGGTATTTTTCTCATTTTTTTAATTTGGTTCATTTTTGGGGAAGGAGGTTATGACCAATTTTTGGCTAATTATTTTTCCATTTTGTGCCAGAAAATAAAAATAATGACTCTAAAAGGGTTGAAACATATTTTTCCACTCTCAAAGTGTGTCTAGACGGAAATTTTAGGAGTTGGCGTGTAATTTTAAGTACTCATACCCCCTATAAATTCTATAGACAACACCTTTTACATCTTTACATCATATATTACATAGAAATCTCATCCATAAGGGGAATTTTGACAGTTATAAAATGACCTCTAGACACAACCAAATTCTGTGAGAAATTACAGATGATCTAGCATGGAAATTTGCATATACTCTATACATTAGGACTCACCTAATACTTCACCATCAAGCCCCACTCTAGCTTTGGGGTATACTTGGGAGAAAAACTCTACTAATTATTAAGTGTTAAAAAACACAAATAATTAGTTGAGGAAAGAAAACTCCGTAGAGTGAAACTATTTAGAAAAAATATTTGGCTACCTAGATGTTTTACATGGCCTCATAAATATACTAGAATGATTTATGCATAATGGACGATAAGGCTGCAGAATTTGGTATATAATATAATGACGAGAAGTTGTATGATGATGAAATTTGAAAAAAATTGACTGATCTGACATGTGCTCTGCTCATGGGGTGGTTGACACTTGAGTAGTCAACACCTCCCATACCCTTCCACAAATAAATCATTTTTTTTGGTAGATGAAGAGAATACTAATGGGTTAAAATTTAACTAGTATCACATCTAATTCTTTAAATAGAGAACCTTTTGTACCACACTGCACTCTTCACCCAATTGCAAAAAGCAATTATAGAACTAAGTGAATCAAAAGAGTGGCACATAAGAGAGTTGAAAACATAAAAAGGTGTGGGAAGTACAAGTAAACTCGTTGGGGCTATGGATGCTCAGTGGCAATTGGGTCATGTTTGTATGGTATTGAGACATCTTCGTCGGGACTATGGACGCTTGCAGGAAGGGCATCAATGTCAGGAAAACGAGGTAATTTCATATTCAATAGATGCATATTAATCATAAAAACCTCCTAGTGATCTATGTTATCTATTAGTAGAGAAAAAAGATAAAATAATAATTATTTGTTTTATTTCGATTCATTGTTTTAGAACTGGGCATTCAAGTCCTTTCATTTCTTAAGAGCTTGTCTTATTTTGATTCATCTTATGTGGGACCTTTGAAAATAGTGTAATATGAAATAATAGTTTGGAAGCTTTTATTTCGATCTTTGATAGATTTAGTCATATTATATTAACCAGAGATAAATGATTTGTCCCTATGTGTCGTCAAGTGTTGACGCTTCAACACCCCCCCTTAATTTCTTCGAAATTATGAGGCCCTCCATCTAAATTTTGCTAATATTGCTTCTAAGATGCTTTAATTTGCTTTATTTTAAGAAATTTTCACTTTTTCTTTGAGTTTAATTTGGATGGCTATGTTTCCTTTGTTTTCCCACAAGCTTTCTAACAACAAATATTTTGCCTAATTTCATTGCATGGTTAAAAAAATATGATAAGCACATGAATATTAAAATATGTAGATGTGTATTTTATAATGTTTTATATATAATATAAATTTAAATTAGTTAAAAAATATAAATATGAATAACTTAATTTATTTATTTAATTTTTCCATTCGAATTAAAATGTGTAAATAGGAATATAATTCAATTATTTGCTAAATAATTTTATTTTATTATTTAATTAAATTTTAAAACTTTATTTAAATATCTTAAAATACAATAAAAATAATAAGTCTTAAAAATATAATAAATAAAATATATTTTAATTATAAATAAAATAATTAAAAAATACTAATAAATACCACCAAATGCAAAAACATGACGTCATCGTAGGAGTTCCATCCTGAGGATTTCACATAGCCCTCCATTGAAAACTCCCGAAATGAAACCTGCAGGGTGATGTGGAGAAGCATGCACATAAATGGAGGGCCTTGCATATCATGTATAAGGGAGCTTGTTTATTTTATTACCGTGGTCGAGTGTGGGGCCCACTCTCCACTCACATGTCTCCCCCCTCCTTCCACATTTACATCCTCTTTAATTTTCCATTACTAAGCTTTTTAATTTTTAATTTTATATTATATTTTTTTATTATTCAATTTTTATTTTTTTTAATGTTTTTTTAATTCATTAAAACAAAAATTAAATCAAGCATGTCCATATTTCTTTTAAATATACTATAAGCAGTTTTGGAACTCCAACTTTATAAGGTTATATTTCAAGTTATATTGTACCAAATCAAGCATAAGAGGGCTCATTGGAAAGCTATTTCAGAGGAGAAGAATATAACAATGGTTATTTATTAAATTTGGCCATTTAATTCCCACAAAAATTAACAAAAATCAAAGTTGCAAATTTGCAACCAACGGAGATTTTCTGAGTTTGTTTTGAGGAAATCTCATTTTCTAAGAAGTTTTTTTTGGTTACCAATTCATTTCAGATTACTCATTTTCTAGAGAAATCTCAACAAGAAGCAGTGGGAAGGGTCAATTTTTTTTATTGATTTATTAAGTTGGATTTTAATTCATTAGTTTGTTTTTGATAGATTTAGAATCTGGATTTTGTGTGCGAATTTCATTTGCTTTTAATTATGTTTTTATAATCATTTTTGCGGAGTTGGTTGTTTGAGATTAGGCCTGGGAGTCTTTGAAGAATGGAATTGGAGCAGCAAAGAAACATAAAGGATTTTTCTAGCTCTAAAATTATATTAAAATCTTCATCGAAAAAGACTCATATTGAGGCATGATTTTGTAAATTATAGATAGAAGCTCAAAATATGAGTCAAGGGTTCCAATTCTCTGCAAATAGTATTTTTGCAATACTATAGGAGACTAATTTTATACAAAATTGGCTATCTATTGAGCCAACAAAGAGAGAACTTCTTAATTTTGTAACAATTTAGAGCACTACTTCCTTTTTGGAGACGTAATAAAGAGACCATTCGATTCTTGTCCATTTTTTTTATGGGTATGATATTCTTTTCGAGCACTACTGCCAAATTAGAATAAATCATGCTTATTTCAAATCTATGTTAAGTTATCTTGCGGGGTTGGGCATAGATGATTTTTCGGTTGATTCTTGCATTTGAGCAAGCTTTAATGCATTATATTACTAGATATCTATCAGCTTAATGCAATATGAGTTTTGTGTTATTCTTGTCATTCTATTTGGACTATTCCAATAGTTCAACAAAATATATTGGTTTAAATGCAATCTCATTTGAATTTAGATATATGTGCAACAAATATTTGATAACTAATTATCAAATAATTATTTGTGCATATTCATTTGAACAAGTGACAGATCTAAGAATTATTTCTATGATCTATTAACTCAATTTTATTCTAAATTCAAGTTGGTCCATGTTTTAGTATCTTTCTTTTGATTGGAAGGAGATATATATCATTCCTAATCAATATAGATTTAAATTTACTTTAGTTTTTTGCATCTCATAATAGATTAATTTGCATTTGCATTTGCATTTAGGTTGATTCATTCCATTTTTAGAAGTCTCCTTTCGTAGAAGCAACTCCATTGGTGGCTTAACATAGCCCTTATGTCAACTTGAGGATAGTTTTCTTGCAAGCATGCTGCAAGAGGGTAAGTTTGATTCCTCTTCTTGTTGATAGTAAATAGAAACGTCACAAGTCAACAGGGAGAGTGAGGGGTAACTAGAACCCATTCAACCATTTGGAATCACTATCCAAAATGGATAAGGGACTAATTGGGGCATTGACCAGGTGGTATCCCCAACGTTGATTATGGTCAATTTTGACCATCAACATTTTGGCGCTAGAAGGAGGGCCAATGATGAGTTGTCCTTTCAAAGTTTTGTATTTTAAATTTTTTATTTATTCGTAATGGCTCATTCTAAACTTCCCATTTAGAGTTGCATCCTTGGGCATGCATCTACCACCACTCTAATGAAAATTATAAGGCTTTTGTTGAAGATGAATTTTGATGGTAAGAGTAATGTTTCCGCATATGATCATGTTTTGCAATTTATTTTAAAAAAATCAAAATTTACTTTTTCTGATATTGATGAAGGTGTTCTATGCAGGATTTTTACTCTAAATTTCACACGCAAAGCCAAAAGATGGTGTAAATATTTACCAGTTTCCTCTATTCACAGTTGGGATGATTTTATAACAAATGTCTTTCACACATTCGACGATTATGATTACAAACAGGTATGTTTCAAACTTGAACATTTACAAAATTTTGAAAATGAATCTACAATGGATTTTACAAGTAGGATCATATTAATTTGCTTAAATTTTAAATATAAAGACATACCTTCAAATATCGAGTTAATGGAATGGTTTCAACATATACTTTGCTTCCTTGCATTCCAAGTAGTTGTAATGAACTAGAAGATTTAACCTTTCTAAATGTATTCATTGTTGCTAAAGAGCTTTTGGTTTCTAATAAAATGGTTGATCATTTTCAAGTAGAAAGTGCACAAATTGTTAATAAGAAGAAAATCAGTGAGCATCAATTCAAATTGAGAATTTTAACAATGTGTGTTCTACATAAATTTCTTCTAAGTTTTATCATGTTGTTAATAATATTCAGCCACAAAGTTTAGAGCTGCTAAATATTGATTCTCGGGAAAGTGTGTTCAACCAAATACATGATGAGGAATCTGAAATCTGCATTAACAAAAATAATGAAGAATCCATAGGTAGAGAAATTTTTAGATTCATATCCTTATAAAATCATTTCTCCCTTTATCCCAATTTTTTTTTTTTAATGATAGTTCATTCGCTAATTATTCAAAAATTATTCCTTGTAAAAGTATTATTTTAGAAAACATGTGAGTTGTCATAAATTTAACATTTCACGCATATAAATATAATCATTTTTCTTGTTCTAATTTGCTTTACAAAAAGGAATTTGGGTAGAGATGAATTTTGGGCTAATTGTTGCATTTGAGTAAGTTTTTATACATTAAACTGCAATTTATCTATCAGCTTAATGTCATATTAATTTTTGGTTATTCTTGTCATTCTATTTGGACTATTCCAGTAGTTTAATGAGATCTATTGGTTTAAAAACAATATCATTAAATTTAGATATATGTGCAACAGAGATCAGTAGCTATTTATTAGACAATTGCTTGTGTATATTCATTTTAACAAGTAACAGAGGGCCATAACTATTTCTACGATATTTTAACTCCATTTTATTCTAAATTTAAGCTGGTCTATATTTTAATATATTTCTCTTGATTTGGACGAGATCTATATCTTTCCTAATCGAGACTGGTTTAAATTTACTCTTTTTTTTTCTTTTTTTCTTTTTTAATCTTAGAATACTTTAGTTTGCATTTTCATTTGTATTTAAGTTAATTCAATGCATTATTTACAATTCTCCATTCGCATTAGCAACTCCATCGGTGGCTTGGTTGAGCTCTTATGTCATCTCGAGGATTTCTTTCTTGCAAGCATGTTGCAATAGGGTAAGTATGATAACTCTTCTTATTGATAGTAAATAGAAGCATCACAAGTCAGCAAGGAGAGTGAGGGGTAACTAGAACCTATTCAACCAGTTAGAATCACCATCCCAAATGGATAAGGGCTTGATTGGGGCCCTAACCGAGTGATCTCCCCAATATTTATTATGGTCAATTTTTGACATCAATAATACTCAACTAACCATGAAGGTAGATGGTACATTTAGCTTTAGCAAGAGGATTCACATGCAGCTATAATAATGAATAATATAAAAGCAACCACAGAAACAAAGAAGGCTAATTCCCTAAGTATGAAACTGGTCATGAGGCACAGATTTCACAAAGATTAGAACACCTCAATTTGAGATTTGATGGTAACTTTGATAATAATTGTGAGAATGAGAAGAGAAGTGTTAATATTGCCTTTGAGCAGTGAATAGAAAGTGCAGATTAGACCTTCAATGGAAAAATTGATTTGTCATATGCACTTACTTTTGAGCCTAAATGCATTGAAGAAGTGATTCTTCATGAAGACCAAGTTATAGCATTGATGGATGAGGCTTTCCATAAAGCAAATCAATAAAGTATATATTGAAGATAGGTAACTCATTCTTTGTTTTCCTCTATTTCCACTCATTTTTGTTGTTCTTTCAATTCTAACTAATTTTGCTTTAACAATGTTCATACCTTTAGTAATTTTTACCTATCATGGGCACATCTTATGGTCATTCCTTGTAATTTTCCCAAACCCCAATGAAATCTAACATCCTATTATCCCTATGCATAAACAAGTCACATGACTTTATCAAACCGCACAAATGTTTCAATTGGAAACGTTATGCACCTAATGGGCCTACTTTTCAGATAGATTAGGTAGGTAGGTTTTTATTTTCCTTCAATCAATTCCCTACATTTTACTCTTAGTTTTTAGCATTTATTTATTTTTTCTATCATTATTTCCAGCAAAAGCTTCCACTGTTAAAAGTAGAGTTTGAGAAGAAACAATTGTTTGACCCCATATCCCAATGGATTAAGGAACTACTCTACTCACCCTAGAGTCTAGATCTTGGCACCTCACAAGGAGAAGCCATCTTGTGAAAGGAGACAATGTTATCACCTTGTTGATCCTAAAGAAAATATATCGCTAATTACATTTGAAACCAAGCATTGCCCTCATTGTTTTCACTTACTCCAAGGTTTCTTCACACTTAACCAAAATTCCTTTAACCTTAATTATCCTTTGGAACCCTTCACAAATGCTTAAAATCTGTGTGTTTTCTTCCTTGTTTGAACTTTTCTTCTATCCCAATTTATAAATCAAGTTGTTCTTCACCATTTCAAGCTATTACCTTAGCTCAATTTCAATATCCTACCTTATTCTTCAAGTGGGCCCATTCTAACTTGGTCAAAGTGTTTTCTTATTAAATATTAGGTCTAATTCATGAAATCGACCCCCCTTCTCACTATTCAAACTAAACCTTGGCTTGATTTCAAAGGTAAAGCTTGATTTCTCAAATTAAACACTCTTCTCATTGTTCGAGTTGATAACTTGGCCAATTTCAAGAACATGCTTGACTCCTTAATTAGGCCCATTCTCACATGTTCAAGTTGTTTCATTGGCCTAATTTCAAGATCTGACCTGATTCCTCAAGTAGGCCCTTTGTAACTTGTTTGAAGTATTTCCTTTGCAAATTTCAAATATCAAGCTCAATTCCTCAAATTGAGTCCTCTTCTCATTATTTAAGTTGATGCCTTCGCCTAATTCCCTCAAATTCAAGCCTCCTTTTCACTATTTGAACTAATTCCTTGGCAAGTTTTGACTATAATCGAGCCTCATTTTCATTGCTTGAACTAATGCCTTGGCAAGATTTCGACTATAATCGAGCCTAATTCAAACTCAAGTAATGGAGGGAAAATGAAAGCTCATACTCCAAAAAAAATGTGGCCCTATAAAGAGAATATGCCTAACGAGGAATCTTCATAGGGGCAATGTAACCATTTTAAGTTGGAACTTGCATGTGTGGCCTTAATTTCTTGGGATTAAAAGGTGGCCCAAAGTGCAATTAACAAAAGGTTTGGTTAGCAGTGTACAAGATTGAAGGATTAAGAGAGAGTGGTGGGCACAAAGCTCACGATAACAAAGAGTTTGGTTAAGCAACCCATGGGAAATTGAATTTTCTCTTCGGTTTCCTCAAAGATGCACTCCTAATTGAATATTGGACCCACTTTTCCCTAACAATGTATATTTAAGCGAGCTTTATCTTTTGCACAAGAGGTTTATGATTTGGAGAGTTAATGTTTCAACAACTAAAAGAGCTAATTTTTCAAGATAACAAAGTGTTTTGTTAAGCAACCCATGGGAAATTGAAGTCTCTCTTCAATTTTCCCAAAGATGCTTTCCTAACTAAATATTGGGCCCATTTTGCCCTAACAATGTATAAGAGAGATTTATCTTTTATATAGAGGTTTTTTCATTTGGAGAGTTAATTTTTCAACAACTGAAAAGAGGTAAAACAAAGGAAAAGGTCACCAAAAAGTTGAATATCTACCTAGAGCATCATGGTTTTGTAGCAATAAATAGCATTCTCCTCCTCCTAATTCTTATTTCTTTTACTCCCATTCTTACTGCAAGCATTGTTTGAGTAACAAGCTCTATAGAGGGAAGCAAGAAGGCCCCTGGGAAATGATTTTGTAATCACAACCCCTGGTGAATATTTTTTCAATAATAGAATGATTGTTTTAGATCTAATACTTGTATAGTCCCTAGTAATGAAACCATTATTTTATTGTTGGGTTTATTTTGAAATCAAGACTAAAGTTGTTGCCACTAGTCAATAATAAATTCAACTCGTGTTACGTTGGTTTTTTGTCTTCTTCTTTGTTTATCTTCCATGATGTTGAATAAATTAATGGATCTATTATTGTCTTTCCCATTGGTTCTCTATTTTATGAATATGTGTTAGGAAAGAAGTTTTGCCTCCTCTGCCCATATTTGTTCTTTTATGATTTATTTTTCAAGTTGAACTATATTATGGTACCCATGATTCAAAATATCATTTCTATGGTTGAATCTTGTTAAACACTTATGCTAGTTAACCCTTTTTGAATTTTCTCCAAACTAAAATTAAACATTTTATTCGTAATTTAAATCAATAGCAAATATTGCCTCCATGCAACAATTTTATCTATTGTATGTCCAATATGAGCTTCATCGTTTTTAAATAAGTTGTCCTTGGGGGACTAATAAAGACTCTTACCTTGCAAAATATTGAGGGTAACCTCCTCAAACTGAGAATTGGCTCGAAGACTTATAGTGGCACAAGAATGTACATTTTGAATAATATACCCTAGCATTGGCCCCTCTATGAGAGATAGGGGAGAACTCGGGGACAAGAAGTTAGACATAGAAACTCACACATTTTACACTTCTCTTAATCAATTAAGAAATAATGAAGTGATTCATTCTCTACAAGGTAAGTAATTGATTTGTGTTTTTTAAACAAAACAAGAATAAATCCTCAAATTAAAATATTAATGCAAGTACATAAGTATCTTTTTTCACAAAGGAAAAATTCGTAATTTTATTAATAATAACAAAATTACATGTTACATTAGCTGGTAGTGTCAAAGACAAGCAAGTATGCCGCAAGATAAAAATACAATGAAGAGGAAATTAGGCTTTCCTCCCTTTTTTCTTTTCAACCTTCCGCCAACCACCTTGTGTTGGCATGGTCGATATAAGGACGAGCTGGTTCTCTACCGCATGTGCTCCAACGTCCTTATCAGAGTCCGATGTGTCTGAGGTATGTAGTCTTTTATTTCCTCCATTTTCTGGTGCCCCAGGATCCATATTCGATTGTGTCATGGTAGTGGCATCAATGGGTTCTTGCATTTCCCTGTTTTTGTGCACTCAAATCAATATTTGTCTTTTTACTATCTCGTGGGTTGGGTTCTTCCTCTTCCTTTTGATGTTCAGGCTCTTCTGATGAAAATTGCCATCCTTTGGCAACTTTGAATGTTTTCTTCTTTCTCCTGTTATCTCTTGTGGCTGTCGGGAAAGTGTTTTGTAGATGACCTGTGTTCCTGCAGATCTGGCAGCGAAAAGCGGTGTTCTCATAATCTAAGTGTTGTGTCCATTTCTGCTGTTTGTGATTCAACATAATGCACTATGGTAGTCCTTTGCTCAAATCCACTTCCACACAGATTCGTGCGAAAGTGTAGATGCGCTCCTCCATTCGTTGTATATCAGTTTTGATATATCTGCCAAGGATGTTACCAATGCCTTCAAGAACACTTTCCTGCTAGAAGTGAAGCGGGAGGTTGTGGAGCTGGACCCAAACCGGCATTCTGGTCACCTCCATGGTATTGGCATCAAATTCTGGGAACCATGGTGTGATGAAGAGTCCAGTAGATCCCCAAAACCATGGCCCCTCCTTAATAATCGTATCTCTGTCCTCAACTGATGAAAACTTGACAATGAAAAAACCTTTTGAGCATAGGTGGATTTCACAATCCATGGTCCAGTTGGAAAAAATCCATTGGAAGAGCTCCACAGGTTTGGGCCAGAAGCAATTGAATCTACATATTATAGCTTGTGATTCGAAAATGGTTCTATGCACAAGTACATAAGTATCAAATAACCATCTTTCTTTATTTCTTTTTTTTACATGAAACAATTTTCTAATATTTAGTATTAATAAAATAGATTTAATACATTTAATTTTAATAATAATACATCTTAAAATATGTCTATTAAAATAACCAAAACATTTCTTAGATCCTAAGTTTTAGTAACATTAAGCCTTTTTCAAATATTTATAAATATCACTAATATTTAGTATTAATAAATAAGATAAAAAAATTAATAAAATTAATTTGAATAAAATAATAATAAATAAAAAATTCAATAAACAATAATAATAATGAAATTTAAATTTGTTATAATTAAAATCAGAATTAAAATTTGAAAAAAGTAAAATAAATAACTAATTAATTAAAAGAATTTCTAAAAATTAAGAATTAGTCGTCTCTTTCATCTCTTTCATTCCACTATTTATTTATCCTAATCTTGAAGACGAGTCTTGATTTACACTGAAAAGTAGACTAAAAATGAAGGTTGTAGATATTTCGAGTTTTACATTTGAAAATCTACATGACTAAAAATGAAGACTGTGGATATTTCGAGTTTTACAAAATCTACACCATAGAAACCTCTAATCTATCAAATTTTATCAATTTTCTAAACCAAATAAAAATTCTAAATAATAAAACCTAAATAATGCTCAATAAATATAAATTAATAACCACATTATTAAAATATAAAAAACTATCAATAAATTGTTAATTGATTTTGATTTCAAAGTTAGAAATCAAAATTATTTTATAAAAATTCATGCCATGTTTTAAGTACATTATCATTTACTCATTTACTCGGTATGAAAACTATGAGAATACACGAGTCTTGGGTAATGACGTTTTCATTGGTACCATTGTGTTAATTTTAGTTGGATTGAAATTAAATAAAAAATTAATTATTAAAAGTAATTACAAATAAATAAGTAATGAAATTTGAAAATTTAGAAGGTATGTTAATGTTGTTGGTTAAAATTAACATAAATTTATTTTAGCTTATATCTATCAAGAATTAAGATAGATTAAATCTCTTAAAGTGTAAACCTCTTTTAAAGTGTAAAATTTTAGAAAAAGTTTATACGTTTTCATCCTTTTCAACAATTGATAGATCCAAGCTAAATTGGATTTTATGTTGGTTCTTTGTGCGTGTGAGAGACACACATCAACTCCTACCTAAATATAAAAAAAAAAATCCACATCTCTTTCATTTTGAAAGACATATCAATAAAATGTTTTAACTATAATAATTTTTTTTTTCTTTTTTTTTAAATTTTTTATATAATATATACATAGTTGACATTGAAATATTTTTAAAAAGTCTCTCTCTAGAAACACGCATTGAATTTTTCTGCAAAATTAAAAATATAGCATTTTTTTTACATTCAATTTCTTTATCTTTCTATAGAAAGTTGATATACAATTATGTTAATATGGAAATTGAAATATTTTATTTATAATTGAAATTGAAACTTTTTTTGTTATTGATATTTCTTTTTTAAATATCAATGTCAACTCTGTTGAATGGAATAAATTTCCCATCTTTTTCATAAAAAGTTGTAATATCAATATTATTTTATATGTTATGTGTAATCTCCATGTTGAGTAGTGAAGGAATTACACATCTCCCTCCTACTAAAAAGTAAAAAGCACACCTACTATGAAACTATAAATTTTTCTCTCAATTACTAAAGCACTTGTGGATGAAATTAGAAAATTTTCTCAAAAATTTCTTTATGTATTTTCTCAACTCTTTCATAGTAAGTTGTAATATCAAATATTATTTTAGATGTAGTGAGTAAGCTCCATGTTAAGTAATAATATAATTACACATTTCCCTCGTACTAAAAGATAAAAAGCACTTATGAATAAATAAGATTTTGTTTACTATGAATTACTATTACTCTATATATAAAGTCAATGTAATCATGTTACTATACTGGTGTCTCACACCTTAATAAACCTCAATAAAAATAAAACTAATAGTTAAAAATAAAAATAATACCCACCCACATGGACATAATGGCAGAATGTAGATGAAAAATATTGCTTCATGTGTATATATATATATATATATATATCCCACAGCACATAAAGCTATATAATACTCAACGATAGTCGAATTTATACTTTTCACTCTTCCTGCACTTCTCCGGGAAAGCATTCTACATTAGTCAAAAGGATCATTTAGATACATATTTTTCACTCTTCGCGCACTACTCCAAGAAAGCATTCCACATTAGCAGTGCTTCATAAATATTTAGCTTGTAAGGAAATGGTGTACAACGATGCATAAACTAGAATAATAATGATAATAGTTTAACTTTGGTACGCAGATTCCACCTGCGTTTTGAATAAACGAGAATAATAATGATAATAAGTTTAACTTTGGTATGTTGAAATATTGAAAATTCCAGAACAAACAGTGGAGAGAGTAATACTATTCTCTTTAACACAGAGAAATTAAAATTTTTCACTCACAGGAGACAGAGTTTCAAAAAAAAAAAATCTATTTCATATAAAAAAAATGTGTTACAAATTCTTCCTCACACAGAGAGATTTACAAAATATGTGACTGTTGCTACAACACAGTTCACAAAACCTTCACTGTCTCTCAAAATAAACTCTCTGTCTCTTTGGACAAATACGCTGCTGTGTATTTTTAAATAACGCAATGCTGTGCAAAAACGACTCTGTTTTATTAAAAAAAAACATTACACATTTGCCTCTCGGGCCTTTTTCATTATATATGCGCCGCGCATATATTAAAAACATATAAAACAATAAACAAAACAACTCAACCGACTATCGGGCCCACTGCCATAGCGCTTTTTGAACCCGCGTTGTGCAATGTTGCGATGTTGTGATTGCGCGATGTGCGATGTGCGATCGCATCGCAAACATCGACATTGGCTTTGGCGATCGGCAGATCAACTTAACCAATCAAAATTGCGATATGCGATATGCTTGATCGCATCGCAAACATCGGTCAGCGATATGGTTTATGTATGGACGGACACATATGACTTGCGATTTGCGATCGCGCGATGGCGCGACATCGCATCGCAACTTTCAACCATCGGTTAACATATGCCATTCGCGATTTGTGATATGCGCGATTGCGATCACATCGCAAACTTTCGTCGGTACATTCATATGGCGGAAACATATGACATGCGATTGCGATTTGCGATTGCATCGCAAATATGTTATACAATGCCGCGTGGTTTATGGGACCCACGGGCCTCTGCTTTATGGGAGGGCGATGGTTTATATATAACATATATATTTGTTCGTTCCGCACGCGAAACTCACCATATCAACAAGACACTTTAATATTAAAAGTCCTTCACCGCCTCTGCCATTTAACTCCATCGATTTAAATTGGTAAGGCTTTAAAAGCCTGATCCAATCCATAATAAATTTTGTACTGCTTTCCAATCCTTTTGCAATTTGTTCAAGACAGCAGGCAACCGCCTTAGCCTTGGCTTCAATGTGCCGCTTATCATTTCACTTCTGCAATTACTGCTGATTAACTTCAGCAGTTGGAATTAATTTCCAACACTCCCCCTTAATTTCAACTGCTGGGTTTTTCTGCATACCCAGGCATTTCCTGAAATGTTCAAAGCTTTTCTGCGCAAGTGGCTTTGTGAGGATATCAGCAAATTGATCCTCTGTTCTGCAATGTTGCAAAATTATCTCACCATTGTTAACCAATTCACGTATGAAGTGAAACTTGGTGTCAATGTGCTTTGTCCTTTTATGAAAAACAGAATTTTTAGACAATGCAATAGCTGAGCTATTGTCACAAAAGATCACTGTCCCTTTTACTTGTTCTTAACATAAACTTCTCAACATTTTTCTCATCCAAACTGCTTGACACACTGCTGTTGTAGCTGCCACATATGCTTCTGTTGTAGATAACGCTACAATGGGTTGTTTCTTAGAAGACCATGAAATGGCTCCTGAACCCATGTGAAAAACATAACTGGAAGTACTCTTCCGATCATCAACACTTCCAGCCCAATCACTGTTAGTGTATCCAACTAAATCTGAACATTCTGAAGCAGTATATAAAATACCAAACATTTTAGTACCTTTAACATACCTCAGAATTCTTTTTGCTGCCTGCCAATGTGCATCCTTTGGCTTTTCCATGAATTTGGAAATCAAACTAACAGCATGCATTATCTCCGGCCTAGTTGCAATCAAATACATAAGGCTGCCAACTATGCTTTTATACAAACTTGGATCAAAATCTTTGATGTTGTCATCTTTACTAAACTTCAATCCCATTACTGTGGGAGTAATTGCAGCTTTGCACTCTTGCATATTAAATCATTCTAAAACTTTATTCACATACTTTGCTTGAGAAATAAAAATCCTTTTTTCACTTTGTTCTACTTCAATTCCTAAGAAGTATCTCAACAAACCCATGTCAGTCATTTCAAATTCTTCTTTCATGACTGTTTTAAAATGTTCAATAAGGTAATCATTATTACCTGTAAAAATAACATCATCAACATATAAAACTACAATCAATATTTTTCCATCTTTTTCTTTGATGTAGAGGGTGGGTTCTCCCTTACATTTCTCAAATCCATTTTCCAGTAGATATGAATCTATCCTACTGTACCACGCTCTTGGCGCTTGCTTCAGCCCATAAAGAGCTTTCTTCAACTTGCACACTTTGTGCTCTTGGCCTTTCTTTTCATAGCTGAGAGGTTGTTCAATGTAAACCTCTTCCATTAACACTCCATTTAGGAATGTTGACTTCACGTCCATTTGGTAAACTTTCCACCTGTTTTGTACTGCTATGGACAGCACTGCTCTCACGGTTTCCATTCTAGCAACCGGTGCGAAAGTTTCCTCATAATCTATCCCATGCTTCTGCTTATAACCTTTGACAACAAGTCTTGCATTGTGTCTTTCTATTTTGCCTTCAGCATTACTCTTGGTCTTGTAGACCCATTTAACTCCAATGGCATCTTTACCTTTTGGGAGTTCAACCAAATCCCAAGTCTTGTTTCTTTCTATGGCATTTATCTCCTCCTCCATAGCTTCTATCCATTTCTTATCTTTGAAAGCTTCTTCGAAATGAACAGGATCATCAACATGACAATATAAAGCAAATAAAGAATTGATACCTTCATTTGCTATATCTTTTTCGTAAATATCTTTTAAACTTCTGAATTTCTTACTTTTTTCATTAGATGTATAAATGCTTGAAGAAGCACTTGAATTTCCTCCTTGTGGTGTGCTTGGAGAAGCATTGTCATTTCTCCTCAAGGGTGTACTCTGCTGCTCTTTTGTTGGTGTTGCTATTTGGGGATGTATTTCAGTCAACTCAACATTATTTTCATCATGAGACAAACAATGTTTAACATTCACTGTTTTCTCTATGCTTCCATCCCAAGCTTCCTCTTCAATAAACTGAACATCTCTGCTCACAATAAACTTCTTGGTGGATGGGTTGTATAACCTATAAGCCTTGGATTCCTCACTGTATCCAATGAAAATACATTTCTCCCCCTTGCTGTCCAACTTCTTCCTTAGCTAATCCGGAATGTGTGCATAAGCCACACATCCAAAAACCTTCATGTGTGTGACACCTTGCTTTGTGCCACTCCATGCCTCCTCCGACACTTTGTTCATAACAGCTTTTGTAAGGCACCTATTCAGAATGTACGTTGCACAATGTACAGTTTCAGCCCAATAATCATTAGGCAAATGCTTTGCCTTTAACATACTCCTCGCCATGTCCATTATGGTTCTATTCTTCCTTTCAGCTACTCCATTTTGCTTCGGAGTATATCTAGTTGTAAACTGCTTATGAATACCATTTTCTCTACAAAAACGTAGAAAATCTTTAGAGATATACTCACCTCCTCTATCAATTCTTAAGACTTCGATATGCAACCCACTCTAGTTCTCAACAAGTGCTTTGAAATTGCAAAATTTTTCAAACACTTCACTTTTGTTTTTCAAAAAGTAAACCCAAGTCTTTCTTGTAAAATCATCTATGAACGTTAACACATAGTGGCTGCTTGCAAGCAATGGAGTTTGCATCGGTCCACATACATCTGAGTGGACTATCTCTAAGGGTGCCTTTGCCCTTATGCTTTTCCCGGAAGGAAAACTTTCTCTGTGTTGTTTCCCCAAGATACAACTTTCACAAAGGCTGTCCGGTTTCTCTATCAATGGCAAACCACTTACCATTCCTTTTCTGTTCAACAAATTAAGACCTCCAAAGTTGAGATGTCCAAATCTCAAGTGCCATAACCAATTATCATCTTTTGGTTCGCTTTGGAAAGTCTCTTGTGCAACTGCTGCTTTCTCTTCACCATTTTTCAAATCTGCTCTCATTTTGAGAGGGAATATCCTGTTCCTTGTCATCTTCACTTCAGCAATACATTGTTTGCTGGGTGGTTTATCCATGATGGTACAAACATCATCCTCAAAGAAAACATTATACCCCTTATGGACAAGCTGTCCAATACTTAAGAGGTTACACTTCATTCCTGGAACATAATATACATCTGCTATGGATTTCTTTGCACCTTTCCTTGTTAAGACATTTACATCTCCTTTTCCCATAACAGAAACTTTGCTATCTGTTCCTAGTGTGACTTGTGACTGCACACTCTCATCTAACATAGAAAACATTGCTATGTTTCCTGTCATATGGTTATTGCAACCGGAGTCTAGAAACCATAAATCCTCACTTTTTTCTTCAGCCATATTACAACCTAAAAACAAATTATTTTGGCTGAGATTTTCCTTAGTGAAATTTGCACTAGTTCTACTTCCCATATCATTCTGCTTCTTTCTACATTCATTAGCATAATGACCATATTTTTTACAATAGTAGCATTGGACATTGGATTTATCAAACCTTTGTCCTTGAGCATTCTGTTGACCACTCTGCTGGCTGCTGCCTTGGTCGTGGCTGTGATCTTGACTGTTGCTCCTTCCATGCGAATGTGAAGGGTTGTTCCTACCACCTCTGTTTTGGCTTCTGCCTCTTCCTCTCTTGTTTCCTCTGCCTTGCCCTCTTCCTCTTCCGAAAGACATCTGGGACTTAAAGGCATGCTCAAGAGATGAGTTTTCACTTCTACCCAATCTCTGTTCATGGGTCATCAGTGATGCATGTAGTTCATCCACTGAAAACTTTGTGAGATCCTTAGTCTCTTCTATGGTGGTGACAATCACATCGAATCTTGAGAGTAAACTTCTCAAGAGTTTTTCCACAATCCTCTTGTCTTCAAGAGTCTCTCCATAAGATTTTATTTGTGTGACCATTCCAATCACATGAGTGAAGAATGAGTCAATAGTATCTGACTCTTTCATACAGAGAGTCTCAAAGTCTCTCCTCAGCAACTGAAGTTTTGTTGTCTTCACTTTTTCCATACCTTGATAGGCTGTCTTGAGAGTTTCCCATGCTTCTCTGGATCTCTTGGCTGCTGCTATCCTTGGAAACACACTCTCATGCACTGCTTGATACAAAAAGAAAAGAGCTTTGGAGTCTTTTTTCTTATTGTTCTTCAACAGTTCTCTTCCTGCCTGAGTTAACATATGAAACTCTTCTTCATCTGCTGGCTCTTCAAAGCCATCCTCAACAAATTCCCATAAGTCTTGGGAGACAAATAAAGCTCTCATAGTTATTGACCAGTAGTCATAATCTTTCCCATTAAACATTGGGAGATGGATATTTCCCATACCCATACCAGTACTGGCTCCAGCC
Source organism: Pinus albicaulis (assembly GCA_034641835.2). Lineage (NCBI taxonomy): Eukaryota > Viridiplantae > Streptophyta > Pinopsida > Pinales > Pinaceae > Pinus > Pinus albicaulis. The sequence goes on from MU968551.1 coordinate 27,348,143, forward strand.
ATTCTGCACTCTTAACTATGATTCAAAAACACTTGTCTGTGTATTTAAAATAACTTGACTGTTCTGCAACAGTAACTCAAAAACTGTATAGAGAAATACTTTTGGATTCTTTTTGGCTGAGTCTTCACACTGCTGGAGAAGCTGCTGCAACAAAGAACTCCTTCCTTCAGCTTCTTTGACCTTCAAAGAGCCTGGACTAGCTCCAATACCATGTTGAAATATTGAAAATTCCAGAACAAACAGTGGAGAGAGTAATACTCTCCTCTTTAACACAGAGAAATTAAAATTTTTCACTCACAGGAGACAGAGTTTCACAAAAAAAATATCTATTTCATATAAAAAAATGTGTTACAAATTCTTCCTCACACAGAGGGATTTACAAAATATGTGACCGCTGCTACAACACAGTTCACAAAACCTTCACTGTCTCTCAAAATAAACTCTCTGTCTCTCTGGACAAATACGCTGCTGTGTATTTTTAAATAACGCACTGCTGTGCAAAAACGGCTTTGTTTTATTAAAAAAAAAAAAACATTACACATTTGCCTCTCGGGCCTTTTTCATTATATATGCGCCACACATATATTAAAAACATATAAAACAATAAACAAAACAACTCAACCGACTATCGGGCCCACCGCCATAGCGCTTTTTGAACCCGCGTTGTGCAATGTTGCGATGTTGCAATTACGCGATGTGCGATGTGCGATCGCATCACGAACATCAACATCGGCTTTGGCGATCGGCGAATCAACTTAACCAATCAAAATTGTGATATGCGATATGCGCGATCGCATCGCAAACATCGGTCGGCGATATGGTTTATGTATGGACGGACACATATGACTTGCGATTTGCGATGCCGCGACATCGCATCGCAACTTTCAACCATCGGTTAACATATGCCATTCGCGATTTGCGATATGCGCGATTGCGATCGCATCGCAAACTTCCGTCGTTACATTCATATGGCGGAAACATATGACATGCGATTGCGATTTGCGATCGCATCGCAAATATGTTATACAATGCCGCGTGGTTTATGGGACCCATGGGCCTCTGCTTTATGGGAGGGCGA